>BJFM01000017.1:113861-126517 GCA_016586285.1 Arothron firmamentum
GGGGGGGTTAAGCATAACGAATAGCATGAATCAATAACGTAATTTATTCAGGAATTTATAATATCCTCTTTTTTAATATTCCAGAGGCTTTGAATTTAAGCCTGTTACTCAATTTAACTGAGAAGTAATGGACACTTCCTAATGCAAATCAAGTTCGTTTTGCAATTTAATAGCTTTTTTTTCACAAATTGGATTGATTAAAGTAAAAAGTAAAATCTTAAAAGCATCTTAACACTGGGAATATAGTGTAGATTTTCAAGTGCTTTTCTTTCGTGCTGCAGTTTTAAGAGTATTAAAGATTTGTGCATGAAGGAAATTTGAAGGAACGGAGCTTGGCTGTGTGTGGGAAGTGGAAAAAAAATTCTAGAGCTACAATTGAAAAAAGATTCAAATAACACAGTTCCTTGAGTTTCAATGCACACTGCAACTTCTCTGAGAAGATCTATGCCCATGCTGTGGAAAGCATCACATCAACGACCTTGAGGCTCTCGACAGGGTCAGGATGGTCAACGTGCTGCAGGTGAGCAAGGCCAATCGATCCGGACCTGGACCACCTCAGCTAAACGATCAGAGAGGGGAATACGGATGCGAATCTAGTGTCATTCAAGGCAGTTAGCTCCAAGAGCTCGTAATGGCACCAGTCTGTAACTGGGCCCACCTCTACTCCACCTTCTTTAAACCTGCTTTTCATTTCTTCACCTGTGTTTGGATTCCTCTGCCATCTGTTTCTTTCCTCCCATCCTTTCGCTTGAGCCTCCTTTTATATCCTCCTTTCTTCCTCTGTCATCCCCCCCCCGCTTTTCTGGAAGCCTTTATCTTTTCATTACTCCTCCTGCCTTCATTGTGTTGTACATGAGGTTAAAAGTTCAGACATTATCTTTCTATGTTCCTCCTTTTCATGTTGCTTGTGTCACCTCTCCGTGCTTATTAGATTCTCAACCTCACACGGCCATAGATCGAGAGAGGGAACCTCTGACACGCTGTTGGTGGTCTCCAGCAGGGTGATGGTTCGACTCCCCGTCATTAAAAGCTCATCATCTGAGGTGACACCGTCTGCTGTTATTGCCAACCTTAACTCATAAACTGCAGTTGGACTGAAGGCGATTCGGTGAATATTAAACTTGTGTAAGCAGAGTCACAATATGTCTGGCTCTCTGATTCTGTCTGAGCGCAGAATGAGACGGCGCGCAGGGTGACGGAGGGTCATGAGTTGGCGGAGAAAAGGAAAAAAAAGTGTTGGAAGTGTCAAAGCAGATCGTTTTAGTGGAAGACATGTTCATGCGCCGGCTCCTCAAAAGAAGCGTCCCTAAAGGTCATGTCAATTATTCCCTCGTTTCCTCACCTGGCCATTAATCATTTGGTCCTGCGTCTGTCGTCATAGGGGGCTAATGAGATATACATAGATCATTTCTTCCCCTGGCTACACCAAGGACTCTCCTGCTGCTTGAAAAAGAGCTCTTATTGATCTTGAAATTCCATTGATTTGTGATCATCTGAGCAGCAGAGCCATCATGATTAATAATGAAATGACCGTAATTCTCTTTAATTCTTAAAGTTTTGATCACACCAAGGTCCAATTCAGAGTAGAGTTGTTGTGATCTTCTTTGTTGTATTAAACATGAATTAAAACAAAAATCCTATATTGCAGCTGTAGTGTATATTTTCATTTAATTTGGCTCAAATTCATTTAGCATATTGAGACAAATGTCTACTATCCTAAAGTACAGCTGCCATAATGCATTTATACATTTTTTTTCTTTTTTCTGCCATCAGTCTGATGTCAATGCTTTCTTTGATGGTACAGAACCGGAACTCTTTATCTGTTTTTTTTTTCTTCCATAGAGGACAGATAATGCAGGCTCATTACTCTCCTCTTTTCTGTGTGTTGATAAATAAAAGTCTGTAGCCCCAGAACTGAAAGAAATGTGAAAATGCATAAAAACATTAAAATGCATGAAACACCTCCACATATGCCCATCACATGCTTCATTGTCAACCGGTTACAGTTTGGAGCGTTTTAGAGTTTAATAATTGTTCAAGTGTAGCTTTGGTAAAATAACGCGGTTCAAGCAAAATAACCTCCTAGATACAATATGAGCAGACATTTCTTTCTATTATAGTTTAAAAAAAAGAAGCTGAAAATAAAAATAGAAAACTAAATTCCCTTTATTTAAATGCAGCTTTTAGTCACTAATATAATTTTGCATTATAAGTATATGGCATAAATTTAAATTGGTGCCATTTTCTCAGTAGATGTTCATGTTTTTTTTCATGATGATTAATACAAATAACAGGCGTAATGGACCCTGGCGGCAAAATAAATAATTCCATTTCTTTTTTATACTCATCTGCCTTTGAAAAAGCAACTTTGCTCATTTTACATTGGTGGCTTTGTACATTTGACCCCATTATGTGCAAATGGATTTTTTAAAAAAAAGAAAAATAACTAAATCCCACTGTAGAGTTACACCAAAACATTTACTAGCAAACGCACTGATGGGCTCAGAGAGAACATCGAGGTCTTTTAGACCCCGGCCCAACAGCATTAATGGAAGCTGCTGTCTATTTATAGTTTATTTTATGGGACCAGCCAAACACGGTGAATAGGAAACTGAACAAAGGCAGCGAGAGCGGAGCCACTGGCTGTTTTATAAAGCTTTCGTTAAAATGTAGGCCTGAATGACATTTAACAGAAAAAACATTTGTTGTAAAGTTTTGTTTTGGTCTTTTATTAGCGCTCTGTTAGTCCAGCTGTTATGTTAATGACTAATCTGACCAGCACAGGCCGTACAGCTCGGAGCAGCACAAACCTCCTCTCATTCAGTTCTCTGGTCCAAATTCGCGATTTATTCCTCTGTCTTCAGACGTGGCTGAGAATTATGCCCCATCTTCAAAAAAGAAAAAAAAAAAAAACCCTGACGGTGCTCATTCGTATTCTTTATATGATTGGCCCATCAATAGTGAGGGTAAGTAAAGGTCGCTTTGACGCTTTTATGGGCTGGCAGTTTTGCCTGCTCTACCGATATTGCTTCACAATGCTTCCTCCCAACAATTCCGATCGTATTGGATTGCGCGATGTGGCCAGTTCAACAGGCAGCAAATTCAATCAAAGCGGCATTAGATGGGACGTGACCTCTGCTCGGCTGTTTCCTACAGGGCGCTGGTGACACAGCAGCCTCGCTCGCAGGCACATCTCTGTTTAAACAGATTGGACTTGGGTGATGCCTTAGAAAGGTGACTTTTGTCATTCAGGTTGTTGTTGCCAAGATGACCAAGGACACTTTTCTGTCAGAGATCAGTGATGAGCACTTTGTTGAAATTGATTACAGCTGAAAGTGTAGAATTTTATGCAAGTGTTTCACTTCTGTTATAAACAGAGGAGGAAAGTCTGTGCAATGTGAAGTATCAGATGAATGTTTTATTCTGTTTTGGCTCACGTCTTTGATATTAAAGAAGGCTCATTATGGGCTGATGGGGTTGGCCCGCTAAGATGTCATATCTGCTACCTATGAATATTTATGTTAGCATGCAGCTAAAACAAGGTCAAAGAGGGACGTTTAGATTTCTGGTTGAGGAGTCATTCAATGTTAGAAAGTGGGCTTTTTCAGAGAACTGCCCAGGTGCCCTTGAGCAAAGAAGCAAAAACCTCCAAATGCTCAGAGCACCTGTCGAGGGCAGCTTACTCGTTCTGACACCTCTCCCTTAATGACTGCAAGTGAATGCATTCACTACTGTTCAAACAGTAATTTCCCCTCTCTGGGATTAAGAAATCCTTCTTCGTAACCATGGTGCTGAACTACCCACCCAAATATTTCCATTCTCAGACTCATTTTCTGCCTTTTCACTCCTCTCTTTTCCTCAGCCTTTCATCCTTTTCGGTGTGTTGCGTGCTGCATGTTCCTTAGGGGGCCTGTAAAGCCACAGAGCAGGTTAAAAAAAAAACTGATTACTGCTGTCAAAGATTGAATAGCCTGCGTGACCCCTCACCTTTTGGTTAAGGAAAGAAGAATAAAATATGAATACCCTATCGATCGTGACCTGCAAAATGAAAAGGTCACAGCAGTGTGAAAGGCTTGTGGACCGGTTCCATGCAGGACTTTCTCTTTCTTCAATTATAGCCTCTTTGCTGCATAACAGACAGATGATAATGCTGGCATTCTGCGGCCGCACTAAAATCAATGGCCCACTGCGCGGTGGCTGGTTGACTCCCTTCTAAACACATCCGGGCGGGTACCATAAAGGATGTTTATTAGTCTGACAAGTTGACAGTGCAGCTCCTTGTCATGCTCTGATAATAAGGGCAAGGAGCAGACCGGCAGAATCCACGCTTTAGCCGGTTCAGAGACAGACAGCCCCTTCGGGGGTGCAGATAGGGAAGAAGAGGAAATAAGAGAGGAGGGGGAAAGCAGGGAGAGGGGTGCAGTTAGTGCCTGTTATCTGGAAGTGAGAGTGAAATAGAGGATAGAAGGTAAAATGTAGAGAAAACTCGGGTGATAAAGCCAGGAATGGAGAGAAGAGTACATGTCTGTTTTCAGAGAGTGACACCAAGAGGGATCCTGTCAGCTTCATGTTCCGTCAAACAGCAGTTGAGCCTTCAATCACGGGTTTCCATTTTTTTTCCCGCGGCTGCGAGTATGCAAATGTATGACAAGGAAAGTTTGGCATTCAAGCACAAAAATCAATGCTTAAAAATCTGCTCAGGCAGTTCCCCTACAATCGGGTCAAAAGCAGACCTTAGATGGACGCCGCACAGCACCGCGGTTAGGCACAAAAGGCATGAAATATTCCTAAAAATCACACCCGGAATGCAGGAGAACAGTTTATACAATGATTTAGACAGGCTGCTGTGAGCACAGAGGCAACCAAGGACACCTATGTTTTCTATCTTTAGTTTAAAAAATATTGGATTTTTTTTTTCTCCACATTTTTGGATGCAGGTTCAGGCCATGTTATGTTATATAACAGTCAACAACAGCATTTCCCAGTTAACTTCACCTCAGAATTTAATTTAAAATTGTAGGAACTTTGGTGTTGATCAGTGTTTGCTCCTCAAAATGTAACATACATTCTCGGCTGATTATTTCCAATTCAGCAAAAACGACAACAAACAAAAAAAGAGCGTTTTAGGCTATTTGGAGGGTTTAATAGGGTTTCTTTAGATCTGCCCTCTCTCTTCTTTTCGATTCACTGGGAAGCCTGAACAGATGCAAGCTATAAATCAGCTGATCAATGGCACCGAAGTTCCAAGTCCCTGAACAATATTGTAGGAAAACTGCCTCAACGAGCCTCATTGATTCCGCTCCCCTAATCGTTATTTCCCCCAGAAAGGTTGACCTTGAAAGACAAGAGGGCCGTCAATATTGTCATGTCACTTCACACACACCAACGGGCCAGTTTAAGAGGGCTTTAGTGCACATTTGCAGTATATATAACATTAGGATTTTGCTGATGATCTCCATACACAGGTTGTGTTGCGGCCTTTTTTTTTTTGTTGGCCGACTCAACACGAAATAATGTTACACATCTTATTTTGTCCCACGGGCCGGACCATTCCAGACACTTTTAACATTATTACGTCATCAGGGACGGAAGGATGAACAGGGAAGAGGAGCAACAAAGTAGGCTGTTTTAATTACAGCTGGCAGATTTACTGCTGCACCTGCGTTTGAAGCAGAGGTGGTCCAAGACGATGAGGGCCGAAGTGGTAATCATAAAAATGACTCATGATGGCAAGGTGGGGAGGAAAGGAGCCCGTTGAGGTGCAACCCCGGGGATAGTATATTTACGTGTTTTTTCGCATCTGTAATTAAGGATTTCTTTCTGTTTTAATGCTAATTTCACCCAGTAAACACAGAGGCAGTGAGCTGAACCTTTGCTACCTCAGACCAGGTTCTGCCAGAGCCACTTATGGAGATTGATAAGAGCGCTGTTGCGGATTATGTACAGTACATGCAGACAGGCACAGGCTTTTAAAACAATGTTTAATCAATGCTTCAATTACTTATTCTAATTATGAGTGCCTGTACAGTTAGACAACCTAATTAGGTGGCAGCAGCTCATAACATAAGCTAAGTGCTTGATATTTTAGGTTGGGTCTAGCTGGATGGTGTGTGTGGAATCAAAGAGGATTTAAAAGACAACCTTGAATAAAACACAGGGTGCTGTTAAAACATATATTTGGAATCAACATTAAAAATATCTTAAACTTCTGTGCTTTTTTGACTGCTCCTACTCAGAGGAACAGCATTAAAGAAGTTATTTGCATCCTCTTGGAATATCTTAATTTATTGACTTTATATAAAACCTTTTGTGCGTAAATTGACATTTGCATGTTTATCCTTTCATTTTAATCTGTTGGTGGCATTATCTTTCCTTCTCTTGACTGCTGCTTGTTCTGGGCTCCCAGGGAAGAGGACTTTATTGCTCTGCTACACCTCCGCTAAGCTGTTTTACTGGGTGTTTCGGGTGGTGTTTATGCCCATTTTATGTCTGATAATAAAGATTATGGCATCTGCCTTCAACATCTAAGTATTAGTATTTACAACCAGTGAATATGAATATTTCTGTCTCGGTCTTTCAGGCTAACTTGCAGCCTGCTGTTCTGCCTCTGCACAGTTCACAGCTCAGCATGACTGGTTACACTGTTCTTAAAAATGTTCATTCAACAATAAAACACAATCCTGTGGTATGTGATGGTTTTAAAACAGATTTTAGCCCTTTATTAAACTTTTTTTTCGACCTCATGGGGATGGAACGCTGAGGTTTGAACTCTGCAGCAGGTAGGGAGGGAAAGGAGGTTCTGCTGCGTGTTTGCCTTTCTAATTAGCTCTCATAGGAACCCAGTTATTGACTGTTGCTAATACCGATTGATCCTTCGCAGTGGCCCTTCACTATCTGACGCCTGTGTATCGGATGTCTTGTGATGGATGCCTGTGGGTTTTCTCAGACCTCCAGTAGAGTTTTTTTTAATAAATGTTTGTGTGTGTGCCACTGCACAGTGATGTCTTCTGTGGACTGACAGTAGTTTCTCTGGACCTGAGGAGTGGGAAAGTTGCCGGATTCTTTGTCAGCCCGGGTTGCCTAATCAGGAAACATTGATCCGACCTTGAGCAACAACATGCTTACGTGGACACTGAGATAGCCAAAAGCTATTGGCACACTGTTTGTGCTTATTGGATAAAATCAGAGGACCTCCCAGTGGGCTCAACAGATAAGCATCACAGGGTCAAAAACAGAGCTGCTATTAATCAGTTTGTCTCACTCAATGCTTTCTGTTACCAGAATCTTTCTGATGACAATGGTAAATGTGAATTCCATCTATTTGATATGCACGCTTTACTTACTTTCTTGTGGGGGAGAGTGTGTGAATCTGTTAACATGCTATAAATTGAATGCCAAAATATGCATTCTACTAGCAAAGTGAGGACAGTTTCAGGAAGTGAGGCCATTTTGTCTGATGCTAACAACTTCAAGCACTGTTTGACAGCCTAAATGCTCCATCACGTATTCATAAATATTCTCATTCTCACTTTTGTTCCATGCTGTATGTTCTTGTCTTAAAGGTTCTTTTAGAATAATGAGAACTTGGTGTTCTTGTCTTCAGCTCCGTATCAATATTGCTGTTGTGTTTAAAAATAATTGTATACTGGCCAGTATTTAAGCTTCTACGTGCCAAAAATGTGAGCCAGTATATTTAAATATTTTCTGTAATAGAGAAAACGGGCATTTGCTGTAGCCGCTTTGTTCTGCCATTCAAAAGAAATTGAAAAAGATAATTCTGTATTACGTGAGCATGTTTACTCCACTCAATAATTGCATCACATATCAACTGTATTATGTAGTCCTTGGATGTGTTGTCCCAGCAAACGTTCCGCTATAATTGGAATTTTCCCATCACTGTTCCCGACCTGCCTGTGTGAGGGATGTGAATAATGCGGCACGCTGTGTTTAGCTCGCCTTTCCGAAATATTAATCCGGCGAGAAGAAAGACAAAGTGACAGCGACCGAACGCCTTTGTCGGTGAGAGAAAGGCAGAAAGACGAGAAGACAAAATGTTATGGGGAAAAAAATGGATGAAAATAAAATCACAGACTGGTTTTAGACAGAGAAGGAGGGGATAGAGGGTGCTACATTAGGTTTCTGAAAGATACAGATAGCGCTAATGTCCACTGGTTGGGAAACGAGACAGGGTGCCATTTGTAATAGTAATTGGCTTTCCTTGTCTCTATGTCTCCATCCAGACCAGACTCCATTCAGAAATGTTGCTTCAATCATCTGCAGACAGACTCTGATGTACAGTATGTGGATTGTTCCACCGAGAATAAAACTGCCACTTAAACACACCAAAAGCTGCCGCTACTGTTTGGCTGCTCTCTCTGGCTACCAACGACGGGAGATTTTTTATTTCTCAACATTGCACAGTTTGCTTGTGTACAGATTTTGAAAGTGACGTTTTAAAAGTCGGACTAACACTGCATGTGCTTTGGGATAAGAAGGCAGATGAACATGGTGAAAACAACACTAACTTATGTCATTGTTATTGACCATTGTTGTGTCCTGTCGCATGCTTTTTGTTCCATACCAACATGGTGAAAGAGTGTGAATTGTCACCTGTCATTGAGGATCTCAACCTAGATCGGGTCTGTTCCTGAGCACGTTGGGACAAAGACAGCGGTCTGTGTCAACTTACTGCCCGCAGCTTAATCATTAATGATCCAAGACAATGTGATCTAAATAGATTAAGCTAAAGAAGACCTCACTTACAGTAACCTGGACAGAATAAAGGCGGGACTCCATGGAGAGAAGAACAGATCACCTTCTTTATGGAATATGCTCCGATGACGTTTTAAAAAGTCAGGAGGAAAAATCTCATATGCTGTAAATGGCGACATTTGCCAGGTATTTTCCAAGAGAAGGAAGAGGCTGAGAGGCTTGAGAGGATGGGGACGCAGTGCCTCCTGAAGTTAAAGAAGGTGGTCTGTATTTTCCTGTAATTATTCAGATATTTTATGGATGCTTGCATCCATAAAACTGCTTTTAGTAGGAGTAGCAATGTTAAAAGAGAGCATCAGTCAAAGCACCCTCTCTCTGTCTGCATGAGATTTCTCCTCACTGAACTGTGACCTTTGCTGATACACTTTGGATTTATTTTGCCATTTGATGCTGAATCCATTCAAAGTACAAATATGTGTACAAGACAAATGATCATGTGACGATTCACACATGCTGCATATATGCATAAAACACACACACACACACACACACACACACAGCTAAAACAGACTATATAATTCAGTGCCATGTGTAGTTACAGAAGCTCAGATTATGGAACTGATGTTCGCCACTCATTTTGTACCCGCTTCCAGCAATTACATTCACCGGGAGCCTCCTGCTCTGCACACACTCGTGATTCCAATCCTGTCTGCAGCATGGACTATGATTCAAGCTTCCTCCCAGAGGTCAGAACAGCAGTGCAGCTCCTGCAAAAAAACCACTGCTATCAATCTAGTTCAATTGCTGCTCTCTTCTTTTACTTTCTCTTATAGCTTTTTACATCACTTAGAGAACGGCTCCTGTGTTTCTCTGGCTCGACTCTTACAGCTACTTTTAAATCTTTGCTCTCCATTTCAGACAGCTGACATCAAGATCCTTCTTCCTCTTAAGCAACACCAGTCAAGATTCCTCTATGCTCCCTTTCTTTCCTCCATTTCTTTTCTGCCTCATTCACATCCACTTTTTCTTTAAGAAGATAAAGGTTGAATGTCTAAATAGCACTTAATTGCTGGATTTTTTTGTGTTGTACTGAGAAGTCATAGCCACTCAGCACTTCTGTCCATAAAGACAGATTTTGCACGTCGGTTGCAGCAAGGGCGCGCAAGGAAGTGCAGGTGAAGTAATAAAAAGAAATGGCTCACCGTGGGGGAGGGAGAAAACACACAATGGATTTCATTTCCTTTTCGGAAACAAGTACCCCGAGGTCGTGCACACATACATTGCGACACACACGTTGGTAAATAAACACGCAAGCACACAAGCATTCAGGGGAAGGTGCCATCGAACACACGCTAACGGGGTCAGAGAGGAGCAGCGACTTGTTAGCAGCCAGCAGCCCAATAATTCCGTCCGCTCTCATGGTTAGCCATGCGACCATATGGAAGCAGCCACGGGGGGACTCCCACAAATTGAAACAGCAGGAGCCCCGAAAGGATGCACCACTACAGATGTAAGAGACAGGAGGCCATATAGCAGTTATTTCCTTCATTCAAACACAATGAAACTCTTTGTGATATTTTTTCATCATTATCTTAAAAAAACTGGCTCGTCTCCACAACCGTAAAACACCTTCCTCTAACTTTACTCTTTTAAATGACATGTTTTGAGAATTTCCATTGCTATTGTCCAAATCATAAAGAGAAAATTAGATAACTACAGGCTGTCCTGCTGTTTTCTTTTCTTACACACAAAAAAAATGATTTATTACATAATGAAAACTGCTGGTAACCATATGAACCTGTTTTTTTAATCCTGTTTTTCAGTCATTTCAGTCGGACACAATTGCTGTTACATCAGTTCCCACACAGCTCAACAAACTGCAGCAATGTTACGTGTTAGTAGCCTATTACGGCTGCTGAGGTCTTGTGGAAACATGTCGATGAATCTTGATTGATTTTAGCTCTTAAGTGGACACTTCACCAATATCCATAAAAGCATATGGACACTAAAGTATATTTAGTTAAATTTTATGTTGTCACGCATGGTTTTAAAAAAATGGCTGACATACAGGAGACATCAGCTTCCTGTGAGAATCTTAAATATGGATCAGTAACAGAATTTACTGCGGAAGCGAACCACATCACAAGTTCACTGAGGAGTTTAATTGCCATCCAAGTGATTGGATTTTGTTGGTCCCACCCCATGACAGAAACGCCAACTCTCGAGTCCATGAAAAAGCAATTATATGCTTTACTGCTTAACTGTTAAGAGGGTTTCATTATCTAGTTAAAACCAGCCAGAGTTTAATTTGAGAAGGGCTTTCATTTACTTTATTTACTGTAACACTGTCTGCAGTTTCCTTGTTTGACATGCATCAGAGACGGACGGGCTCGCTGGTTCTCACATAGGCATTCGTTTCTGCATTTCAATCTATTTTCTATCAGAATTGCTTTGGCTTGTTGTGTTAACATGTATTTCCTTCCAGTAACCCCACTCCTGTGTTTGGGAGAGAGTGGGTTAGTATTTAAAATATAAAAGGAGGGAACTTTTTTTTTTTTTTTTTGGTGAACCTTAATTTATTGGAAACTGTGTGTTTCAACACAGGAGCACGAAACAGTGACCCTAAAAGTGTGAGATATTGGGATGTGTAGAACACTGAAAAGAGGGCAAAATATAGCAAAGAAAATAGACTGGTTGAGTTAATATAATAGAGGAAAACACCCAGGTCTAATTAATGGTTAAACTTAACACTGGTCATGTGACATTTACTTAAGAAAATATGATGAACCTGCCTTGCTGCACTGCCATCACTGATGTCAGTTTGGGGATCCAAACAACAGCCATAAGTTGCTGCAGAGGTTTTGAAATTCATTGTCTTTATTGAGCTCTCAGTGCTGCGACTAACCGATATGGAAAAGAGCCCCCGGTGAAAATGATTTTCCAATACCCCGTGTGAATAAATGGCATCCCTGCTGATAGGATAATACACTGCCACGCCATAAACTGATACGTTTGGCTGAACGATAATGGCAGCCAAATGTGATCCCTCAAGGTTGAAATGCCACCCTAAAGTGGAATATTCATGTTTTTTAGACATTATGATGATGGAGTGTAACGAGAGGAGCTCTTTGCTTCCACCTAAGAGATTGCACAAAACGACAAATTCATCGTGTACCGTGACTCTCAAATCAATAGTTTCCACAAAGGAAGTCATCTTGTTTCCAGCGACTGGCACGAGGTTAACTTTCCCTGCGTGTGTGGAGTGTGTGATGGAAGCACGGAAGCGTAAATCTGTGTCATCACACAGCAAGAGAATCACTGCAGAAGCACCATTGACCTTTATAACAACAACATACAGTAATAACAACAGTGTGAGAGTAACGGCACGGAAATAGAAAGTAAAGAAAGAGAGAATCGTTGTTTCAGAAGATGGAGTTCAATATGGCAAATATGGGTCTGATACCAAGCCTCCGACTGGGCCGGGTGGCCTGATCCAAGGCTCAGACAGCTAACGCATTGAAATGGTTGATTTAATTTATAATTCGCACACACCTAGGTGCTGAATAACACAATCTAAAATTAAATCTGACAAAATTCAAGCCTTTGAGTCATCACAAAATCATTTTTTTAACTCCAAAATAATCAGTTGTACAACAAACACCATATCCTACTGTTATTAAAGACTACAAAAGCATGTCTATGTGCAGCATAGTAAATTTCTCACTGTAGATCACACACACACACACACACACACACACACACACACACACACACACACACACACACACCACACTCTGCACTTCTACACTGCAGTGTGAAAATAAATCATAGATGCAAACAAACCACAACTCAGCTACATAAATTTGAGCTCACCATCCCTGCTCCAAAAATGATACAATGTTAAAACCTAAATTTTTTATTTTTTTTTTTGGGGGGGGGGGGGG
>BJFM01000017.1:133733-190837 GCA_016586285.1 Arothron firmamentum
ATCTCTGCACAGCCTGTTTGATTGTTGCTGCTTTTTTTTTTTTTTTTTTTTTTGTATTCCATGTGTCATTCAAACCCGCCTTCAAATCAAAGATTAATTTTTCAGGAGAGAAAAGGTGTCACATGATTTGGAACGGGATGACGCTCCCCCACCCATCTCGCACACACCTTTAGCCCCTCGTATTTCCTGGAAGCTCAACAGAATATGTTGTCATTTCTATTCTGCCAGAGATAGAAACCTTTGAAAGGGGAAGATAAAAGGAGACGAATAGCTTGTTTTGAAAGGGACCAACAGACAAGAAAAGCTCATGAGGTGATAGACAGGGGTCTTTTTAAGGTTCTCTCTTTTTTCTTTCTTTTTTTTTTTCTTTTAGCTCTGAGCTAATAGATAGGTGAGATCAAGGAAGAAAAGAAGGCAAAGGGAGGCAGAGGACGAAAAAATTCACCTCATCGCAGACACTGAGAGGATGTTTGATGTGTTTTATGCAGGTATATGCCATATACTGTAGAACAGTTGACATAATGTGATTGTTTCGTTGCCGATAATGAGAAAAACAAATATACGTGCACGTAATATTTTCTGCAAAAAAAAAAAAAAAAACACCCTATTTTTGTCGTTATTTAGTGGTTTTGTATTCGATAACCAGCTCTGTAACCCTCCCAAAATAATTCCAAGTGTGTACAAGTGTGTCTCTGCCCTTTTATGTTTTTTATGTTTTGGTCCACTTTCCTATAAAATTTGGTTATTTCCATGTGCTCTTGTTCATTTAGGAGTCTGAAAAGCACACTCGCTAATGTGTCACAGTCATCGGCCGTGACTTTCTACTGTCGCTAACTAGAACTTTACTGCTCTGAAGAACAGAAACCTGATAACGGAAGGAGGTTCGACACTTGCTTCCTCCTCTGACAAGAAACTCAATCACGGTGTACAGTACAGAGCAGGCAGTCATTAGCGGCCCGGGGTTGTGTTTGCTGGAGAGCAGAATCCATTTCTTCGGCCTGTTTTTGCACTGAAAGAGCTCTGGTGCTTCTGTAGCCCTCTGGTTGCAGAGCAGCCAATGAAGCAAGGCCAGTGGTCCTGAAAGACAAGGTAATTTGGCCAGAGTGATGGAAATGATGAGAAAACTGCTGGAATACTGCCAGAGTCCAATTTACAGGGTGGAAAGGGCACGGGAAAGGGAGAAAAGCAGCGATAGAGAAGGACTAAGTGAAGGCAAGAGGTACGGGAGCACAAGAGAGTGATCACCCACACAAGAGAGGGCCGGCATTGGTTTTGTGTTCAGGGTGAGGTGGCCGCACATTAACCTGTGCAAATGGAGGTTATGGCTTTACTTCTGTAAGTTGAAGACAACAGGGCTGCTGTCCAAGAGAGAGAGAGAGAGAAAGAGAGAGAGAAAAAAAGTGCAAATGTAGCAGAAAGAAAACATTCATATCTGCAGGATATAACGATCAGCGAAATATGTCATTATTCAGCGCACCTCTGGAAGGACGGATTCGGAGATGAAAATCTTCAGACAAAAGGAGAAAAACGACAGATCCATCAGAGTGATAAAGGAAAATGGTCATTGTGGAAGAAGGAGATGATGAAAATTAAGGGGAGCAAATAAGAACAGACAGACCTGCAGGATCGAGGCTTCTCAGTTCAGGAGCTCAGAGGACACACGCTTGACGATCACAGTGTTTCTCAGAGTGACGATGAGTCCCTGCATGGTCCTTGCACTAATTTTTACAAAATTAGTGGCACTTCCTGATATTCTGAAAGCTTTTCCATTACATTTTCTTTTCCTTTTAATCTATACAGCCACATACATGGGATGCAAATTGCCATTAAGCCATGAAGGAAGGGAAGACAGAGGCAGCTTCACCACCACACTGCCAGTTAGATGAAAGAAACTTCATTGGCTTTATTAATTTAAGCTCATTTAATATTAATCATCGCACCTCACAATGTAGTGTATAAATGATAGTTTTCATTTATATTGCTTTCTATTGTTGCCTGCACTATAGGTAAGTTCTTCTTTGGCAGGTAATTTTAAGTTCACCAGAGCTGTAGATGCACCTTCATCTGCTACATCTGAAATTATACATACTGAATAAATGAGCTCTTTCAGTGGGAGTGATAGTGTAGCAGGATTAATTCATAAATTAGGTTAGGACATTAGGCAGTCCTGCTAGCTTTTATTTTTTATGTACTGCCCCATCTGTTTTCTCTGCGCGTAGTAATAAAGATACTTTGTGTGATAGAATTGTGGTTGTATAACGCACCGACTCTAATTCCTGTTATGGAGAAAAGGGATCTCAACACTCAACACATGAAGTTACTAGAACAAAAACGGCTGCAGTGGCCAATAAATGAGCTTAATATACTTTCAATGCAAACTGGCAGTCAGCAGAAGTTGAATGCATTAGATATGCGGACTGGCAAAACTGGCTGGCTAAAGATTACGTTCACAAGACAGAAACACACGGTGAGCTAGGGTTTACAGAGAATACAGTATATAATAGATCTTAAATCTGACAAATTAAGTAAGGCATTTCTTGCAAAAGAAATGAGAAAAATCTTATAACCCAAACAAATTTTGGTCAGCTACCAATAATGTAAATAGAAACTATGGTTAGTATTTAGGCGTTAAAAAAATTGGCATAAGGAATTACACAGCTTCATGTTTTGAATGGTAGTCTTTTCTTTAACAGAGACTTTTGGACTATTTTGAGAACCACACATTTTTATTTTTTTTTAATCTTGTATAAGATTAAAGACATACATCTCTTTTGAAGCTTCCGCACATGCACATGAAATAAATCAGATTTGGACCTTATTGTAATCATGTTTCACTGTTCTTTCTCATTGAAATGTGCGCCTAGAAGAAAAGACTGTAGATAAAAGTAGTGATGATTTCAAAGAAAAAAAAGAAAGCTCTCCTCTGAGATGAAATTTAATCTACACAAGATGAGAAATGATGGGTAAACTCGACATGAATTTACCTTTACTGTCAAACTTTCAAACTGGCTGTTTGTGATTCATTTTACAGCATAGATGTTTTACAACCAGGCCTTGAGCTCACATATTTAAAAAAAAAAAAAAGAAAAAGGAAAAAAAACACTTCAGTGTTTTACCCTCTCTGGTGCATCAATTGCCCTGATGGTTTTTATTATAATTGGAACAGACAGTTTTCATTTCAGCTCAACCCCATCGGAGATGAACTCGGCCAATTTATTTCGCAGAAAATCAGCCGGTAATAAAAAGTGTCAGCATTATTTTAGAGAATCCTCGGATGGGAGAATGGAACTTTTTGATACATGCACATAAAAACCGTGTTAACAATTTGGAGACATGAAAAATGGCAGGAGTGTCTTCATGCAGAACTCAGAGCACTTGGTTTTGTGCTGGCTCTGTGCATGTGCTCTCTCAGTCTCGAAAATAAAGTGGGTAGTTGAAGCCAGTTCTCTTTTCTCTCCCTGAAGCATGTTGATTCTCTTCACTCTGAATGAGTAGGTATGTCCTTAATTGAGCCTCCATGAAAAAAAGAAAAAGTCTCTCGTGGGTGGAAGTGCTTGTGGGCATCAGTGTGCACGATGACCCAGCGAGTAAAGTACAATCCTGTGATTGTGAATGTCTTTGAAAGTTTTTAAACTATGCATAGAGCTTCATTCACTCATGGGTCTGTACTTTTAGTAGCCTGAAAAGCAGCAAGAGTTCAGCTATGATGTCGTATACAGGACTATCCTGTATAGTTTACATGTAAACAGGAAATATCTGCTTGTCTTGCAATGGTTTTATATGTAGAAAGAAAGGGCCTCTTAAAACTCCTTATCAGCTATAATCTGTAACCTACAATTTAAAAATGCAGGCCTCCATAGCCGCATATGGACATTAGGTCAGGTCAATCCTTAAATCTGCAATTTCATGTGACGTGTGATTAACACCAACGTTTGTGTATTTTAATCTGTGGAAATGAAGTGAGTGAAATATCTGAAATATCGTGTGAAATATTGTGGAACATTCATCTATTCCAGACGTGCTTTCTTGTTGAAGAAGACTCTCCATCAGGCCCCTCCATCATTTCCAGCCTCCTCATTTATTTGCTGAATTCACCAGTTAAGTGATGGGGCAGATGCCACATACTAGAAGGAATATTTGTACGTAATGGATATGAAGTCCAACATTCCATCTATTTACTGCTGATGAGGTAATCTGGGGAGCCGGGCTCTTTTTAATCTCATGCTCATGACCAGCTGCTGCTGTTTCTATATGACACCACACGATCAGAGCTGCAAAAGCAGCATTCGCTTTTCAAAATCCTCGCACAAACAGTTTACAGTAATATTTTCTTGCTTTTGCTTTTTGTGTTATTCCAGGGTTGTTGTTTTTTTGCACATATTTAGAATTTTAAAGTGTAATTCCGGCTTTTCCAGACCGAATCACACATGTCCAGATTGTTTTGCGTGTTCCAAAAAAGTGGAATACGTTTTCACAAATTCAGACTTCTGCAACTCTCACCACACTCCTGCAGGTTGTGTTACACATTTTTAATTGGCGTTCCCACAGTAGCGAAAAAAGGCCTTGTCTTTGAAAGAAATTATGTAAAATAAACCCTGCTGTTTCAAAGGGATTCTCTGTCATTTATGTGTAAATTCACTCATATTTTAACCTAAATGATTAAAAAAAAAAAAAAGTGCCAAAGCCAGGTAGCCGAGATGAGACAACTAATCTGTCTTTCTAAAGAAGCTTGCTGAGCAGAGGCTGATTCACCAGCATGGGATGCCTGGCTTTGAAGAAAGACACTCTTGAATGTGCACCACTTTCCATCATCTGTGGGATGATTTCAGTGAGTCCAGAGGTTTTTAATTAAAAATGCACAGAATCATAAACACTCATACAAACCACTGATGTAATTGTTTTTTGTTTGTTTGTTTGCTTGTTTTTGGTTCCTCTGTCCTGATGGGACCCGATCAGCTGATCGCAACAAATCTCACCAATTCCAGATCACAGTGTCTATCAGCCCATTACTGCCCCGCCTGTGCCGATGTTTGACAGCCTGCTTGAAGGACCAAACTTTTACTTCCTCCCTCTTTTTCACTGCCACGTCCCTGTTCTCTCTTTGCCGCTCGCTGAATAAAGGATTACAGCAACATCACTCAAACACCGCCTCTACTGAAACCCATCTATCAACTCTCCCTCCCCGAGCAATTTTTCTGTAGTCCTCCCAAGTGGAAAGATCAGATAGTCAGTATTGTGCAACGGAATACATTGAAAGGCTCTCAGGCACTTTCATAATCCCTGCTAGAGTTTCTCTCCCTTTCTAAATCCAATTATTTTCTACAGGACATACAGAGAATATGCTGATGTTGACTCCCGCCCACGCGCGCCCCCGCAGGCATGAGCAGGACCATCCGTGTTGGCACAGTGGAAGCTGCTGCAGCATGCAGAGCACGCCATCACCACTTACTCATTTGTTTTGCTTCTCTGCCAACAATTACACTTCCCTCCTTCTCTTTCCTCCTCCGTCGCTGTCGTTCTGCAGGTGTCGGCGTGTAGGACCAATGAGGCTTTTTCCCAGTATGCCACTGGCGTGCCATCGCAGGGTCCGCACGTCCAGTGCTGGCTGGATCTTGTCTTTGGCTCTGCTTTTTGCTCTGCAGGTAAAGTTTTGTTCCAACTGTTTTATTGCATATAACTGTTTTCATCTGTTTCAAATCTACTTTTTGGCATCCATATTAATTGACTTTAGTAACCGATCAATTCTTTGTCAGTTTTAGAAAACAATAATAATTAATTGTGTAAAGATGTGATGCAGCTAATTCTAAACCATAAAGGAACATCATGCTAAATTCCTTTTAAGAATTTTATATCAATTTTAACTGACTGTTTTTATGTGCATTTTCCTTCATCTATCCATCTTTATCCATCTCTATGATTTGTATTCATCCCCCCTTTTCTACACCCCAGGATCCAAAGGACAAAAACAGACAGAACCCCCCTGAATCCCAAACAGGTGCGGTGGTTTGCTTTTTACTGAACGTTTTCCTGCTTTCTCCGTCCCTCCAGGGTTCCTCCCCCGCAGCTCCATCAGCAGACAACAAGCTGGTTCGTACCACCAGAGTGAGGAGGCAGACGTTGGCGGGGGGTCAGGCTCCCCCCTTGTCTTCAGAAAACCAGACGGCGAGGGAACAACCTCTGGTGTTTAACCATGTGTACAACATCAATGTACCCCTGGAGTCCCTCTGTTCTGTCGAACTGGACTCGGCTGCATCGCCCGGCCCGACTGATGGTCAGTTCTTCTGATCTTTGACTTTAAATCCAAAACAAAATAAAAGCAGACAGGCTGAAGCTTTTTGTTTTGAAAAGGATCCCGTGCTGGGTTGGGGTCCAGTCCCTCTATGGACGGTCCAGCGGATTCTTCAGGGCCAACAGAATACACTGAGCAGACGCTGGACGCTGACAGCCAGGTGGGTATTTTTTTTTAAGAAGTACTTCATTCTTGTTTTTGAACTAAAAGTAAATCTCCTTTTGAATCTCTAGGTGACGTTCACACACCGCATCAACATCCCGAAGGCTGCATGCGGTTGTCCGGCAACGGCCACCATACAGCAGCTGGTCACCAGGGTGGAAATGCTGGAGAGAGAGGTCTCCCTGCTGAGAGCCCAGTGTGGGTCGGGGTGCTGCAGCGAGGGCTCAGCCATGGGTGAGCACCCAGCAACAACACCAACAAAGCCCATCTGAGCAGGACCGAGGCCTAACTGTGTGGAAAAATATACTGGGTTTAAAAAAGGCTTTATACCTAAATGTATACAGACAGACAGAAGCAGAATATTGATGCCGCAGGGCAGTTCGTGGTGCCTCTGGCGGAGGTTTAGTTACTATTCAAGAGGTGTTGCCAGGATAAATTGTGGAGACTAAAATGGACAGTAAGAGACATTCCGTGGTAAATGATTCCACTTCATTTGTATTATCACACCTTCAGATATTCTCTGACAAACTCCATCTCAGCTGTGCGAGGAGGATTTTCTCCGCCTGTTCTGACCTGAGTCAGAATGAGCAGAGGGAGGCTGAGAATGCATGAAGATGAGAGCATTTGCTGAACATTTTTATGGTTCCGCTGAAATTTTAGTGAAGTTAAAATAAAGAAGCGAGGAAACTGGATTGTCACACAATTGTACACGCTTCCTGTCATTTTCAGGTCGTCTGGACTTTGTCCCGGGCTGCAGCGGACACGGCAGCTTCAACTTTGACCTCTGCGGCTGCATCTGTGAGGAAGGCTGGGCGGGTAAGAACTGCTCCGAGCCCCGCTGCCCGGATGACTGCTCGGGCCAGGGGGCGTGCGTGGAAGGGGAGTGCGTGTGCGACCGCGACTTCGGAGGGGAGAACTGCTCGGAGCCACGGTGCCCCTCTGACTGCTCGGGCCGGGGGCTGTGCATCGACGGCGAGTGCGTGTGCGAGGAGTCCTTCACCGGGGAGGACTGCATGGTCGGGAGGTGCCTGAACGACTGCTCGGACCAAGGTGCCTGCGTCAACGGGACGTGCCAGTGCCGGCCCGGCTACGTCGGGGAAGACTGCTCGCTGGTGTACTGTGCCAACAACTGCAGCAAGAAGGGGCTCTGCAAGGACGGCTTCTGCATCTGCCAGGACGGCTTTGCCGGAGACGACTGCAACTCAGGTGGGTGTTTTCTTTTCTTTTTAATTTTTTAGGCTTTATGTGAGTTTGATCCATTTGGCTGTCACCAAAGTCAAGACAGCGACAGTCTGACATGAATGGTTCATTCCGGGAAGCCGCGGACATGTCACCCTCATTTAACACTCGCTGTCGGCCTGACCCGGAGTAATCCAGCAGAAATGAAACATTTTAACAGATTTCGGAATGACACGCCGTGAACCTCCGACAGTTTCCTTTGAACTCTGGAGAGGGAACAAGCTTCTTTTCAAATTAGAGCTGCGACATAAGATCGAGCACCTCCATTAGGAGGATTGATGGAATCCCCTGGAAGCACTTTTCTGCGCCGGAATTGCTGGCACTATCACTTAAGTTTATTTGCGTGGGACCAGGAAAAAAGAAAAGTAAATGGATGCCTCAGATAACAGTCCAGTCATATTAAAAGGTTGTTTTTTTTATGTTGCATGTATGAAAGTTAAATTAAAAATCGGCAAAAACACTTTTTCAGCGCGTTTTTCCAGGACATTTATCATGGAGTCAACATGTAATTATGAAAATATCATTTTTCTTGCTCTTCATCTCCCCAGATGAATCAACATGTGACCATTAATGCATTGCAATTTGAAGAGGATTTTAACGATCATGTGATGAGTGTGTTACCTTATAAAGTGGTTCATTATTTTCTTCAAGTACAGAGTGATAGCACATCGCTGCTGTGCAATTAGTGTTGTTTTTATGTCCTTAATCATTGCTGCATGTCCGTCTTCTCCACCCTGTTCTCATCTCCTTGTCTTTACGGAGACAGTCGATTCATCAACAATAAATTAAAAGTGCTATGCTGCCTAAATAAATAAAAAGCATCCTTAGAACAATCTCACTAACAAGATCTGCCTCCAGAGTGTCATCAGGCCCTGGAAGCTGCTTTGAATATAGCTTTTTTTTTTTTTTTGTGCATGGATGGATGTCTTGAGACGTGTCTCCCCAGAGTCAATGTTCACAGCTGCATCCATGGCAACAATGTGATAGAAATCAACAAGGAAATGAACTTTTTGGAAAACTGGAGCTGGTAAATGCTTAGCTCAGCCCCGCAGAGGCTTTCCTGCAACAGCGGTAGAGTGATGGACAGCAAATACTGATGTCAGGCTGTCAAACAACATAGAGGAACAGCGGGCCAAGATACACCGCCGCGTCTCACGGTTCAGGGTCGTCAACAACGATGTTCCCAGCTGGAGTGCCCCGTTAATTCCTTTACTCCTGAAAGACATATCTATTTTCCAAGGTTGTTTCTGAAAAATAAGCTGCTGTCTTTGCTAAAGTTTACTATTCTGCAGCCCGAGGTCTTGGCCAAGAATTCGTATGATGTCAATTAGTAAAACCCCCATAAATAAATTGCTTAAAAGCTAAAATAATGATATCAAAGTTTGTCCTTCAGCTACTGGTGCTGACAGGTCGAACTGCTTTGCATCAACATTTAACATGATGGCAGTGATGACAGTGAGACAAAATCCAGGTAGTGGTTCCCTAAAGTTGGGCTCCATATAGTTATGAAGGCAGTTCTCCCTCTGTCTGTCTTCTGCAGCCTCGTCATTTCTCATGCGAGCGAAGCCCAGAAAAACAAACCCATATGCGCTCTCAACGCAGGTGGCGACGCATGCGACTTGCCGGACGGCGTGACAGCGTTCATTCGTCAAAAGTCGCACGAATCCGGGGAGAAAACTGTCACATTAGCTGCAGCCGACACTGTTTCTGGATATAGCCTGGCTCCTCGTGCCAAAATAATGTTCTCCTCAGCCGTTGGAGGCAGCTGTCAGCGACGAGAGGGGAGAGGAATTGCCGAGGGCCGGGGAAAGGCAGGAAAAATCTCGTTCCTGAGGCTGTTCTTAGGCTGTTGGGCCAAATCACTTTTTTTCTTAATTAATGTCTGAAGTGTGAAACGCATGTAGGGGATAGTTTTGCAGAGTCCAAAATAAAACAGTTCACTTGCTCCATCACTGTAGGGTAACAGGCTTAACAGCTTCATTTTGTCAGGAGGCAAAAAAATGTGATGAAATTTGTTTTCTTTTATGAGATTTAGAGGGATTATTTGGGAACCACCATTACTGTGAGTTATAATAAAGACAGCGTCATGTCAATGGATAGTGCAGCCACGCAGGTGTGGAAATGTGCGTTAACGTACATCCACCCCCTGAGAGATTAACTGAAGAGTGGCGTTTGACAGCAGCACCCTCTGGGACTCATTTTTGCTTAGGGCCGACATAAGAGCAGGGGAACAGCGGCGACATTGTGGGTGTTGTTGACATCCTGTGAGCGCAGCAGCGGTGGCGACTGACAGCAGCACCTCTCACGTTTGTCCCAGAGCCGCTGTTAAGCAGGGTCACCTCACATTCATGCTGATTTCACTACTTCCGCTCGGCTGTTTGCATCAGTCAAGTTCAGTGGGCAGTTGTATTTTATTTTTTATTTCTATATAGATTTTTATTTTTTTTCACTCACAGCGAGTCAGTGAGTAGTGGCAGCTTAGAAGATCTGAAAGTTAAAATGCTTTGTTTTCTTCTGCCGTAACATTATGCAAATGTAGCTGCAGGGTTGAAGGAGATTGGGAGACGTGACAATTTTTCCTTCACCCAATCAGGAGCAACCTCATACACACGTGTGTGTGTGTGTGTGTGTGTGTGTGCGCGTGTGTGTGTGTGTGTGAGTCACACAGGTGTGTGAGGCTGCTCACACACCTGTGTGCCCTCCATATCAGCTTCTCCTCGCCCGAGCAGCTTGAGAAGGCCCACCTTTCTCGTGGTTCTGGTTGAAATCCTCCAATACCCAAAAATAATTTCCCTCCAAAGGAAACTGACAAACCCCACCTTTACGGGGTGTGGTGGGGTGAATGAACTCATTCCTCTTTTTTGGTCTGTTTTAAACGTAAAACAGAGCATAAACATTTGGCAGAAGCCAAATTTAAAATTCAACATGCAGATTCCTCCAGTGGCCTGAATAGCATATGCTCATTTATTTCCAGAGCTTAATTTATATTGGCAATGACAAGTTAGTGCTCCTGTCATGCAAAGACAATTTAAAACTATTTTTCGTCCCTGTTACTTAGCATCCATATTTGTCATGTTACAATTAACATGCTAATATTATGCTTAAAGCTGGATCATTAACACTG
Source organism: Arothron firmamentum (assembly GCA_016586285.1). Classification (NCBI taxonomy): domain Eukaryota; kingdom Metazoa; phylum Chordata; class Actinopteri; order Tetraodontiformes; family Tetraodontidae; genus Arothron; species Arothron firmamentum. The sequence goes on from BJFM01000017.1 coordinate 144,548, forward strand.
CATCACATGTTTATTTTTATTATAAAGTTCAGAGATGATCAGATTCCCCTGACCTGAGTATGCAGAAACAGACTTGGAGGGGAAATCTAAACTACATGACAAAAATGTACAGAGAAATGTGTTCTGTGTGAACTACAGATTATCACACGCTACAACAGAAAAACTAGAGAAATTTAAGAAAATAAGTATCACCTGTTTTACCCTAAAGGCAAGTTATTCCTCTGCACTTGGGTGACCTCCACTGTCAAGGCAAAAGAATACTTTAAGGTTTTCTTTCAGTAGACACCGATTCATCTGCTCATGTTTGCATACTGATTAGACCTAATGAGACTCAAAGACTCCAGGCGAAAGTGGTGAAAAACCATCAGCATGTTGCCCTTTTGAAGCAACTGAACATTATACATGCCTGAGAAGTGCTTTTTCACAGATGCAGAAAAAGGACTTGACTGTTAAATTAGCTCTCTGTATGATCAGCGTATTTGTGACCCCTCTGTTGTGGGCCTCCACCTGGGCACAGATAGAGCTCTTATATCAGTCCATTATTCTAATGTCTCGTAAGAAGTCTGACAAGAGAAACCGATTTAGTGAGATGAGCTAGGAGTGGAGTAAGAACGGGGTGATGGAAGCTGAAATCTGCTGATGTAGCAGGACAGTGGCACAGTCACAAAGGTCGGCAAAAGTCACCGTCTATCTCACTCCTCCTGCAACTGAGAAATGTTAAAAGATTAAGCAAGCAATATATTAGCATATATTAGCTGCTCCGCGGTGACCTTTCATTACAGGAAGGTCTGGCTCTTGTATTTTTTTTTTTTTTTTTTCTCAGCTTACCCATTTTTACATGCTCACTTTAGGTGTTTTTTTCCACTTTTCGTGAGAGTTGAAGCCGTTTCTCCTCAGCAGCTCGTCTACTCAGACTCCTGCGTGACCTCATTCAGTCATGCCGTTCCATCGGATCGCTCACTGCTCCTTGCTTTGATTTGTTGTTTTCGTTCATATGTGGGACAAAGCTTAGTCTAATTGACGCAATAAATCTGAGCTAAGTGAATGCTGAAGGGGTTGTCCCGCACTGAAGGTTAGGCTGTTTCAAATGAGCAAACTGTTGTACAGCTTGCACCCATCCGTCAAACGTGTGAGGATGGAGTCGTCTCAGAGGGGAGCGCGGCGCTGGGCTCTCTGTTCCTGTATCGCAGGATGCAGGAATGATGAGGAGAGGTGGTGAGAGGTTGTTTATCACACCATCACCCGCCGCTGCTCCTTTATTCGTCTCGCCTAGCCTTTGCTGTTTGCCCTTAGTTTCTGCACTGTTACCAGAGCCTTGTGATGTTCTGTATGTTATTAGCACTCGTTGAAGAACTTGTTTATTTTCCTGGTGTGTCTGACTGTGTGAAACTGTTTTAATAACCATTTGCAATTCTTCTCCCCTGTAATTCCTTCATGTTTCCACTTCTGCTCCCACTTATTAGCAGTGGGACTTGTAAAGAGGCTTGCTAATGCCTCCACATTCCCATTCAGCCCCACAGCTTCAGGTTTACATCTCAGCTTCTGACTCAGTGAATTGCTCCAGTTAAACTCTTAAGATTTTTTCCCTTGACCAAACTTCTCCTTAGATTGTTCCTGTTGCCTTGAGTAGATCTTATGATGGTGGCGTCCAATCATTGTCTAGATCAGACTAGGAAAAGAAACCACGAAGGATAGCACAGAATCAGGGTGAGCGTCGGAAATCTGTACCTTATTTGAGGTTACTGATGGACAATTTGCAGCTGCTAATAATGCATCGAGTGGTGGTCCGATGTTACTCAAGTGTCTAAAATGTGCTCTCATTCTAGTGGCGCCGGTCATGAGTCTGAAGATCCGAGGCGTAGCCGACCGCAGCGTCGACCTGGAGTGGGAGGGCTCAGTGGTGCTCACGGATTTCTTGGTGACCTACACGCCAAGCAGCGCTGGAGGTAGGCAGAGAGCGTCCAGTCAACTTCTCCAAAAAGGTGTATTAATATACAGTACACCAATTGTCTTCTTCTACCTGTCTTTCTGTCAGGTGTCCCATTAGAGATTAGGATTCCAGGCAATACCACCGCCTGCACCATCTCGGGCCTTGAGGCAGGCGTGGAGTACAACATCAACGTATTTGCCGTTATTAACAACAGCATCAGCGTCCCCGCCAGCATCACCGTCTCAACATGTAAGCGCACCTCTCTCTGTTGGTCCAAAGAAATGTCCTCGCGAGAACAGAAAGGATGCTTGCTCCACCGGAGATGTGTTTGGTGTAAATCTAATAACTGCTGTCTGTCTCACCCCGTGCTGGACGCACACTTCCTCACACGTACAGTACGGGGGGATTGGCGTGAATAAAAACAAGCACCGTGTGTCAGTTTTTTTTTTCTTTTTTCAAAAAAATTTTGTGCAGTAATAGAGCAGGGAGTGAGTACTCGCTCCTCTGTTCTATCACCATGCCATCACTCCTATCTAACACACACACACACACACACACACACACACACACTTTCTTTTAATGCACTCACCAAATTAAGCATAATCCTAACTTTGACGGAACAACATTTCCCTCACTCATACGTTTATTGGCTTGCATCTCATGAGCATTATTCTCAATCAGCTGGGTAAAGGCAATATGTCGCCATTTGTTTTTGTCTTCCCAGGAGAAGATTTGGAGCATTTAACAGATAATTCAGTTCAAATGTCATAGAAACATTCATATGTGCAAGTGTTTTGTTATTGATTGCGCGGTGTGCTTGCTTGGCTCATAAGATGCAGAGCTTTATCATCAACAAACAAATATCTAACCTTAAACAGACTACACTAAAAGAATCTGATATGATTGATATCATGTATGGAAATCCTTCACGAATGAAAATAAAGGAAAAAGGATGAGATCTAAAAATCCAAGAAAGCAGCATAGAGGATTGCTCCGCACTGGGCGGCATCGGCATGAGATGAAGTCCTGATTCATCGGCACTGTGGGTTGCTGAAGAACAATAACAAAATATGTCTCTACCTCTCCAGATCTCTCCAATCCTGATGGTTTAGTCTTCAAATCCATCACGGAAACATCGGTGGAGGTCCAGTGGAAACCGTTCTACTATTCCTTTGATGGCTGGGAGATCAGCTTCATCCCTAAGGTAGAGACTCCTTTAATGTGACTGGTTGCTGCTGGATACAGAAAACATGCTGAACGTGCGAAAAGGGAAAAAGGGGACGACTTTTCCAATCTTAATCTTCCCACCTCTTAATGTGTTGTCTTTTTTTGTGCATGAAGAGAAAAGAAAAACAAGATGGATTTTGGTTTTCTTGGGGGGTTTTTCAGGTTGAAGCTCATACCAAAGCGGATTGTCTTAGGCTTATTGGCTATTAGATGGATGAGCCATTAAACCCTTTTTTCAAAGGAGTAAAAATAGCAAAGCCAGATTTAAGGCAAAGGCACTCTGTAATTTCCACTGCAAACTCAGGCACTCTCTCATCTTGTGGCCTCTCACCGTTAATTGGTTTTCTCATTAAAGGTGTTCTCATGGGTCAGATATCATTGGTCAAGCCAGACTCAGTCAAGCCTTAAATCTGGTGTATCAGATGCTTTCTTTGTGTTTGTTTCAAGCATACGTCTGAAAAAGGAAGATAATAATAGTGCTGGGCTTCCTAATTTCATTTCCCTCCATATCAGTTTTTTCCTCTTCCACTCTTTCTTCCAGTGAGGTCTCCTCATCCTTTTCTTCTTTGCTGTCTCGTTCCACCCCACCCCCTCCCCCTCTGACTTTTCACCCTTGCTTTCAGCCGTAGGGGAAATCTTATTATGAGATGGCAGTCTTGCCTCCCGTGGTTTTAATCCAGCAATGGGGTTTGTGATTTTTGACAATCCCCTAATGGAGGCAGGCGTGAAAGATTTGGCCTGTGTGAACAAACACAGACCTCACACTTCTCTCTGAAAGGCAGCAGGGGGAGAGAGAAAGCAAGAGCTCGGAGAGATGAATCTGAAATTCGGATAAAAGTGCTACCCTGCCAGGGTAGTTTGACACCTACCGCACAAACACTCCATCTTCTCTTCTGGTTTTCTCTAAACTGGTATAAAGCAGCTAAACAATTAGCTATTGAGTAACATTGCTCATATACTCTTCCTCACAAAAATAACTTTAATTGTTGGAGGGGACAGATGTGCTGGCACTTCTGATGACATAGCTGAAGACCAGTCTCCGTTTATATTGTTGTCAAACGTGCAGATTTTAAATTATATACAGATTTTTATAGCACAAGTTAAAATAAATGATTTTTTTTTGGATGATGAAACATTTAAATGGGCTTTAAACGTGAGACGACTAGCAAAATGTGGAGCAGTGATTGCAGCTTAGGGAGAAGACAGCAACATGAATACATCTTTTAAAAGTCGGCGTGGGGAGGTTTTTGAAATTTGCAATTAATATTTGCATTCTAAGTTGTAAAAATGGTTCATTACACTTGTTTGGGTTTTCACACTAAAAAATTAAACTTTTTCCCACTTGGATTTCATGCTTTCCATATGATTTTAGGTCCCGTGTGTTAATACACTATGTGAGAAAAGTAACTGTAAAGCTGTTGAACCCCAGAGGGTTGAGGAGGCTAACACTGGTAATGTTCATCTGACTAAACTGAAGTGGCTCTCTAAAACAGGTGGTATAAAATGTGCACGGCGGGTGAAATGACTTTAGAACTGCTGAATTATGTTGCTTCATAGGCTACAATAAAAAGCATCAGGCACAACATACTTCATCCAAGGCCATTTCCAAACCAGTTAACAACAGGATTTATTCCCGTGAAGTAGCTTATCTGTCTGTTATCGCAGCATCTTTAAATCAAAGTGTCGCATTTCCATAGAATGTCTGATGACAGTCACGATCGAGATTCAGTATTTTCCAACACCAGTAAGTATGTTGATCGTTCTGAAGGACCAGTCAAAGTAGTAAAATCACGATCTGTCAAGAAAGAAGTTAAGTACTTCACACTCCTGTCTTCAGGGATGGCATGTTTTAATTTCTTCCAGGTGCAATCTAATTATGACATGAATGATTATCGCTCTCTCTCTCTCTCTCTCTCTATCTTTCTCTCTCTCTCTCTCTCTCTCTCTCTCTCTCTCGCACACACAAATCAGCTGTTTATTCCTTGCGTCCTCACCTCTTTTACATTTTTTGCCCGCAGTTACAGCTTCACAGGTGTACACAGCTTGTCAGTCACACACTCTGTTGAACTCATAGTGCAAACCAGGTGCATCAACGCTTTGCACAGCAGCACAAAAAAGCTTCTTATTGCAGCCTTCGGTCACTCAAAGGAAGGACGCGTCACAATCAGAGATCTTGTTTTTGCTGATAAACTGCTTCATGCATGAATCGGTGGTTAAAGTAAGGGAGAAAGGTCTGTTTTTATCAGACAATGATGCTCAGCTGCCAATTTCTGAGAAAAGTGCACAGTCTGAGTACAGCCCTGAAGGAATTTTGCGCTATCTTCTATGTTTACTGTTTATCATACAGGCGCACTGAAAGTAGATGGGCTTCTCTCTTTCTCCTTGGCCATTTCTGACGGTCATTTGTTGCTAAGCTTGTAAAAAAAAAAAAAAAAAAAAAAAAGAGAGAGAGAGAAAGCACATTTAATCCAAAGCAGTGAGAAAGAGAGAAAAGCCTTGCACAAACGCTCACCGGGCGACTCCGGTATCTGCACAGACGGATCATCTCTGGTCCAATCAATTTCAATTGCACACTCCTGCCACGCCGCTGAGGTAAACACGACGAGCAAACTCAGCCCAGTTTTCACCCTCACCTTTTGTACTTAAGCAACCTCACTATCAAAAAAAATAAAAAAAGAGGATAATGATTAATTCTGAGCAGACCGACTAAGTAGATGGGAATGAGATACACTATTTTGGTATCAGTTTGTGTATGAACATCACCCCCGTTTGACTGCATAATTACTGCAGCAGAACACTGATAGTTATTGGAACACTATCACTGTGTGTTAGCGCTCAAGCTGGTAATTTACTTGAGATGATTAAATGGATTGCCTCTCTAATTAGAGTTTTAATTCAGGGAAGCGTCAAGCTGGTAAGGTGTGCTATTTTAATACCGCCGTTGAGCGTTTGAGGATCTCTGAGCAGGAGTGGCTGTAACATCTGGCGGGAGGTGCATGCTCAACACCGGCTCACTGAGAACAGTTGGGAATAGCAGAGTGATTGACAGGGTTGCAGATTTGGAAGGATTACAGCCATGTGTGGCCAGAGAAATAACTTTCTACAACTCTGAATGTTTACAAATGTTCTGAAGTACAGAGAATGATATAAAGGTCAAAAAATGTGGCCAGATGACTAAGTGTTTGTATCTGACTGCCACGTCCCATCTGTCCACTGAGGCAGATTCCATCTGAAATGTATTCAAATTATGCTAAACAAAAGTGTATTTTCAATGCATCTCTTGTTACTTTTCTCCAGGACAATGATGGAGGGATGACAGCACAGCTGCCAAGTACCATCACTTCCTTTGTGCAGACTGGTCTGAGACCAGGGGAGGAGTACACCGTGAACTTGGTGGCCCTCCGAGACCAGGGTCGAAGCCAGCCTGTCACAGCCACCGTCACCACGCGTATGTACCGAGCACTAATCATGACTTTTAAGTTAGGTTTCTCAGGTATATATTACTCTAAATACAATACATTAGAGTCACGATCAACCAAGATGTTTAATTTAAACTTACATGAAAAGATATAACATTACACATTAGTTTGTCTGTTGTAAACCTTGCCGGAGCAAGCCCCATGACCCCCCGCCAAGCCAGCTGACACTACTTGGACAGCTGTAATAGCTCCAATTCAAATCTCACCCACAACAAATCTGACTGATGTCTGCAGTCAAAACACCATCAATTTCCTGTCAAGGCTTTGTTCGTTTTGTGGGCCCGTAATTAAGTATTGATTAACAATTCATGGCTCCCATTAATTTTGCATGGCAGCCTTCTGCAAGACACCTTATTGGGTAAAGAAAGAAGAAAAAGATAAATTTGAAGCTCGTCAATTATTCATATCAAAGATTTTTTTTTTCTTCACTGTCGTTTGGAGACGCAGAGAAAGTCATGAGGAGTCTGAACCAGAGGGAGGGGGTAGCTGATGTGGGAATCGGTTCTAAGCCACTCTCCTGCGTGGTATTTCCTTTTTTTTTTAAGATGCCCAAGGGGCCAATTTCTAAAACATCCACCACATGCAGTCTGTCAAGTCTGAGTATGGAAGCAGCTTATTTAAAACACAAGCTATAAGGGAAAAGAGTAGAGACTATGCACCCACAATAAAATAATATGGCACAATATGTCATTTTATTATTTAAAAGTTAGCTATTACAGTCATTTATCAAACTGAGTGTTTTTCTGCCACATAATGACAGTAGAAACCATCATAAAAGTCATAAAAAGCCCACTTTTAGTGACTAACGTGGGGAATACAATGCAGTTTAATGCAGTATCTGATGGCAAAGAATAAAAAAGAAGTGATAGCCAGTATTTTCTGAAATAGTTTAGCTCATATTTGATGTCTTTTCATGGCTGTAGAGATGCACTAAACTGAATCAAATGCACAGATACAGCCTGTTGGCTCCGGTCAGTTCAACATGCCTGGCCATCAGATGACAGCTTTTATGGCCCGGCTGTAACCATTAGAAGAACTCGGTAATGGCAGGGCCTTGGTTCTTTGTATATTTGATGGATGTTATATGTGTGGGGAAGATGCGGTTTGGTAAAAGCATAAGAGCTCTTTTCTGTCCTTTCATATGGGTGAGTGGCCAGAGAAGCTTTACCTGGCATTAAAAGGATTATACAACGTCAATGTTTTGTAATATAATAAATGTGATGTCCTTTCTGTTTTGATGAATGGAGAGAAAAAAAAAAATATATCCTGACCTTGGGACAACCTTGGAACCTGAGGGTGAAGAATGGAGCACAGCATTTATAACCATAAAGTCAAAGTTTAGGTTGCAGTGACCAACAACATGTTGACTACACTTTTTTTTAAAAATGCACCGATTTAAAAACACCTACAGTATAACATAATCTGTATGTCTAAGTTTGAAAGTGAAATACTCTGCTATTAAATTAAATTGTTATTAATAAATATCCAGAAAAAGTAGAAGTATGAAAGTGGAGCAGATGGCTCCATCTAACACCTGGCACCAAACGGGTGTGTGGGTGAAACAGGCGTCACTGCTGCAGTATGTCAGTAAATATTCAGTACTGGTGTCAGATCTGTAAAGTCCGTGTGCCCTTGCATGGGGACTGAAAAATAACAAATCCTAAACTGCTTCAGAACAGCAAAGGCCTCATCCAACCACAACACCATAATCATCTCACCTGCACTTTGTGCAAGAGCCATAAATCAATGAAGGGAACTGTGTCCACCTGTTCCATTTGTATGCAACCTTTTACTTTAGTACAATAATATGAAATATTAAGTTATTTCAGCAGCTTTTCTCTGGCAATCATGTGGCCACTGAAGATATGACAGAAGAGAGTGTGCTCTGCTTCTCTCCATTAATAGACAGACAACCGACAGTCTGTAGAAGAAAATGCATTTATAGAAGCAAAAGTTGTGGAAATGATATCAATGAGGCTGTTGGAGGATGAATAATGAATAACTTGAACAATACTTCAGTTCATGTGGAATTTGCTACATCTATAGGCCTGATTATATAGTGCCACTGAGGGCAAGACAGTTGTGTTATGAGACAATATCACACCTTCTGAGGCTGGTAATACGCCGCATAACTGAAATTAGTGACACACCCTCTGATTATCTATATCTCCCACTCAGCCATTGTGCCAGATTCTCACATAGAAGTGTGTGGAATACGTAGGAGATTTTCACACAGGATTACATAGTGAGGTGAAATGTGGTTGTCATGGCAAATGTAATAACAGTGTAATATTCGTCCTTTTTTTTTTTCATCCAGTGATTGATGGACCCACACAGCTGATGGTGCGGGATGTGTCTGACACCGTAGCCTTTGTGGAGTGGACCCCACCCAAAGCAAAGCTTGATCAAATAGTGTTGCGCTATGGTTTGGTGGGGGAAGGTCCTCGGACCACCTTCCGGCTCCAGCCTACACTCAGCCAATACTCCCTGCAGGTAGGAGACATACTGTGTGTGTGTGTGTGTGTGTGTGTGTGTGTGTGTGTGTGTGTGTGTGTGTGTGTGTGTGTGTGTGTGTGCGTGAGGAAGAACTGCAGGAGAAGGGACATTCATCATCTTCTGGGGTCACTGATCTTATTAGATAGACACATTACGTGAACTCAACTGCCAAATGGAGTCAAAAAAGGCAGCCATCATGAGTCAGACCATTTATCTTGCCTTTCATTGTTGCATTGTTACATTGTACTCTGAGCTACACTTTAGCGTGTTCATATTTGATTGTGTAGCCTGCACTCCGCCGCGTTTTTGTAATCTTCTGAGTCCATGTGCTCTTGTGCCCTCCAATGTGAGGACGACAGAAGGAAACAGCTCCACAAAGAGATTGAAAAGAGCGGTCTGTCCGTGTTTCTGTCTCCCGTGTGACGGAAAATTTGACGCGTGGTTGTCAGCCCGTGTCATTTTCCACCTTCTCTCTGCGCAACTCACAGACAGGAGAGCGTCAAGGACACAGAAGGGAACATTTACCCTCTCGTCCTCCCCGAAACTCATTTGCCAAAACACTGTCGAAGCTCTCATACGTGTCCTTCTTGTCAGTGCTGAACACACACTGTGGATCTTCTGCGGGATTGTTTTATATTTGTTAAAATGACAGTTTTATTCTTTATCATACGTTCTGCAGGTTCTGCGCCCTGGTTCGCGTTACGAAGTGTCTGTGACGGGCGTGCGGACAGGAAATGAAAGTGGATCTATTTCCACGGAATTTACAACCGGTGAGGCCTAACAGAAAACACGCGTGGTCATAACGGTGTGTGTGATCCTTGCAGCACACTCTATATGGGTCCAGTTTTGTTAAAAACACTCATGTGTGTTTGTCATTCTTCCTGAAAAGTGTTCTCAGTGTCCCCAACGTTGTCAGCTTTATCGTTCTTCTCAGAAATCGATGCTCCCAAGAACCTGCGGCTGGTGTCAAAGACCTCCACCACCTTGGAGCTGGAATGGGATAACAGCGAGGCTGAGGTAACCCACACAGTCCAGTTCAGATTCACATAGGAGCTCTGTTTTGACAGAAAATGGGTTAATTAAAACATCTCCCAAATATAGAGTACATTAAGAAGCGTTTGTAATGAAGTGCAGTGTGTAATACTTGGCTGTTCGAGTGTCACTGGTTCTTTTCAGTAGACTGTTTGTTTTTACGCAGGTGGACGGCTACCAGGTGGTGTACAGCACCTTAGCCGGAGAACAATACGATAAAGTAATAGTTCCACGCAATGAGGGAGCAACCACTAAGACCACTCTCACCGGTAAATCATCTTGTTCCTTCAGGCACTGTTTTGTTTTTCATTCTTAAATTGCTGATAATAAACACCTTTGGTTTTTCTAGTATATCTTTATCTTTACAGGGTCTTAGTGTGTGTTGCTTGCTGTAGATCTGTGCTGGGTTTCAACACTCGGTTGACATTCTACTGATTGCATTTGTCGGAATGCCTGTTGTCCTGGGGGCATATTGAAAGGCTGTCAGAAAAGTGGGGTCAGCTGGCATTATTTTCATTTTTTATTTCTTATAAAAGGCCACACTGCTGGAAAGGGCATGGCCAGCATAAAAATAAAGGCGAAAGGTCCTGGTGTTATTCAGCTTGGCTGTTATAATCGATGCTGCCTGTGCACTCATTCCTCTTCTGTCACCTTCATTTCTCTCTCTCCCTGTCTCTCTTTATTGCTAATCACTGTCACCGTCTTGCCCATTTTCGTGCATCTTGAAACAGTGAATTGACTCGAAACTCATCAGTTTTGTCATATTATTTTAGGACCTCGCCTTCAACGCGCAGTTAACTAGACTGTCAGGAAGAATTTAAACCGTCAACCTGACATGCATGCATTAAAAATAACGGTATGATGCCCTTCCCACCGTGTTTCACGCTAAATTAGCAATTTTCTTGCTTGTCTCTATCCTCAGACCTGCTGCCAGGCACTGAGTACGGCATCGGTATTTCTGCTATGAAAGACAGCAACCAGAGCACGCCAGCAACAATGAACGCCAGGACAGGTAGAGAGGATAAAATAAAATCTGCTGATCTCTGCATGTGTGACGCACATAATTGAATGGGAAAATATCAGCCTCACAGCAGGCTGGTTAGTCGGCATGTTCTTATCTGTAGCTGTAATTCCTCCCCTGGGTTCATGATGGAATCATAGCTGCGTGCATTAATTTTTTTAATTTATTTTTTTTAACCACGTTTCTGATTTCTGTCCAGCGGTACAGATCTGTGAGGACAGGATTTAGAAGTGAATATTAAGCATGTGCATAGTTTTATTGGCAATTCTACTGCATGAGTAATACTTTTAATTAGCTGAGGGTGTTTTAAATTCTTTCAAAGGTCTTTGAGTGGAAATCACAAAAGGTAATTTGGAGTTAGCATTTCAAAACCCACATTAATGGCATTTTAAGGGTTTTTGGTGTTGGTTTATCAAGCCATTGGGAGTCAAAGTTGACGCTATTGCAGTTTAAAACTGTATAGGCACTGTGTTCTGTCGGACCATGTGTGTCTGCCGCTCTCGTAGGTTTGGACGTGCCCATGGATCTCGCCGTGACAGCTTCTACAGACAACACCATCACACTAGTGTGGGGTGTGGTCCAGGGTCCCATTGATCATTACAGGCTCACCTGCACATCCTCTTCTGGAGTCACCACTGAGGTAAAGTATGAGCATCTACTGTATGTTGGAAAAAAACACACAAATAGCATAAATTAAGCCTATTCAAAGTCATAGAACATTCACCTTCTGTTTCAGCTGACTGTGCCCAAAGATGTTACCACCACTACCCTGACAGGGCTCGACCCCGGGACAGAGTACACCATCACTGTTGCAGCGAGAAGAGGACGGCAACAAAGCAATGTCGCCACGATCGACGCCTTCACAGGTGCAGAGAACAGTCAGGTTCCTTCTATTGGAAGAGGCTTCTCTGTGGAGTTGTTTTATTGTGAGCAGAATACTAATTGCCCCCCACCCCCCACCCCCACTCCAACACCTTTGCTTTTCTCTTTGCAACAAATTGCCACAATCTTATTTTTGGTGTCGGCTCAGTGGTGCGCCGTGCATTTAATTCAGTCAATTAGCTAAAAAGAGCTAAGCTAAATTTGCTCCCAAATGGATAAGAGTTGAAAGGTCTTCCTGCTAATGCACAGAGATAAGAGAGGCGTTTTCAAAACCGTGGTGTGTAATAGCGATGAGCGCATAACTTATTTAATGAACTAAAATGTGAGGTGAGCTGCAGATGTTTTGCGTGTATTTGCAGTGCTTTTGGTTGTAATACAAGCCCTCCACCTCCATTCTCTTCAACCAAGACTAAGTTGTTTCACTTCACTCCACTTCAATCCATCCCTGTGCCCAATCACCTGTCAATCTCCCCAGCCCATGTTTTTTTTCTTTTTTACCCCAGTCCTCTGTGTGATTTTCATCTGTCACAGATGATGGCGTCAGAATGATAGACGTGTATTTACCTAGTGTCTGAGCTGTCATGCTTATCTTCACTGCACATCAACATCACCATCACCATCATCATCGCGTCCTTCACAACGCGTGCAGCCCTACTCTCATCAAATCGGTTACAAAAAGTCCATTATCTCGGTGGCTCAGGCGATATCAATGCCTCCACACCGGTGCTTCTCACTAGGAAAAGTGCTGGTTTCTGGAGAACCCACCTCTCTTTCTGCTTGTTTTCAATTTAGATAAGCTTCACAATATCAAACACGCAGTCATAATTCCCAGGACTCGCATGCGTTTGAGGCGTTTGTCAGCGTTTCTCGACTGCTCTCTTGCTGTGCCAACATGATCCGCGACTACTCCTCGCTTTTAAGACCCGGGCTCAAACGGGTGCTCAGAGTTCAGCCGCTTGGGTGAAAAAATGACAAATCCGTCGTGCCTTAAATGGGAAATTCGAGCAGGTGAGCGGGTCCTGATAAGCAGCAGGTTCCCTGCAAATTAAGGGCCTAAGGACACCGAGCCGCATTCAGATGCTTTTACTCTCACCGGTTCCAGATGGCACGGTTTCTAGCGGTTAGCACAGTCATAGCAAGAAGCTTCTTGTCAAAGTCCAAAAACATGATCATTACAGGTTGATTGCAGACTTTAAAAGTGCACATGAGTGAATAGTGTATGTGTGTTCCTGCCTCTCAACCCACAGTGAAAAATCAGTTTTTACATTATTAGATTGTTAAGTGAGATAAAGTTGTCCTGGTTTGTCATCGCATGTCAGGTCCCTAATGGAAAATGTTACATCTTGTCTCTAGCAGAATATTTTCTTGTTCTTTTCTATCTTTTCCAATGAGTAACCAAGACATAAAGCAACATGGATGCAAATTGGCCCGTTTAGTGTTTTCTACTAAAGTATAAATTATGAGGGAGAGATGATTTTGCTGACTCTGCAAGACGGTAAAAGGAGTTGACAGTCGGTGAAGGTCAGTAAATGCATCATAAATTGTCGGCCTTTGCCAAGAAAGAGGAAAAAGAAGGACAGATTCGAACAAAGGAGGCTTCAAATGACTGATTAGGAAGAATTTTACCTCTAGCTCAGGGTGGGTCTCTTATCGTCCCTGCTATTTATCGTTCCACATGTGGATAATTACCTCTTTCCCCTTTTGCCTTTACTCTGATTCAACTTCATCACATCTTGTGCTTTCTGACAACACTACCTCCTGTCATCGTCACCATTTTCTTCTTGGAAAAAAACATCCTTTCAGACTTCCATCTTTCTGCTTCTTTATTTCTGTTTTCGTCAGCAGTTAACCCATCATTTCACTGTAATTACGTTCTGCCTTGACTCTTGGCGTCTCCATCAAGATCGCATCCAAAGTGATTATTTCCCATTGCGTTGCAAAGGATCTGAAAAATCATCCAGGACTGAAAATCACTTTCATGCTTCTCAGCTTTACCTGGTCCTTAACAAACCTCTGGTGCTCCTTCCACCCCTGTGCCTCCAGGAATCAGGCCCGTAACTCACCTCTTCTTGTCAGAAGTCACGTCAGACTCTGTGTTGGTGGCCTGGAGTGCCCCGGCACCGCCTGCCGACCTCTTTATCCTGAGCTACAGCTCTTCCGATGGGACCGACACATCTAAGGTGACGCTGGATGGCTCTAAGACAGCATCTCTGATCCAGGGGCTGTTGCCGTCCACACCGTACACCGTCAGTCTAATCACAATACAGGCGGACGTCACCTCTGAACCCATTACAGCTTCGCTCACTACAGGTGAGACGCATCGTAAGACACACGTGAGGACATGAAAAAGTGTGGTAAAAGGTAGGGATGGAGAGAAGGTGCCGCATGCCTCCTTAGTAAAGGCACAGTTCTGTAATCCTCCCACAGGGGCCAGGGTTATTGTCATTACACTCTGCTCCCAAACCTCCACTTTCACTGTGTCATGTTTGTGTGTTTTTTACACGTCCGCTCCTGCTTCACTTCGAATCGACTTCACTTACAGCGAACTCCGTTTTTTCCTTGTCCCCCCCCCCCCCCAGCGCGGTATTGGCAATGTCAGGAGACATTTGGGGGGAAATGAGAAAAAAGGGAGAAAATCTCAATGCAAATGCAAACAGATGTTTGATTCAACACACCGTATGTAGGGAAATACTGACTTTCCTCAGCTTCTCTGCCATACTGCAATGAAATTCCCCTCGACAATCATTTACACCGTCATCTTTGTTCACACACCCCCACATAGCTGTAATTCCTCATTAACAAGCTTGTTAAAATCATTCAGAAACATTCCTGGTGATTACAAACACGCTTTTCACAGTTTTGGAAAGGGTAAACAATGAAAAGGTGTAATTAGAACAGAACAGTCAGCCGGATAAGGGGGAGGTGTGGGGGAGCTGTCTAAAAATCAGTAAAAGAGGAAAAAGATCAAGAGCGGAAGTGACAAAGGATGAAAGATGTTTGGACAAAGGATGGAAGCATCTAACAATAGAGACATTAACGTTTCATCGGTGCCGGAGACGTTTCCACACCGCCGTCTGATTAGCGTGCCAGTTGAATAGAGCAGCTCGGCAGCTTCAAGCACTCGTGCCTCTCTCGCTTTACACTCACCCACACACAGAAATGCAGATTTCAAGGGTGAAATCGAACAGGGGGTTGTTCAAAGAGGTGTGCAGCAATTCCTGCAAATGTCTTTAAACTATGGTAATTTTTGCAGACCTGCTTTGATACCGCGTTTAAATATGAATTTTGTGCAAAGACTGCACTCTTGTCTTCCTGGTGTCTTAAGCTGATAGTGTGTGACACCTGAAATCCAACCTTTAGGAATGATTAGTTAGCCAGGCCGCAATGCTTCAACTCACTATGTAGTTTGAATGCACTTGTTTACAGACACACTTGCAATAAACATGAATGGTAAACAGAACTGAAGGTAGCCAAAAACTCTAGTGAGTGATAGCAGGGCCAGAGAAGCTGCTGACTGATTGGCTCTGTTACAATCTTTTTTTTCTGTTTTGATTTTCAATTTCTGTGATCCAATATTTTGACCGCTATTGTTAACAGTTCAGTTTATCAGTCTGACATTAATTTTAAAGGCCTATTAAATGTATTCTGTTGTCGACTGGCCTGAGGGCCACATTTATTACCATGCACGGCACAAATTTGATTGCAATCTCTCATGAACCATGATTACAGAGAGTCAGCAGAAGCGGAGTTTTCAGCTGAAAATACTAAAAATTTTTTATTTGTAATGTAATTTATGTCTGTGTATCCATCGAGAAAAATACAGACTTTGAATAAGTGATCACAAAACACAACGTTATCAGTCATAATACTACATATCCTTTATGAACTTATAAAACATGTATAAAAAGGCCTTGCCAAGAAAAGGAACAAGTCATAAAAAGTGTAATGAATATGTAAGTGTCTAATTTGAAATTAGCAGCTCATAATTTTTTATGGTCAATAATAACTGCAAATTTCAGCATGTCTTTTGCAGACGTCATCTGCTGACTCTTCTGTCGCCTCTCTTTAGGCATGGACCCACCAAAGGAGATGACGGTGTCAGATGTGACCGAGGACTCTGTGACCCTCTCCTGGATCAGACCTCTGGCTCCATTTGAGTACTACAAGCTGTCCTACCAGTCAGCCAGAGGTAGCATAACACCACATTTATTATAGCAGCAGACAGGCTGAAACACGGTTACAGTTCAATGAACATGGCATTTGAGCCCAATTTAAATTACTTTCTACAAAGGGGAGCCTGTGACACACCCTGCTATACCTCACTAATGGTAACATTTTACCAGGTTTAATTGGGTAATTTTTATTTTATTTTTTTTAAATTAAAAAACACTCTGTTAAATATTTCCTACTTGATGCAAAAACAAAAAGTACAACAGTTAGCCCAACAGCATTCCATGGAGTTCAGAGCGACAGCTGTCGTTCAATCCCTCACCCATCTGATGTCTTCCACAGGACGTGTGGACAGCATGGTGATTGACAGCGATGTGACCAATTACACCTTGTCCAGCCTGTTCCCTGCTACGGAATATGAGATCAGCCTCAGTGCTGTCAAAGAGAGCCAGGAGAGCGACGTGGTTAGCACCTCTGTCTTCACAGGTAGGCTGGGAGACCAACAGCACCAGGTCCGTAAAAAGAAATGTCAACACTGAAGGACGTGTTCCAAATGAAAATGTCTACAGAATAAGAAATACACTGAACCAGAAGCTCTGTTTGCATTGTCTTTCAAAATTCTAATAATTCTTATTTTCATCCCAGTTCAGCAGGGAATTGTTCTTAGCAAAGCAGAAAAAGAAAAAATATATATATATTAAAGGGTTAAGACGTGGTTTTAAGGTTAGGATTGGGTTTAGGCTAGGGTTAAGGTCAGAGTTAGGGGGTTACTTGAGGTGGTTATGGTTAGGTTAAGGGACTGGCTAATACCTGATGCCTATGAAGGTCCTCACAACGATAGAAGTAGAAAGGTGTATGTATGTGTGAGAGAGAGGGAGAGGAGAGGAGAGATGACTGAGCGAGGGAAAAGGGCAGAATATAGACGAGTGTGGAGGTGCAGAAGGTGCTCTTGCATGTCAATGATCTCTGATTCACCAGGAGAGTTCAGTTCCTGGTACCTGGAACCAGCACCATCACTGTCAAGGTTCCACGGAGTTTTTATACTCCCAGTTAATTTATTATCAAGACCTATTTTTATGTTGTCAAGATGGTAAAATAGTTTGTCACGTCTTCCATGCACAATCTTTGATTAAGCAGCATAAGTAAGTCACAGCAAAGTTGGGTGTGAATATAGTAGTTCAACTAAATTCCTCAATATAAAATGTTCAACACCATCATTTGTTTTATTTATATCTTACCTTTTCAGAGACTTGTTTCAGTCAGTGGAAAAAAAAAAAAAGATGGACTCCTGTTCTTTTATTTCGAGTTTGACTGAACTGCCACATTCAGCTTCCTTGAATAGACCATGAAGGCAGTGGGTGCAGCCAGAAAGATCAACAGTCTGTCCCTCTGGACCATAATCCCAGAGTAGTCTGTTTATTTTTTTCTCCCCCCTTCTTTTCTTGTCTTTTATCCAAACAGGATCTTAAGCCCTGAATGACTTTCAGATACAAATCACAGCATGACATCACACAATTGGCTTAAGGCCGTGAGTCATGCTGCAATCAGGAGATGGACAGTGAAGATTGGATTGATGAGGGTGACCTGTCTTCTTCATCTCCATCGCCAATCTAATTGACTTGGCAACCCTCTGTTGAAATCACTTACAGCCCTTTGCAATTAATGAAATGATTTTAATCAAGTTTGTTCTTCTGTACGAGGGCTCGGAGACTCAAATTCATTTTGATTTCTTAATGAATTAAGCTCATCTGTTATTATGATGAGACGGGGCAATATTAATTGCCTCGTCTGGAACACTTGCATTGTTCCGTGTTCTCCTGCCAGGCTGCCTTCGGTGCCAAAAAGCACGCCTGAAGAAAAATTGGGGTTGAAACATGGAGGTTAAAGGTGTAATTAAATTCCAGCCCAATTTTGGCGCGTCCAGCATTCTGTGAGCAGAATTAGGAAATGGGTGGGGAAGGCGTCAGCTCGGGAGAATATGTGAGACCTCGTGTAGCATTTTCTACTGCATAATTTTCCGCAATATGTCAAAGGATTATGGGAACAGTGATCAAAATGGCATAATGAGTCATTAATCATGATCAAACCCCTCTTGTGGCTGCTGTACTCAGACTAAATGCCCTCAGAATTGTTAACTGGATGTAGGTGCGGCGCTGACGCTGCTCCATTGTGAGCAGAAATGCCAAAAAAAATCATTTGTGCAGCAAAACAGAAAAACTTCCACACTTTTACGACGACGAAGCCTGACGCTGGACACAAAATCAACTCATCATCAACTTCATCAGCGCTGAATTAATCAAAAACTTTGGAACAGTATTCATTGAAACCTGCATTGTTTTATTGTTTGGATCCAGCGATGGACATGCCCTCTGAGTTGACAGCCCTCAACATCACTCCACGAGGAGCCCTGCTGAGGTGGAACCCCCCACTTTCCATGGTCGACAACTACGTGCTGACCCTCACGCACAATCAAGGTAAAGATGTCAGAACCGGTTGTGGCGAACTGGACATCTTGTCTGGGAAAAGAATTCCAGTTACCTTCACATCAAACACACAGAATTAATCAGGCTACTTGAATATTTGCGTGATTTTATCTGTTTAAAAAGATGCATGTTTAACTTTTTGAAGTGACAGCCGACACGTTCCTGGTGGAAGGCAACAAGCAGGAGCACCAGCTGTCCAGCCTGAGTCCCAGCACCAGCTACTCTGTGGCTCTGTACGCCACCAAAGGACCGCTGACCAGCGGCACTGTGATCACCAACCTCCAAACACGTAGGTGACCTTTGCATTGCAACACCCCCGCAGTGTTGCTGCAGTGCAGCCTCACAAAGGTGCATCGCGTTATTCACATACACACATTTTTTTTAAAAAAAACACCACAAGGCGCCCTTGATCACAAGTCTTCCTTTGTTTAAAGAAGATAAATAGATTTGCACCAGAAGGATGTAGATCAGAAAATTATGAAGTTTCAGTTCATTAGAGGGCGGCGCCTGCTGATGGTGTGTCAGTTTCACAGCACTGGATTGGTTTTGACTATTTGAGTTTGACGAGTTTGCTGTCACGACACAGGGGACAATTTTCGATTCTGATGCTGCCAGTAAGTTGTGGCATGTTTTGATTAGATGGCCTCGAGCTTTCAGACTTCCCACTGTTATGCTTAGAGGTGCAGGGCCGCGCATCTAAAAGCACCGCTGCTCTTTGAGGAGTGACTCTACAGGAACAGATTCACTCTGCTGCTTCTTCAAATGGGTTGTTGGATTTCACATCGTTTGCAATGTTGGATTTTGTTCACCAGCAGAAGATGCTTTTCCTTCAGACAAAGGGCTCAGGATGAAAACAGACCTGACAACAGAGGCGAGGACAGGGAAACCTAGGTTTGCCTTTGACCACGTCCACACTTTGCATAATAACTCATGTATAAACAAACGTTCTTGGCAGGTTTGGGCG
Organism: Arothron firmamentum; assembly: GCA_016586285.1. Taxonomy (NCBI): domain Eukaryota; kingdom Metazoa; phylum Chordata; class Actinopteri; order Tetraodontiformes; family Tetraodontidae; genus Arothron; species Arothron firmamentum. The sequence continues at coordinate 164,232 of BJFM01000017.1, forward strand.
ATTCTAATGAGGAAACATTCTTCGCCAGGGAGAAAGGAAAATCTCCATGCTGATTAAACGCTATCATGTAGAAGACACAATTCTGGGAAATTGCTTTGATGTAGACCAAAGCGGCGAGCATGCAGAATGTGTTTGAACGCCGGGTTTTAATGAGTTGAGCAGATGGCGAATGTTTGCCTTTGTTCATCTCCTCATCTGGAATAGACTTTATTTATTTTTCTGCTATGATCATTGTCTCCAGTATTAGAGGCAGCATTTGAAGAGTTTGATGCTCTTTCTAGAATTTAAAATACATCCTGCACAGACAGCATCACTTACGTTGACCCGTGTGTAACTTTTAGATTTTGTGACAACAGGAAGGAGCTGAGCTGATGCATGAATGAACAAAAGGGACAATCTGAAAGCATAATGCTCCTCACCCTGGCAATTTGTGACACAAAAACATGCTGCTGTACGAGAATTTTGACTGCAATCGCTAAAACATGTTTATAATTCCAAAAAAAATAAAAATAAATTACAGCTCACAATATTTATGTGTTTTTTTATGGTAATGAAATGCTTTTCAAAGTAGGGTTTGTGTTGGCAAATTGTTTTTCAATGACTGTATTAAAAATATCCTTCAGTTTTTTATTCAAGGATTGTGATTCTCAGTCCGACACCGCTGATTTTCTGTGCTGCGGGCTGAGCTGAGTTCGGCTCTTCAGTTCTTATTGTGTTGCTGAGACTGATGATTAGATTCAGTTATTCAGACCCTTTTGTTCCACATCGCTATAAACAGCAACTCGTCTTTCACAACAAATTGCATTATAGAAAATGGTTCCACATTCATCTGTGGTTTTCTGCTGGTCATTTTGTGTATTTTGTGCGTTGTTCAAGAATCCGATGAATTCTTGACCTCTTTTGCTCTGTGCGCTGCATCTCTGAATCAGTGAAGGGAAAGTTCTTTCTCTTGGTTTTTACTCCTTTTAAGGACAGATAGTTCCTCAGCATGCATATTGAACAAAGTGCAGAGGAAGAGGGGGAGAAATGTCTGACTCATATCAAAATGTGGCCAAAATTGCCTGTTATTTATATTACAGTTGATCCTTGAGCCTTTTACCCGTAGCTCAGGGATGTTTTGTTGTCTGGCTCCCGCCTCAAGAGTTCAACACCAAGTAAGAGCGCTCTCAGAAGGCTGATATTTAAGCTATGGGAGTGGAAAATGGGGGGATTTGACTACGGGTGTCTGTATAAGCCCGTAGGTTGAATCACCGGGCCTCTTTTCCCTCTGATGTGTCTGAGCCCACTCTCTCAGAAGTGCTGTGGAAGTTTTTGAGGCAGCAGAGAACCTTGCTCTTGGCAGCTTCGTGCGGCAGTGACTGATAGATGCTCGCCTACTGCTGAGAGTGCTGCACTTACAGAAACATAATCTTCATTCTTCAGGTGACTTTTGTCATCTGTGCCAAAAATTCTCTTTTGTCCTGTGTAATTACAGTAGATATCTATGCATAATTACATTATTGTTAACAATTCTGGTCATTTTGCATTGTTTACTTTGTATTTTGATTATTTTATTATACGTCAACCCTCTTCAAACTGTCAATACAAAATCCTCATCCTCACCTTTTCCATAATAACAGGCAGAACCTCATTTCATCTTCCCACACACATCTGCAGCCCATACTGTAGAACAGTTTGTGCTTTTTATAGTTACTCCTGCAGCGTTAACACCAAACTGTAATGAGACACCAAAACTACTCGTCATCTGCATCTGCACAATCTTAGAGGTTTAATTGGACTGAGGGAGCAGAGGGCAAGCATTTTAGGGGAAATGCATAAGGACTATTCAAAGAGGTTCTTAGCCCTCCATTTTATGATTTTAAAATCAAAAGCAAGATGTGAAAATAAAAGACCGCACGTTCACTAACAGGAGTAAGATTAGCAGCCTGGCAGATGAGAGGAGGAGGTGGACAATCAGATGGGACCCAGAAGAGAGAAATAGATGCACAAATTGAGCTCAGGAGAACAAAGGAGGGGTTGATGGTAGACAACAGAAAGAACAAAGAGGAGGAGACAGAGCTCAGTGCAAATGTGCTCAAGAAGAGGAGGTGAGGAGAATGACACAGTAGTTTATCTCAAAAAGAGCGGCAACTGCAACATTCAGGAGGTTGTCCGGAAGGAGTAACATTGTTGACAGCCAGGCCGATCTTTCCCTTTCTGCACAGGAATTAAATATTTTGCCAAACATTATGATGAATTGAGTGAAGAGCTCTCGTCAACAACCAGCACCGATGTTGTTTGTGCATTGACAAGAGTGTACAGTGAGATCACAGGAACAGACAGATGTCTGCCTACAGAGCCCAGGTGGAGTTTGGTACTGGACCTCATCACAGTTTTGCACAACACTGACGAGGTGACTGACTCACCGGAGCCATGATGTAACTCCGGGAAAGTGATTTTGGTGATCTCTTTTCTATTACACAGTAAAATGGGTCTACAGAGTGCCGTTGCCTCCAGTGTCACACTACTGTATCAGATATTGGCTCAAAGGGGTGATGAAAAGTGGGGAAAATTGTTGGGGAGGTTGTGATCAGGCTGTGCGTGTGTTCAGAGCCGCCGTCGGACCAAAAACACGGTGTGATGTGTTTTTCGGGCAAATGAAAGGATGGTTTCTTTTTGGGTTTTAATAGGACGTATCTAAACGGGAAAATGTCCGGCTGCTCTTTTCTCTCATCCCAAAGTGAGGTATGCAAAGAGAAATATGTACCCTGTACTTGGAACTCATTCCATTCTGTTCAGTGCAATTAGTTTTTTACATATTAAGGGAAAGTTTGAGAATTTTCTTATCAGGAAATGCAGAGCTTTTCTTTTTCTTTTTCTCCATAGCCAGAATCCATTATCTCTCATACCACCCTCGTCTGTATTAACACATTTTCTTTTGTAACAAGGACATTTTTGTAATCATACAATTTATGCACAGCTATTGCCAATTGGATGATGTAGACTGCTCAGAAATGAAGGATAAATTAATATGTTTTGTCAGCAAACAAAGGATGATTTAGGAAAGATGTATCAGGTGGCCGTGCTTGTTTCTTTTTAATTAACGAAATAGTGAGTGCAGATGATCACAGGGCACATTTTCAGTGTTTCTGCGCATCGCCTGATGTGCCAGAAATAGGCAGTGGCGCAGCATCTTGATGGAGAGGAGCCAATCTAATTGCCCCTGACCTGCAACACCTTCTAATTGTAATTCTAATGAGCCAGGCTGAACCAGAGATGCCTGTTCTCTTTGTTGCCAAGATACCAAAAAAAAAAAAGAACACCGCTGCTGTTACGGCACAGAAAAACCTTCCCTGGCCTAAAATAACTTCCCGATCGATTGGAAAAAGATTCTAAAATTTTTTGTGTGAGCCTGGTTTTCTCTCTTTGCGGCAGCCATGGACGCACCCTTGAACCTGACGGCCAGCGAGGTCAACCACCGCAGCGCCCTCATCTCCTGGCAACCACCGATGGCGGAGATCGACAACTACATGCTCACATACAAGTCGGTCGACGGCGGGCGCAAAGTACGTAGTGCATCTCACCTACATGTGCTGTCGATACACGCTACAGCTCTGTACATCAAATCTCCTTTAACAAGATGCGTTCACTCTTCATTCTCCAATTGTGTGTTTAAAATGTGGGATTATGGTCATATTTTGAGATAAACACATAATTAAATTTATACTGTATACAATCACAAGAGGAATGTACAAAGGAACTGTTTGTATAGTAGATATACTGCTTTTATATGTGAGTGTTGATTTTGATTAAGCTTCTCCATGTGGTGCAGACATGGCAATAAAATAGACATGAAGGGCTTTGAACGCATCATCTTCTTCTGATAATGAGATGACAAGTATTATTTCCCAAGATGCTATGTGAAACTTTCTTTTTTTATTAGCAATAAGGTGTCCAACTGTACAGCACACACACACACACACACACACACACACACACACACACACACACACACACACGGACTGAAAACATTTGCCTCTGCTGTGTGGTTGACCATCAGATGTCACCCACGCTCAGCGAATGCAACACGAACAATCGCCTTTTTTCCCCCTGCTGGTTGATTCTTTTCATCTGTATCGTTAATCCATATGAATTGAATCCCTGCATTATGTTCCGCTCATTTTCTGCCTTTCTATTGTTATTCTAATGCAACAGTGTTTTCAAAAAATGAATCATTTAAAGAAGCTGATTTGTATTTGTGCCCGTGCAGAGCCGTCACTGATGCATCTGCACCGTTCTGGTGGTGTTGCTGTGTTTAGTTTGTGTGACACCAGACTGATGGAACACAGTCTGAGTACAGAGCATCTTCTGCCTGTCTCGGTTTGGGGATCTGTCATTAGAAGAAGGACGCAGACCCCCCAGGCCCTGTTCATCCAGAGATAATGGACTTTAATAATTTACACATTTATTCCTGATTGATATTTATCAGACTATATGGAAATCCACGTACTCCCAAAAGTCGGAACACACAGTATTAAGTAATACATTATCTTGAGAGGTTAAGGCTGTTTTAGTTTTTTAAAAAAAACTGTTATTTTGACCCTGCGATCCTGGTGGGAAATGCTGCTACCTCGGAGACAGAGACACCATTTACCGGCTGCTTCCCTGCATAATTCACATTGACACATTGCCTGTATGTGTCAGTTGTTTTTGTGTGTGTGTGTGTGTGTGTGTGTGTGTGTGTGTGTGTGTGTGTGTGTGTGTGTGTGTGTGTGTGTGTGTGTGTGTGTGTGTGTGTGTGTGTGTTCAAGCTGGTTTAATATTTCATATTTACTTGTTCATATTTAATGTGTATCTGAGGCAAACACCCCCACAAACTCAATCACACAAACTGGTGTTTCCGTTTGTCAGTCCAGTGCAGATACCAGCTAAAAGCGCTGACGCCATAGAAAGTGCAAAAAAAGAAAAAAAGCTCTTGGCTCCTCCAGGGAGGCTCAATAAAAGAGGATTTATCAGAAACAAAGGGAAGTAAATGTACAGTACCCTCATGACTTCTTCGCCAAAAATAGAAATGTTTGTTTCCTGATTTCTGTGCAGCTTCTCAGCCTGGCTGCCCGATAACATCCATCTCTCCTTCTATGCCCTCCTTCTCCTTCCAGCCATCTCCTCTCTGTTTTTCTTGTTTTCTTTATTTAGAATGAATGCAGCTGGCACAATACAAACTTTAACAGCATGGTTTTTTTGTTTGTTTGTTGTTTTTTTTTTAATTTAAGGACAAAGAGTGGAAAGTGTGTGGGACTGCGAGATGTCTAATTTTCAGGGGAAAAAAGCAAAGAAACTAAAGATGTGTGATAACAGATGTTTTTGTGTACAAAAGAAATTCAGAGAGCAGCGCTGAGTGCAACTTCACTGCTTTTGTATTTCTCCTAAATTAGCCTCAGCGAACAAGTGTTTACAGACTCTAAATATGCCATATTTTACGGGATTTGGATCTAATTTACTGGGCCGTGTGTGCAGGAGCTCATACTGGATGCTGAGGACACGTGGATACGACTGGAGGGGCTGGCTGAGACCACCGAGTACACTGTCAAACTCCAGGCTGCCAGGGGTCTCGACACCAGCGCTGTTGTCTCCACTACTTTTATTACAGGTACACACGCGTCCTGTATTTATGTTTTTCATGCAAGAAATGAACTTTTTTCAATACCTTTAGCAACATAACCATTTAGCAATGAATGTTAGAAAGTAAAAGGATTGGCAGTCTCAGTGGAACGCGACGTAGAGGTGGTCCGCATCACAGCAGAAAGGACTTGCTGCTGTTTTTAGCGTCCAAAGATGAAAGGTATGTGAACCCCACTGCTGCCACTGCTTCGTTCCAGGGAGCCGCCTGTTTGCCACGCCTCAGAACTGTGCCCAGCACCTCCTGAACGGCGAGACGCTGAGCGGCGTTTACACCATTTACATTAACCGAGACCCCAGCCAGGGCGTGCAGGTGTACTGCGACATGACCACGGACGAAGGAGGCTGGATTGTGAGTTAGTTCCGTCTCTCTGGAAACTCAGGCTTTAGTCTTCAGATCTGTCACATGGTCACTTTTGGACGCTCAGGTGTTCCAGCGGCGCCAGAACGGCCTGACTGATTTTTCCAGGAAATGGAGCGACTATCGTGTTGGGTTTGGAAACCTGGAGGACGAATTCTGGCTCGGTAAGTTTTCAAACCTATTTAAAATGTGACAAAAAACTGAACACGGTGCTCATGGTGAGGTCAGTCGCATTTTTAAAAATGTTTCTGCTGAATTTAATTATCTTTTAGACAAATGCATAAGTAGACAGTAGGAATATGATCAGAATTTTAATCATACATAATTTCTGACACTATTGACACATGCTCATGCTGACAATGGGGGATTGTATAGAGATAATTTCCACTTTTTACAGATTTCAAAGTCATTGTGGCATCAGAAGTATTACAAAAGTGTAAATAAGCAAGGAAATTCCATGTGTTTGAACAGCATCTGTACGATGTCCTGGATACTGATATGAGCTGAATTGTTTGCATGAAAGTTTACATCTTTTCTTCATTCATCTGTCTCTTTTATTGTTATTTTTCCAACGACTTTGAGTCGAGCCGCATAATTAACGGTGGTTCAGCGCTCGACTTTGTAACATCTTATTAATGCATCCTCTGAAATCTAATTGGTTTTTGCCAAGCTCCAATTCAAAGACGAAACAACAGAAAATCCCCGTTTAGACGGACGTCTGAGTACCCCAAACAAATGCGTTTGTAGAAATAGAATGATATTCATTAGTGTGCAAATGAGTCCCGTTTCTTCATCAGCCTGTTTCTTCATGTTATTGTTTTGTTTGTCCTGATTAAAGAGTTGGGGGTTTAACATGAATATTTCATGAATCGAGATCTTAAAGGATTGTGGAGAATCAGGACGTCACTTGGCTGTCTTGGATGTGGAGGAAGGACATTTTCTCACTGTTTTTCGGTGCAAGCATAATGGGGAGATCTTCAGCACTGGGGGCCCCTTTTGCAGAACTATACATGCTAGTTTGAGGTGATTTGAGACCTGATCAGAAATAATATCAATGCCTGTGGGAGGCTGGTAAGAGTATGAGTCTTGTGGTGGTTTTTTTTTCTTTGCTCTTTGTTTTGGAAGAAAATCTGGAGCTGTAATTGGCACACATACTGGAGGTCCGTGAGAGCAGCATGTCAACTGACCTGTTTCTGCTGAATCAGCAACAGTCTGCTCTCTCACTGCCAGTCGGGGGCACTTCCATCTGCAGGGTCTTACCTTCCTTTTCTTCCGCTCCCCTTCGGCGGCGGGCTCTTTCTTCTCTGCTGTACGGCACTCTCACTCCTCAGAGCATAAAAGCAGCTTAATGTAACCTCCGGGTGTGAGGCGTCAAGAAAAAGTCCCTCCCCACTGATGTCAGATCACTGATAATGCATCAGCAGGGAGCACAGCAGCCTCTGAGTGCAGCACAAAATATCAATTGTGCTGCATGAGGCCGGGGCTGTTGACCCCGCTGGACGACTGTAGGCATTTCACTAAAACTAGCTAAAAGCTGTGGAGTTCTGGGAACAACACATGGCCCAGTTAGACATGGATAGAGGCGAAAGACTGTAAAACGACGCTGAATTCAGCCCTTTTATTCATTTTAAATCAAACTTTTGCTGTTTTTTGCATTTTCTTTTTTTATCTGAACTCATACAGCAAATATTTGGCACCGCTGCTGTATGTAAATACTTCTACGCCATATTAACACGGCTCAGGTAGTTGTCCTAGAAAACTGTTGTCCTTTATGACAGTAAATGGCATCGAGCAGATGGTCATCACGCGCTAAAGCAGTTTCAGCCTCATTTTCTCCAAATTGCACTGTTGTTGATATTAAACCGATCACTGCCGGTGCAGCAACAACATTATGACTGTCTGAAAATACAGGCATTAGCACCACTGGTGAGCTAAAAACACATCCAGCTGCAGCTGTCATTGGGTTACAGTTTACAAATGGCTGTTTTTATTAAGTCTGTGCACCAAGACTGACCTCACTGTCATTTAAAGAGATAAACCGGTGATTAACCAGTGTCATATGTGCAATATCTGATAAGTATCCTCTTCTGTCGCTTTTTTGTTCCCCAGCAAACTTCAGTGTTACTGTGTTAAAGCACAGAAAGGCTGGAAGTCCAATATGATGACAGTGTCACAATGTTGGTACAACAGGATGGGAGGGCAGCAGTTTGTCATGTGTTTGAATCTCTGCACTTTGGGATTGGAAAGGGGCGATAGAACTGTGACATACAATCGAAAGCAGAGCTAAAGATTTAGCACAATTACAGCAACCTGTAAGCTCTCAGCTAGAGTGTTGCATTTTTACTTATTCCTTTTTTTCCTGCTCTTTTCCAAAAGTCCATAAATAGAAAAACGGTCTTTTCCAATCTAAGCGGTTGTTGTAATCTGATAATGAATGCAGCTCCAATCTCTAAAGGTGGTGCGGGGGCTTTATCGACCGCCCAGGTTCAGACGAGCCCCCGTATCTGCCGCCTTGTAGATAGAGCGCCGTGATGCCTATCTCTGAAGTTTGCGACATGTGGCATTTCGCAGCAGAACTGGTGCTAACGCCGCGCGCCGCTCTCGGCGACGTCAGTCATCCGCTTCCACATGACCAGCTGACGGGGATGTCCGACACGGCGCCTGTCAGGACGCTACTTCAGCCCAACAGCATGTTCTTTGTGAAACGGTTTTAACATCCATCTGTTCAGCGCGCATGACATCCTCGTCCATCTGCTCTCAAGGAGGGGTCTTCCTCGGTTACTTATCTTGTTATTTTTTCCATTTTACACTTTAAAGAGCAAAATTTTTGTCTTGGTGGTTATTATGCTACACAATGGTCCATTATTACTAGCTTACATTTAGATTCAACATGAAGACAATCCAACACCCCTTATGCCAGAACTGCATAATCAGCATTATGCACACAAAATCAACAATATTTTAATAAATACACTACAGTGTGTGATTATGTCCACAGGCTTAGACAACATCCAGAGGATTGCTGCGCAGGGTCGTTACGAGCTGCGAATCGACATGAAGGACGGTCAGGAATCTGTTTACGCCAATTATGATAAATTTTCCATTGGCGATGCAAGAAACCTCTACAAGCTCAGAATAGGAGAGTACAACGGAACTGCCGGTAGGTGTAAATATAACAACTGTAGTATAATCATCCCCTCCTCTGCCACCTGGTTTCTTCCTCCTCTTCATCTTTTCCTCATATTTTCCTCTCTCTGATTAAACCCGCCTCACTCTTCATGTATCTCTTTGTCAACAGGACTAGATGCCAGAATTACCCATCATCCCCTCGTGTTTGCAATTATAATTCTCTCAGCAAAAAAACACATTCCCAGAGCCAGTTTCTCCTGTGCCCGACTGTTCATTTATATGCTGTTTATTTAGCACAACCATCCCTCAGCGCTCCCTAACAGACCCTCGCTGTTTTTTTTTTTTCCTAAGGCGCTGTTTTTCTTTCTCCTCAGGTGACTCTCTGAGCTATCACCAGGGTCGCCCTTTCTCCACAAAAGACAGAGACAACGACATCGCTGTCACTAACTGTGCCTTGTCCTACAAAGGAGCCTGGTGGTACAAGAACTGCCACCGAGCCAATCTTAATGGCAAATATGGCGAGTCAAGACACAGCCAGGTAAGTCAACCAATTAACCGTGGTTAAGTAAGATCTATTTATCCTTAATAAAATAAAAAGAGGAAGTAATTCCCCTTAATATCAGTAAAAAAAAAAAGCTTTTTATCTTTGGGACTATACTCAATTAATCAATTGAAAAAAATCTCTAAATTATCCACAGTGTGTGCATCACTTACAAGCTGATAATTCTAAGTTAGCTAGCAGCAGCCAGCAGTTAACATAAACAAGAGCAAAATGAAACTGTCCTTTCCTGAAAACTGAAAAAAAGAATTTTGACCCATTTGTCATTTGCATAAATAGCTTGTTTTTTTGTATAGATGTTTTCCAATTAATTTGTGGTGGTGAATGTAACATCTGAGCCACTAGTAACAGGAACTAGTCCTCTGGGTTGTTCCCTGCTTGAAGGAAATGTTGAACCAAAGATTTACAAAAGAATGTAATAATTATAACCGACAACTTTGTGAGACCTCTTGGAGTAGTTGTTCCATTCAATTTCCTACCTGAGACGTTAGCCTTTCGCTGCAGAGAAATAATGTTATGTTCGCTCACTCTTTTGATTAATAGCTGAAACTGCTTGATGAAACAAAAAAATGGAGCCGCTTTGCGAAGCTGCGTTTGGGCTGAGCTTCAGAGGTTATTTCTGCTTTTCTCTGCTCTGTCTCCTGCCTTTCATTTCCGTTGCGTGAAGCCATCAAAGCTAAGCTGATGGCAGCGGAGCAGCAGAACCACACTGACTTCCTGCTGCCGTCAGGCTGAAAGCAGCAGAGCTTCTCTGTTGATGGAGATTAGCAGGGAGAGGCTGCCAGCGTAATTTCCTCACGCTGCTCCTCAGTCACGTCGTCTGCATCGCTACTCTCTGGGCACTTTGTCGAAAATGTTACCTGTTTTTCGACACTCTGCTTGTGCTACATTTACCATCATTTTGTGGCACGTCCCCTTCGAACCGCTCAGCTTGAAAATGATACCTTCTCTCCGGCAGGGTATCAACTGGTACCACTGGAAAGGCCACGAGTTCTCCATCCCCTTCGTGGAGATGAAGATGAGACCTTTCAACTACCGTGGCATCAGCAGCAAGCGGAGGCGGTCCGCCCCTGTATAGAGACGGCGGCCGCGCTGAGCCAAGGGTCATGGCTGATGCTGTTTGTACGATTTCCAGCGATGACTCCCGGCTTGTTTAACCCTCTCAGACAACCGAGGAGTCATCGCCAAGGAAATCTGCAAATATTTTATTCATATTTCATTGTACAATAATAAAAGTGGTTACTAATAAGAAGCCGTTCTAACCCGTAGAGAAGCAGACAGGCTGAAGCATCCGAGCTCAGCTTCAGCTGCCTTTCCCCGTCTCTCCGAAAGACGCTGTATGTTATTTCTTAAACGTTTGATTGACAGTCTTTTTTTTTTTGCTGTATAAAAAGAGGAAAAGGTAGATGAAGAATCGCAGTTTTGGTGTTTTTGCCTTTCCCTGGGACATGAGGAAATGTCTCAGAAATGCCCTCAAAAGCCTGTGTTCACTTAACCGTTACTAAATGAGACTTTTAATGACAATGAAACGTAAAACCCCTCAACTGTAAGATATTTATATATATATTTTTATAGTGGACAAAAACCCATCTATTTAATATGTTTTGATGTTTTTTTGTTTAATCACATTGAACACTGGACATCAAAATGAATATAAAAAAATGAATTAATCAGAACACCAGCAGCAGTTTCATCCCCACACAACCCAATTTATCTTAACTGTCTTTGACTTGTTTTTAAGTCTTGTATGGATTTATTCATGTCAGCCACAGACTGGATTGACTGGATGGGAAAAGCTGATCCAGATTGAGGGTTTGAGTGCTCGCAGAAACGGTGCTGATGACTGTAAGGCACAACCAAGACTGACTCAGAATCAGTCGGCTCTTCTGTCGTTGAAGTCAGCCGAACCGCCGCGTCCACACGTTCTCCCCGCCCTCCCTGTGATGTTTTATGCAACATGAGGTGTTAAACTGCATGAGAAGGGAGCTCACGGTGGGCATAGTGCAGATTTAAGCTTGGCCTCTCCGCACGCCACAGGAACAAAGAGAACAGCAGGTTGAATGGAGCCAAGTCTTTCTTTTACTTGCTATTTAAGCTCCCCATTGGAAGAACAAAGTCATCAAAAAAACTGGCAAAGACTGTATTCTCTCTGTGTTCTTGTAGCTGGGGGGTCAAAATCTGCAGGATACCCACAAAGCACTTTGTTGAATTCAGTTTTCACACTGTTGACTGTTTCATTAGAATGTTATTTTCCAGCTGGGGGGAGGTATAGTGTAAAGGGAGACTTTGAAGGCAGAACGACAATGTCTCCGCTTCCCACTTCTGTAAAAAGAGCCTCGCCGTCTCTGCAGGAATTCTGTTCTATTGTCAGTGATCCAAACCATCCAACTCTGTCATCCAGTCTGCGCAAATCTGCCATTTTTGTTTGTATCGTTAACACACTGGTAACTTCCCTACTGTGATCTACCGCTAATGTACCGATGTAAATGTAGAATTTGCGAAGTCAGGAAGCGCCTCCCCCTCTTAACCTCGGTCTTTGAACCATCATGAAGGGACAGGTGGTATCTTCTGCATGCCAGTAACGAAACCTGGTTGTATCAAACGTCAGAATTTGGTTGATCTCATCAGGAGTGAGACACATTTAAAGTCAGTCTCAGTTAAAACCTTTTCAGTAGGTAAAATCTGAAATTTCCCGGAACCGTGAACATCCCACATCCATTCATTTGCTCGTCATTTCAACTACAGTAGAGCGTCCTTTAGTTCATTAAGCTCTTGGAGGGAATTTGTCCCTGGGTAGTTTTACTCTTGCGTGTGTTTGCGTGAGTGTACTAAAGGACCTTTTTCCTCAATCTATCTGTTTTCCTGACACACATTGAAGCAAATTTCGATAGTTTTTCTAACATCAGTCGATGCGGCAATACAGCTGTTAGATTCTTTATTGTGACAAAAACAAACTTTTCTTGCGCTTCAGCCATCATCTAACCTCTCTTTCTGTTGAAAATGATGTAGAATGTTACATTTTGTAGAATGTTTATCAGACATCTGTCATGTAAAAGTCCTCAGTCGGGACCGAGTTAGATGTACCGCTCACTGGAATACACACACTGTTTTGTTTTTAGAGTACTTGAAATCCCCTTCCCATATTTATTTCACTATTTATTTTATAATCATTCTGTAAAAATACAGTTATTATTGACACAAAGTCAGCTGTGACGGGTTTTCTTTCCTGAGTGAGTTAAGGAATATAACCACCATGTCTGGTGGTGTTTGTTATAGAAGCCAGCCACTGGATCGATTTGAACTGTTACTACTAACAATGTAAAAGCATTTTTAAAAAATAAAATGTAATTTTTGACTGTTTGAAAAGCTTGTTCAGGCTGAAATTATGGATTTATTGTTGTATAACCTTGGACAAACTGTCAATTTTAGCTCTAGTTTGAATGAAACCTGTACTATATAGTTCCTTTTTTAATACATTTTCTACATATTAATAAAATGCTCAACTAGTCTAACTGTGTCTTGATGTGTGCTGTGACGTCTACTGTTTTATTGCAACGAAGAACAGAGCCGGCTCCACATCATCATCTTCAAACTACAGCAGAATTTGGTGTTTTTCCTGAAGAAGTTGCTTCGTGGATTGAATGTAAGTATTTTTTTTTTCTTCTGCAAAACAACACAGAATATCTTAAAAGCAGTGAAACGTATTAACATATTAATTTTCATTTTAAGGCATAGTAACGTTTAAGGCAAATTCAGTGAATAATATTGTTTGAAGAATTAATTCCATTATTCATTTTCCTCCCTCTGTTCATAAAATAATGGAACAAATGCTGCACTAATATCAGGAAATGTGTGTTTGTGCACTTAAAAGGAACACCGTGAATGTTAAATACTGCTGGATGGAGGGCGAAAAAACAAGACATCACTCCCCCCTCCCTGGGCCTCCCCCCCTGACTCCTGTCCTCCGTCTGCACTTCTTTTGTGGGGTAATGCCTCCTCATCTCCGCGGGGCCGAGCGCTGACCCACTGACGTTTTGAAGTTGATGATAAGCTGACGTGAGTTAGTCCAAGAAGACTGTGCATCTTCTGGAGACGCTTCAAATCTCAGGGCCTGGAGAGTTAACAGTCGCTGGCAAGTGCCTGCAGATTGCAGAAGACCCAGCTGGTTAGGGTCTCTGCAAACGCCTGGGCTTAACTGAGAAAGCGGTTGGTCAACAGCTTGGTTTCCATTAGCCCCTTTATCGATGTTCCAAACTGTGAGCTGGTGGAGCCTGCACTAAGGCTTCAGACACAGATGATGGACTTTTTGGTCTTATTTTAGTGTAGAATGGGTACAGAGTAATGAAAATCTGAATTAAACTTTCATTTAATTTGAATAGTGAACACCCCTGGCGGCCAGTGCTGGTATATGCAGCATAATGCTGCCAATACTGCTCCAGATGTTGCTCTCTAATACATGTATCTCTAATATATCTAATATTCAAAATAGACAAAACAGAAAGAGAAAGAAATCACATATGAATAGCAAAGACAGAAGGTTTTCAGTCCTAGCAGTCACCAGAGACATACCAGACAGCCACACATTTGCACACTTCTGTATTTCTAGCCTCTCTATTTTCTGTTTTTCATACCACTGAGTTTGATTTTTTTCACTGTGAGCCAGGATCCTTTTAATGGCCTCCCATCCCCCACCGCCCCCACCAAACATCTATTTAACTCTACAGAAGTCCTTCGGGGGCTGTTCGGCCATCAGAGCTGACACACATACGAGAGCATGTGGAGTCTGTCCTGCATCTCATCGTCTACAGGATGCCGACCTTTTGCCAGGTAGTTCCACTTTGTCTGTAAATTTAAAGAGGCTCAGACCCCCCCCCCCCTTTACCCCCCGTGTTTCCTGTCGTTATTTTAATATCGATGCCACCTCAAGATCAAGTTGGGGAATATTCAGCTCCCACGGTGTCTCTTTTTTGATTCGCTGCATTTGGAAACATGTTAGAGCAAAGATTAGCTCTAAAAATCCCCACTGATTCCATCTAAATGCTTTGGAAAATACCTAATTTACTGCAAGATGATGGTGTCACATTCTATTTACGCATTCAGCAGATGAGTTCTTCGTAAGCCAAGACAGAATTTACATCTGTTTGGTCTCAGGAGAGTGTGTTATATTAGGACTATGCTAAACGTGTTTAATGCTGGGTTTAAATAGCTCAGACTGACATCATCTGTGCCACTGGTTATATCAAAAAGTGTTAGTTTACATTGTTACATGTCCTTCTTTAGACACGAGGCCCTGTACAGACGGCTTGTGGTTTTTTTGTCCATCCTGCTTTCAGCCTTTTCACATGTTCAAGTTGGGGGTTATGTCAGCGGCCTATTTCTGGCCCCGCCACAGCAACCTTTTCATCACTTTTCATTTGCACTCCCCTCTGAGAACGTGCAAAGTGTGCAGAGGCAGGTCCTCGTTCGCTCATATTTCAGTGCGCGTTGGCAGAACCTGTAGGTCACTGAGATTTGTAATGCCCTTTTGCAGTCTGGTAAATCCAAACCCCTTCCTCAAAGCTCCCAATAATGTCACAGTCACTCTTTTTTTCTCTCCCAATCAGGATTGCACGATTGCCGATCCAGCGTGGGCTCAGTCAACTTTCCTGCAATTTGTTCGGCTACAGGCTGGAGCAGGATAAAGGGATATATTGTTTGAGCTGTACCTCACAGGTGAGCTCAACTGAGAATAATGTCTCCATAAACCAAACGGGAGCGCTGCGGTTAACGTGCCGGGTCACGAAATGTAAATTGTGAGTGGGGTATTCAAGGAGGAAATGAGACACGGACGCATGGGTAGAATATAAGGTATCCCCAGAGGAAAGGAAGGCACAATGCAGTCTTTATTGTATCAGAACCCAGGAATGGCTCCATCATGGAGCAAGAAGTAGAGCAGCTTCTTTTACCATTCCCTTTGTGAAGTATTGGGAAAAGGTCCATTATTTGACAAGGCGCCGCAGTTTTACCAGGTCATTATTTGTATCTGCTCAAAAGTTTGCTGCCAAGAAGACGTTTGTATATTTTGTCAACGTGCCACAATGAAAATGTGTAATATTTCTAAAGAAAAAGCCCTCAGACCATCCTTTCTAACAGGTCTGAAGTGTTTTAACTCGGCTGTATGATTTGAAAACCTTTACTGCAAAGTCCTGGATGTTAGTGGGGAAGTATTCCTGCCAACCTAACACATCCTAATGGGTACGTGGATGAAATGACACCGCGGAGGGTGCTTAATGGCAGCCCTTCCCTCGTTCTGTTATCTGCCACCCCCTGATTTTAAGTGCACTTTAGACATTTAGGACTTTGGTGGGGCACGCGCGCACACACACACGCGCACACACACACACATCCTCCTTGCATATATTATAATTTCAGGATGAGTTCAACAGACTCATCCTGACAAAGAAAAATCTGTCTGACACAAAAAGGCATTCAGATGCTAGTGCTGCTTGCCTCACTGCTGGATGGGACAAGGTTAAAACAAAAAAACAATCAGCGGCAATGACTAGCAAGTGGAAACCTGTTCCAGAGAATGTTTTTTGTACATTTTTAATCAATGCTTGCTGCGCTGCCTGTTGTAATGCCTCATGGTATACGTGTGTGTGTGTGTGTGTGTGTGTGTGTGTGTGTGTGGGCGGGCAGGTCTGATTGCAATGTATCTAAGACCCACCTGCAGATCTCCTGTACAGTAGCTCACCTCATCTCGTTAAATTGCATGTAGCCGTGCCCCGCGGCTATGAAGAAACACGCAGCATGTGGAGCCAGCCAGATGCTGTCAAAGATACAGCGGGAGGAGGTGGGGTTTACAGGAAAGTTACAGCAGCTGTGCAACTTGTCTTTTCAGGTGCAAACTACTATAAGTTTGATGCATTCGGGCTCCTGCACAGTCTGGTCAGGACACAAGTCAGGTACGTTAGCTCTTAACTTTTCCCTTAGAGCAGTGGTGAGTAAACAGACAAATAGACTTTATTTCCTTCTACTTAGTGAATAAAAACCTCTTTTGCTTGACTGAGCTGAAAGAACATAGAACACAATGCCAAAGGCAGCTTTTGTGTGTGTGTGTGTGTGTGTGTGTGTGTGTGTGTGTGTGTGTGTGTGTGTGTGTGTGTGTGTGTGTGTGTGTGTGTGTGTGTGTGTGTGTGTGTGTGTGCTTGAGTGCATTTCACTGTGGCGTCATTCTTAAACACTTCCCAGCTTTTTCTTTTTTGCTCACTGGTGACACATGCATCATTTTTTTTTTCCATTATTTTGTCTTTTTCTCGGTAGTGGTGGGTGGAGTCATGTTTCCTTTTGTCATAATTCACTTATCTTCTTATGCAAGACCCTGCAACCTTGCTTGCAATGCCACGCGCTTTTGCAAGGTTTTCAGGTCAGTGCATGTTGAGGAGCCTTTCTTTCAGTATTTGCTCGGAGACGCATGTAATAACAGCTTCTTCTGGTTTAATTTCCCACTCGGTTTGCTTAACTCTGCCTGACACCAGGACAAGAGTGTGAGCAAACTGCAGTTACCACAAGAATCCAGTTTGCTGTACAGGAAACACACACACACATACTTACATGCACAGACAGAGGGCCCATTCTTGTACAAAGTGGGCAGGGTGCAGTGACGTTATGACCAAAACACACACACACAGACGCTCATACATACACACATGCTCAGAGAGTCAGTGGAGGAGGAGGAGGAGGAGTACGGGAAACAGGGTTTGAGAGAAACAGGAACAGAAAGTGAAGAAATATCAAGTCGTCTGGCTGAGAGGACAAGAAAACAGATACCAAACAGAAATGACAGAAGTTTGAGCACCTGAGTGGACAGACACGGGAGCGCTGAACTGCAGGGTAAGGTGCTTTTTTAAAAAAAAAAAAAAAAGAAATGTTGACGTTCAACTGCTCTGACACTTTGAAAATGTTCTGACACGTTTCTATAAGATATCAGGGTTTTCTCTGGAGATAAAGTTAAAGTTAAAGTTGCTATGAGGGCTAAACTTGCACAAATGGATGGATTTGTCACTCTAAAGTACTCCTTATAATTAATGATGTCATTTGTTTGGATTCACTTGACACATCTTGGGCTACACTTTGGCTGATTAACTGTTTGTGTCGTAAAAGTTCTCAAAACTGGCAGGTCAGTAAGGCATCACATTTGATTTTAATTACCAAGGCTAACATTCTAACAATAACTGTACTTTATTAAATTTGAACTAAGAGTGTATTCAAATTTTGTGCTACACATTGTTTCATTGTAAATCCTGATTTATGTAACTGTTGATACACCCAATGGTGCTACAGAAACCTAAAATGGTTAATAATTCCTTAAAGATAGACTCAGAACTCTTGAAGTGCTGTTAAGGGTTCTAATGGTTACAGCTGGCCTTTATATACATCAGTTTTTTGAACTCCAGTACAAGAAGAATCAGTGCCTTCCAAATTGCATTTACCAATTCACTATATGTCATTTTTTTCTGGGCAAAACAAACAATAAGAAAACCACCTAAAGGAATGTTCCTTGATCGTTCTGGGTAATGGCTCAAGTCAGCATTTTAATACCCACTGATCAACTCTGACCGCGCACCCGGGGCGGGTCATTAAAGATTACTGCATCGCCTTCTGTCACAGCTCTGCCTTTTAGGTCACACATGCTCCTTAAAAAGCAGCAGAGGCTAACTGAGCGCATTCATAACATTTTTCTCAGCCCTTTCCTGGCTTTGTGTGCCCCACGAACGGCCTTTTCCTGGACCATGAATGGCTCCAGCGGAGCACAATGTCATGAGAAAGCGAGCCACCTCGTCAGACCGACGTCTACCAGCTGTGCCTGGATGCGCACATAGCTCATTTCTCCTGGATGTTGACTCCAGTGAGTAAAAAATGAATCAAATCTCAGGCAAACCTCATTTACATTTACCAGAAGGGAGCTCACATAGACACTATTACTCCACTAAAGTAGGAAAGGGCCTCAAATGGAAAATATGAAGGTGAGAATTAATAATGTAGAGGTTGCAAATTCTTTTTTTAAACCTTTCCTGCTGCTCTTGTTTGTGTTATGATACAACTTGTAATGATCTCACCAGAGATTATAATAAGCCAACAGTGACTAAACCATGCCATTACTTTACTGCTGACAAAGTGTTAGTCACCTTTTTTATGTAGCCACTCGGGACCACAAACGGTGTTTTTCGTAGTGTTAGGCGGATCAGAGTTTGCATAGAGGCCCCGCTGTTCAGCCAAGCTCACCACGGCGACAACAGAAACACCTGAACTGAACACAGAGGCATCAGCAAGGTGTGGAATCTGGTCTGGTTTCCATCCAGGCATGGTGGTATTGACAGAAAAGGAAGCATTTACTGATACTAATAGGAGACTGTGAGGTTAAGAAACTTTATTCAGCTTTAGTTTTAAATGGAAGTCCATTGATTAATGGTAGCCTGTATTTGGTTAAGGATTACCATTCCCTGTGGTTAGGATCTATCAGGAGAGCATGGAAGACAGATTTTCCCTTTAGCTTCCTCTGCAGGCCTCAGGAACTGTGGCGCACAAAAATCCATCTCAAGTAAACAGTCGGCTAAAATGAACAGATGCTCTTCACTATCTTCTGGGTTTTAGCAGCTAAACAAAAGAGAAGATGTGAAGCGCACTACGAACGATGTGAAAATTTTGCAAATTAAAAATAAAACTTGAAGCGTTCAACAAAAATTGCAGTACTTCAGAGCATGAATAAAAGGCACCATGGTGGCCTCAGAAGTGATTAGGTATTCTGATTAGATCTGTACTCACAGAAGAAGACACTTTGGGCATCTCAGGTGAGTTGTCCTGCTCGTTGTAGCATTAAACACTCGACTTCCTGTTGAGCAAATGAGCAGGAGGGAAGTTAGTGGGCTATCAGCGAATAAACCAATTCCACACATGAGACGTGCTGCATGGCTGCAGCCACCCAAAATCTATTTGCTCACCCCCCACTCTCAGGTGCATTCTCAACACACACAAGCACACACACACACACACACACACACACACACACACACACACACACACACACACACACACACACACACACACACACACACACACACACACACACACGTACACATACACACCTCCTCCACCTAAGATTCAGCCAAATGTGACGTGAAAATCGTCCCTCTTGCATCCAGAATGCAAAGCTGGTCCGGAGCTGCGGAACCTCAGGCAGATACTTGAGCTAAATAGTGTGAGAGCAACTGGAGTGCTTTAATAGATGGCTCAAGGCCTCAGACTTAAACAAATAGTTAATATTCTCAGGTACAAGGGAACAACACAAGCTCAGAGGCGGCCTTCTCTTTCTGTGAGCTGACCTTGAGTTTCTATTCTCCAGCAAACTGCTGGAAGGATATTTATTCTTTTATTATTATTATTTTTAATTAATATTTTAGGAGAAAATGTTGCAGTTAGACGTGTTGTGAAACTTTAAGCCAGAACCCATCCGTCTGGAATGAGGGACCATGAGACATCATTGTGTGGAAAACGTTTGTTTTCTTTCTATCTGCGGCCACCTCCGTCTCTGTCCCAGACACAATTGTCCTCACTTTTGTCTCTTTTTTTTTTTCATTCCTAGTTTGGCTCGTTTCTCTCTGTCTCTTCACGACATCTGCCCTGAATTCATAATGGTGCCTCTGCAGTTTTAAGGGCTGGGAGCTGAAAAGTCAAGGATATTAGAGGAGTGCAGGAGGACAGAGAAACAATCGATTAGAGGCAAGGAAAAGAAAGAACAACCATTTTGTCTCTGTGTTCACACTCTTTCTTCTTTTTCTACAGACACATCGCATACGAAGAAGCGCTACAAAGTAAACCGAGAGGACAAAGGGAGAAAATTACCGGAATGGCCGCAAAGTGAAGCAGTGCTTCATTTCAAGCCCAGAATCATCACAACTCACAAGCAACTCGGATCAGTTTATAGGATGGTTTGGCTCTTAAAATGAACTGGGAATATACAAAGCTGCTTTATAAGCTTTGAGTCTTTCCATTCAGGGCAAATAAGGTAACCTTAGGTCAATCTCAAAATGCAAATAATGCATCTAAAAGCTTCTTTCTTTAACCCCTGATTAGTCTCAGCACAAATATCAAGCTGTTGGTTTGGTGGGTGTTTGAAGTCTAGTGTCAAACTAGAAAGCTTGAAACATGAAAGGTCTTGCATTTTAAATTGCATTCTTTATTATTTGGACCCAATATGCACATTCACTGACAGGTTTCTCAACCTTCTAAAGGATTAATTAGGTCTCTCGAGCTGCCAGACAGACTCTATTAAAAGTCCTAAGAGCCATGGATGGGAGCACTGACAGAGTTCAGGACTTTTTCAACCACCTCTGGCACCTGGTGATGGACAAACACAACCAGGGAGCGTACAACACCGTCTGCCTGGCGGTGCTCCTGACTCTTCCCCTGCTGGTCGTCCTCACCGCTCTGCTGCTGTGCTGCCACTGCTGCTGCTGTCGCCGCGGCGGCAGATGCTGCAGCTGCTGCTGCCCCGACACCAGGGCGAGGTCCGAAACTAAGAAGAAGAAGAAGAGCTCGACCAAAGCCGAGGAAGACTTGTGGATCTCTGTTAAAACGGAACCGATGACTCCGGACAGGGTGGCGCTAACTTTGATGTAGCGAGCCATGTTCTTCCATGCCTCTGCAGACTGCGGTGCAAGGCCAGATTAACAATGCATGTCAGTAATTTAAAAAAATCATAGCACTTTGTGCAGAATATTGATTAAAGTAAGCAAAGGAGATGTATAAACAGCAATCTGAATTTTTTAAGAGGAGTAAATGTTTGTTATTAAACTGTTGGAGTCGCCCCTGCTGGCAGAAAATCTGTTGAGTTTTTGGCAACTTTTGGAGCCAGAAGTCTGTTTTTATGGCGGAACATCTTAAAAGTGTAACATTCAAATAGGATTAATTTTGCGAAAGACATTGTCCTTTCAGTATGGAGGTTTACAAAATGACATGGACAGTTGCAGAATGGTACATAAAAATCTGTTGCGGAAGCAAAGTTTGCAAATGTGTGCGCCTATTGTGGTAGAGGTGTTGGGTTCTCAGAGCTTCTCATGGGAAATTCATCACTTCTGCATTCAGCAGAGCGATGATGTCTGTCCAGCATTTAAGCATCTGTAACGCTGCCTCTTTTTTACATTTTTTTTATTTTATTCTAACCTGCAAATGGAAAAAGTGATTGACACAGTGGAGGTCACTGAATTTTAAAACTCAGGGGATGCTAAAAGGTAGAGAAGCTGTTTCATTTTTAATTCTCTCCTCTCCTGACATTGCTTGCCGAGTTTGGTCATATGATATCATATGCTTAAGTTGCAGGTTGTGTTGGGGTTTTTTAAAATATATTTATTCTGGTCCAATTAAAAGGATGCATCACCATGGTAACCAGGCCCAGAGAGATAATATTTAGTGTTACTTGAGTTTTAAAAATATCGTTAACTATTTCATGTCAGCTTTTCCTACAGCATTTTGCAAAAGCAATACAGATTAATTATGCCAAATTAGGTCTGGAGGGCTTGTCACGCCTGTTCAGACCAGTATAGCCTACATCAAACTTCAGTGTAACAGCATTAACTGTTATTTATTTATCAAATGTCAACTGAAGAAAATATGCAAATGACACTGAAACCAATGGTGCCTGCAGTCTAATTAAGCAGAAGTGACTCAGCAGTGTCATCATCTTTATGCATTAGCCTCTACTGGCGCTAAGTTGATCAGCTTGTCCAAGTGCTGCCGGGAGGAACGGCTCATTTCCCTCCTGCACAAATGCTCTTTTCTGGTTCACGCTTTACCAGAGAGGCAGCTCCTGTGGGGCTCGATGTGAAAGCTTTTCTCTGCACAGTAAAGGCCTGGGCCACTGTCTCTCAAGGAAAAGTCCCATCATGTAAGAACAAATGTATGTATCATTGATTTATTGAATTGACTGAATTTAATTTATGGTAAAATAATGCCTATGTTGTTCTAAAAGTGTACTTTTGCTCAATAATGTGTTCTAAAAAAACATCTCAGTTGGTTAGACACAGATCATTATTACCGTTTTTTTTTCTAAATCCCTTACAAGTGTGAGAGATGTTTTAACAACCCTGCACTTGGTGTCGTTTCTTACGTTAATGTGATACGACCTTGTTTACTGCTGATGCTCTCACTTTTCTGCAACGCTTGTTAGGGAGACTGCGCAGCGTTCAGCTCCGGTGTTCAGCGGCTTTCACCAGGCATGGTGAATGAGCGGTGGGGTAATAGGAAATAGGCCTACGTGCTTTGCTCTTTCCATTTGTCATTCTGCCGTGATCAGAGGGGACTTTGTTAGGAGGATTTGTCATATTTGAAGAGCCATTCTGAATAGTCTCCTCTATGATAGCACTGCATTTTTTTTTTTTTTGATCCTATCCAATTATGGATGACATATATTTACAGCATATTTTCTTTGTTGTGCGTCAAAAGAAGTGCTGAGCTGATTCTTTTCCTTTTCATTTAATTATACGGCTGGCTGGGCCTTGTTGTTGTTAGCCCTGCATGCATAATTTATCCTGACATATAGAAATAGTGATAAAAGATACCACAGTCTGGAAGGTGACAGTGGAAGAAATAAAGGGTGTTTTGTTTGGGGGTTTTTTTTCTCCCCATTTCAGAGCATTGTGTAATCTCATCTCCCCCCATCCCGTAGGAACCAGAGTTAACAGAGCCTTTGAGTTCTGAGGGAAGATCACATTATCTTTATGGGCAAACACGTCTTACTTTGCTGCAGCCTCCTCATTGAATGTGGCAGCAGAAAACATCCTCGCAGTTATTCAATATTTTTTAAACCTGCTGCCTTTGTAAAATGCTTCAGAGGGAACATTAAAGCCGGGCTTTTTCTTTCTTTTTTTTCCCCCCCTCCTTGTGGCCACAGGTGCTGCTATGATGAAGAGCAGGTCTCATTTATGGTGCATTTACATGCCATGGGGCATGTTAAACTGCAGTAAATTACAGGAATAAGTATACAAAACATGGCTTCCCGTGAACTCAACAGCACAGACAGATGAACGAAACTTCCTAATCCCTCAGAATGAATAAGACTCTCTGCCTCGAGTGACGCTCATGAACGTGTAATTTTCATCAGCGGATTGACGACCATGACACAGCAACCGTTGATGCAAGTAAAATCAGTTTGGCTTGAGGAGCTCTTCATCATTGACAATATTAAAGCTCAGTCACGCACTGCTGGGAATTTGTTCTGTCTCCCAGACACATTCTCTAAACCTGCGTGGCATGTTAATTGTCGGTATATTAGCAGGACTTAAATTTCTGCATGTTCATCGTCTCTGAGAAGGATGGTTCATTGGTGTGGCCATAAACCGCAACACAGGCCATCGAGTACAGACGGTTTTAAATGTTCTGTGCACAAAATAATTCCCCCTTTCCTTCATTTACCTGTTTAATGCTGCACTTTATGTTTGGACGCTGCACAAGTGTTAGAGTCTTGAACTTGTCCATTGCATTGTTAATGGTAGACTCAGCTAAATGTAGCTAAATCTGTGTTTTGTGCTGAAGCGAGAATGTGAATAAGAGAAACAGATGCATTGTTTAGCTCAGGCATATGGTTACATCATGCATTGTTAAAGCTGATGCTGCATATACTGCAATATCCCCCACACAGCTGGGGAGCATTCCCTTTCGTTTATGTGTCTGTCTGGTCAGTACTTCTCTCTTTCCAGTGGCTGCTTCTCCTCCCACCCCCTTAAGAAGAAACACTCCCTTGTTAGAATGTTGCAGAGTTCTGTCATGGAAAATGTATATCACACTGGAGCAGACGTATGGTAAATGTTTTTTAAGTGCATAGGCACACACACACACACACACACACACACTCACACACACACACACACACACACACACACACCGTGTACCCTGGCAACGACTGAACTGCCGACCTCAGACTAATGGCAGGAACCAATCTGCTTAGGGTAATTTGTAATCACAGTGGCTGAGAAAGCAAGAAAAAAAAAAAAAACATACACTGAAAACAATTCTCACACTCTTTGGATGAAATAGATAACACTCCACTCAGAAAATGTCCCTCTCGGAGCAGTGTTTTTTGAATGCATTATGGTTTTACCATGGTGTAATTGGTCTCATTTGCAGTTTGCAAATAACAACACTTGTTGACAACATAGATCCCCACCCCACCACCCCCGCTGCTTTTCACGTCTTGACGGTGAGAATGACAATCCTGAGGGTTTGTGAAGGATATTCAGCTTTGTTTAGCTGAATTTTTACTCTATTAAAATTTTAGAGATCTTGCTTTCTGATGCGCTAACAGCAACAGTGATCCTACTCTGTCACCTTTTAATGTTGCAAGTTTGCAAAAGATGTTGCAATTTTAACTTGGACTTCCACCGTTACGAGCTGACCTGTCACCAGTTTGTTTAAGGGGGGGGGGACATAAATGAAAACTGAATTTCCTCATTAAGTTCCTGAGGTTGTGGAAAACAAATTTCTTTTCTTGGCATCTATTGTGGACATTGATTGATACTGTATAGGCGCCGTCCCTGCCCCACGAATGTAAAGCAGGAGCAATATGGCCGCTCCAGACGGCCATCAATTGTTTCCCTCCTGGCTTGTCCTCCGCAGACTAATGCGATGTGACAGCGTTTGCTGTCAGATTAATGCGCCGCAGTCAGCAACCTTCATAATCGATGAACTTCAGGCACTGGCAAAGCCTCCACTTGCTGAACTTATTCAAAAAAAATAATAATAAAAAAAAAATGCACAAGCCAAAGTCTAACACTGTTGTTTTGGCCGTACGCTGTACAGAATACAAACACCCTTGACTTCTGCCTTGAGAAGTTAAAATTAATGATGTGTGGAGTTCACTGAAATTTGCATTTTTGGACTCCCGATTTTTCTTGATGTTATTTCTTGATTTATTGTAGCCTGAGCTCATGTTTCTGTCTCCATTACACCAAAGCGGGAGTTTTTGGCTGTTTACAACACATAATAATTTACCTTAGGAGGGATTTCCTCTTCGTACCTTAAAAAAAAGTGTTCAAGAGCTGAGGCAGACCTTTGTTAACTAAATCTCCAGCTAAATCACTAGAATACACTGTTTATATTTGTATTTTGACAGAGAAACGTTTTGTTTTTACATTTTACTTCTGTAAACCATTACGCTGGCTCTGAAATTGAACAATCAAAATGGAATCAAAATGCAGACTTCCACTAATATACGAAACATTTAGGAATTATAGCCATTTCAATCAAAGTAACTCCGGTTTCAGCATACAACTGACTGGACAACTGATTCACCAGCTGTTTCCTGGACAAGTGCCTTCTATTATGGCTTCAAGACAAATGAATCCACTTATATTTAATGTGGTGTGATGACATAAATGGCAGCCAATGAAAGAGTCCAACTGCTGTTCATTGACATTCTAGTTTGTTCTTTTGAGCCAGAGAAATCAAAATATTCTTTCCAAATGGCTGCAATAGCAAAATAGTACAGTCATTTTATAACAGTTTCAGCTTCATTTGAAAATAATTCTGCTTAATTTTAAAAGCAGTTCTGGTTGTATATGGATGTAAGAACAAAAAAAGAAGGAAAGCAATCCGTGTCCAATTACAGCCTAACTGCATACCGAAGCACCAAGTATAATCATACTGACGATGATTTCTGGCTTTAATGGGGCTGCTTGATTAATTCTGATGGAGCTTTGCAGTTCAGCTCATCTCCCTGGCTATCAGCGATCGCCTCTTCCTGCCGGATGAGACCCCTGCGGGTCGGATCTTCATCTCGGTGAAATCAAGCGACAAGAGGTGGCCCTTCCATGGCTTCCAGTTGACGCCCTGAGAGAGAGAGAGAGAGAGAGAGAGAGAGAGAGAGAG
>BJFM01000017.1:199799-223704 GCA_016586285.1 Arothron firmamentum
CCCTTTTTTTTTTTTAAAGCTTTTCTGGATCAAGTTCCTCTGCATGTTCTACTTTGCTAGAGAACAGCGGGAGCAGATTTTGGCTGTTTGGAAAATCTTTGACGTGTTGGACAGTGGCAGTGACCGTAGTGAGCAAGATAGCGCCGTCCCTCATCATTTACAGACGTCATGACTGACTGCAGCGGGAGCTGTGCAGGGTGTTTGCGGACAGAATGGAGGCAAAGTATGAATGTATATATGTATATCAAGGCAGCTCCAATAAATCACACAGCCTTCATTTTTAATAATTGGAAGTCGTTAAAAGTGGATTTAAGCCTTCAAGCTTGACTGCGTACGTCAATTGGTGCCTTGTTTTCACTCCTGCCATATCTCAAGTGTGACATGTGGTAGATTCTTTACAGTTCTGCTGCTTTTTACAACAATATTTTTCAGCTAATAGTCATTCTAATGTGACAGAACCGACCCTGACCCTGATCCTCTCGAGACACACCTACGTCTGAGCAATCTGAGCTGCTGTCGGCAGCACCTAACCACTACATTTTTAACTGAATTTTATCTGTTTCAGTGACATATCTATATTGCCAAAAACCAGTTGTGAGGAGTCAGGTGTGAAAATTTTTTTAAATCATGCTGCAGGTGACGGCGGCTGGCGGTAAAAATTGATTTTGGTGTTTTCTGTTATGTTTGCTGCCACTGTGTGATTTCAGCCTGGAATCGATTTGCACCTAAAGGACATAGAGGTCATTACCGCGAGACTAGCACAACCAACGCCCTGCAGACTGAGGGAGATCCCTCACAAATCCATAGAAACATGTGTACGTAACTCTAACAGGGTAGCTCAGACTGCACACACAGTGGTGCAGTGATACTTGGTTACCTTCATTCTTCAGTTTTAGGGCTGAATAAACAACATACATTCCAATGAAAACAGGAATTTTACACTCATACCTTCCATCATTAGTGTGAAAATCTAACCTGTGAAAGTGACACAGAGCTCCTTATCAGTCGCTAATAGGTGTATATGAAGGATGCGACACACAAACACACGGTCCCTAATTATACACAATCAGCACTAGTTTTTATGTTGTGTTTACATCTCTGAGGTCAGGCAGGTATTAAATTTATGTTGGAAAATACTCACAGAGTCATTTGTAAAAGCGAACTTGTGCTCTGCCAAGTCAGTGTCAGAGCCGGCTGCAACAGTCGGAAAAACAATCGGAATAAGCTTGTAGAACCTGTCCAACACATCCAACATTACCAGATGGACACCCCGACCTTTTCGTTTGCATCAGAGAACATCTTGCCGTCATTAAATCACGTTTCCTCTCGGATGGCCACTTCACCACAGCTATTAAGACCTGTGCAGATGAATAGGCTGTGAATTCTAGCCCTTCATCAGTGTTTGATTTTGGCTCCCTGCTCTGACTCGTATTTCTTACACCATAAAAAACTGGATGTCAGTGTTTTGTTGAAAGTTAATCTGTTTTGTCTTTTCAATTCAGATCACCACAGATTCACATGTGGTTTTGGGACCTAAGAGCCGTCTGACTGCTGAACCACATTTTAACATTAAGGGGAATATGGGTTTCCACGCTGTTAATTCAGTGTTTTACCTACACATGTGACCGACCAATCATCTTAAATGTGATCCCATGACCACTTTAAGTTCCTGTGATCTGTTTCTGAATTTAAAAATTAGCCTTTGATGAGTATAAATATGTGTTTCACCAGAGTGCCAGCCACAAAGGAGCACGCTGATGGTGGAGGCTGACCTGTGCCACCAGTGACAGAAGATGGCTTTCCCTCCATGGCTCCTTTGACAGCCTGCACCGAAATCTGGTAGTCAGTTCCTGGAAACAGACCTGCAAAAAAGATGCATTTCAATGAGAAGCAGGAATGAAATGCAGTCTGCACCACTGCAGTATTGAATAACGCTGTAGCACCACATTAGTCTTTTCTTCGCTTTTTGTATTTGAAAAACAGTGAACGCGTCATTTAAAAGTCACCATGAAGCATACTCCGATAGTTCTAATTTAAGATGGAGTAAAGTAAATTGGGGGTGTCACACAACTGACCCACAATTGTGTGTTGAGTGCGTGCTTCCTGGCTCCTCTGCACGCTCAGCTCCTCCTCCTGTCCGGACGGGTCGGTGGCGGTCAGCCTGAAATAGTCCACCTCAGCCGGCGGGTTCTTCCAGCCCACCTGGATCGACACCTCTGTCTGCCCAAGGACTTGGAAGTCGTCTATGCCTGAAACATCTGGGAGGCACACAGGCGTTGGACAGCGTGGTGGGGCTGGGCGTACAGTCCTGACCTTTACACCGCAAAACCCGTTAAAAGCTCCTTTTATTGCAAACGTTCTGCATGCTCTGCTCCGCTCCCGTGTCCTTCAGCTCGGCAACGAATCCCAAACACTTTCAACTAATTCCATCATGTGGTTATTTAGTTAGGCTATCAGTGCCACACTGTTCCAGTCGATGTCAATATTTATATATTGATTGTCCCTTAATTTAGTTATTCATCCATTTTTCGTGGACTGTGCCTGCTCAAGTCAGATAAGCTAGCCACATATCAGACATCTTCATTTGACTCAGCTGTACAAACAATGCCTAGCCACAACCATTACAGGTCTAAATAAATCCTTTCAGTAATTTTCCCTGCCTCAGCTTCTTGGACCAGAAGTACAGAAAAATCAAAAAAGAAAAAAAAAATGTACCAAATGTTCTGCACCTTTTGCTAGATAAACATCCACTTAAATGTGCCTCCCTCATGCTTTTCACTCAACCGTGAGCCATACGCACCAGCCACGCTCGGTGAGATTTTCCATGAGCAACCAGGCTTACCACTCATTAAAGTCTAGTCGGTTACTCCTGCCCTTTAATCCTGTCTTGTAACGGTTTTCTTTTCACATCTGTCGCTGCTACATCTGTGAATGGGCCTAATTTCCATTAAAGGCAGCCATGGACTCATTTCCTCGTGATTGCTTTTAAATTTAACACTCAGTAAGCTAATATGTGATGAAACATTTAGCCTTCTTAGCCTTTATTTGCACAACAGGCCTTCAAAAACAGGAGATATTAGGTACTGAATATGAAAATATCCATTTCAGTGAGTGCTATCACTTAGAATCTCATGTAAATTCTCTCTTTGTTTGCATATCATTTTTATGCCCCGTGAGTATGTGCCTACATTTTTAATCTAAGCGTTCAATCCATGACTCTCCCTTGATCGCTCAACATTGTTTGCAGCTTCTGGTTTTCCTGTAATTTAATGGGTCAAGTGTCTTTAGCCTGAACCACACACACACATTTAAAGCCCTCCTCACTAATGATGGGCTCATTCTCTTCCATGCTAATTCAGGTGTAACGGCCTTGTGGATGTCGGTCAGTGCTCACCTGTGGTCGCCTCAATCATATCCGCTTCACTGTGCACTTCCTTGATGACGGCGTGGACCTGGACGACGTAGGTGACCCCCGGAGTCAGCCCAGCAATGTGGTAAGAGCTCTTCTTGTGGGGAACTCGGACCTTTGATGAGACCAAAGTGTCTATATGATCAAAATATAAAATATGATCAGTTTTCTGTATTTAACATCTGTACGTGACCTACCTGCTGCAATGCACGCTCATCATTTTTGGGATGATAGGTCAAAATGTAATACTCTGCCCCAGAAACAGGCTCCCATTCAATCAGGAGGGAGACGTCAGTCAGCTGAAGCAACCGCAGTCCCTGAGGGCCGAACACTGAATGGGGAACAAAGAGATGTAATGTTCTGAAAGACACAAAGAAAAGGAAGGAGGCCCGTACTCAGGAACACAATGGAGGCTGTTTGATGCAAAAAAAAAAAACAACCAACCCACAACGTTACTACATTGTGCAAAGTGCACAAGCAAAAAAGTATAAAATACAAAAAAAAGAAATTGGGTTTTTTGCATCAGACAGCCTCCATTTTGTTCCTGAGTGCAGGCGTCCTTCCTTTTGTTTGTGTCTACTTTTCCTGATGGCCTTGCACCTAGTAGACATCCACTGCCATCCAGAGTGCGAGATATTTTTATATTTTCAAATTCTGAACAAGGTAATATGACAATTTTTTTTCTTTTTACATTTACATTTATAATGGATCATTATGTATATAAGGGGATGGAATCATAATGGTTACGTGAGTAATATAACCCTTTATTACTGCCTCTTGCTTTTTCTTCCCTCCCACTATGTCTTTATGTCGGAGGATCACGAACCAGTTGGCCAATGTGTTTTTTTTCAACCCTGAGATATAAAATACGGGAAAAGGAATATTTCATTTCAGTGCTCAGACAAAGCTTATGTTGGCTTGAGCTGACACCACAGAAGAAGACGGCCGGGAGATGGCAAGTTGAGGCTTCCCCACACGCAATATTCCTTGGTGGATGCAACACAGTGGTGCATTTACAGAAGCAAAGTATTACACAGTTTAAGTGAGGAAAAAGGGGTCCAGAAAAGCATGAGCGATGAAGGACCCGGGCAAAATTTGTCAGGGAAGTAATTCCGATCACGTTCAGATGTGGTTCCACATGGTTAAGACAGGAAGCGTTGTCTTATTTTACCTCAAATGAGGTCGCTCTTTTCTTTCCAGTGGAAGTTAATCTACCCTTGTTGCTGTCTGAGTACAGCTGTCAACAATCATTAC
The DNA here is from genome assembly GCA_016586285.1 of Arothron firmamentum. Lineage (NCBI taxonomy): Eukaryota > Metazoa > Chordata > Actinopteri > Tetraodontiformes > Tetraodontidae > Arothron > Arothron firmamentum. Next base: position 204,463 of record BJFM01000017.1, read on the forward strand.
TCTGGACCAGCAGCTCTGGATGAATGCATTTACATGCTAAAAACCAAAAAAGAACCTGGAAAATAAAAATGAAATCATCCTTCATAAGTTGTCAATTGGCCAGAAAAGAATTAAGCACGCTTCAAGCTAAACAGGCTTAGATCTGCTTCATACCCAGACATTTTTTTAATAAATTAACTATTTAAACTAATTTTGTTTGACTCCAAGTTGCAGCCAAGGCTGCAAAATATTGTATAAATATTAAAGCGCCATAGCCTCTCCTATTGCCATGGTAACAGCGAGTTTAAAAATGCAATATTTCTCCCATCACAGTCCAACAGTGGTGTTGCTTCCATCACCCATGGAGCAGTTTGACATCCATCATCCAGCTGTTGAAATGGCATGCAGCCCCATAAAACAGAGACGTGACCGTTTTGTGTCTGTTCTGTTGCCGTGGGGGTGATTACTACCACCAACACCTCAGATCAGCACAATATTTTCCCTTCCCTCGCTGCCCACTTTCTGCTTTTCCCTGACTTTTACACTCTTCTGCTATTGACGTTGGGCTCCATTCAACGGCACCTCCACGCACGGCCGATCTGTCTCTGGCTATTTTCTGCCTCCGCAGTTTGAAACACGGTTTTGGTTTTTTGGGGGGGGGGTTTTTTATACAGCCGAGCTGCTTCTGTGAAAAACGAAACCTTTACAATCCTGTTAGGTTGTAAATCTGAGCTTCGGGACCCCAAGCAGGCGGGACGTGCTTCTTTCATGTGATAAACTCACAGTGAATAGGAGGTGGAAAAGTATCTGCTCCGTATGCTCGCTGGAATCTGAGAGACAAGCGTGCTTAAACATTTCAATTCAGGGCCTCCCACCTGCACCATAATCTCATAATAATGAAAGGTTAGGTCATCACATCCCAGAATTAACAAATATTACAAAACAGAACACAGTCTGTTATTTGACATTGAACACAGAAAGCGCAGGTGTAAGAATTAAGAAAACTCCATTTTGCTGAGGCAGTGGAAGGTCAGCTCACTGAGGCCCAGGATGCTGCGTCGTAAATCACACAGATGATAGCAGGTGGTTGGCGCAGGCACACTTGGACTGCAAATGCTGCAAGCTCAGCGGAGCCTAAAGGTTTTTATTATATCGGAAATTGGATGAATTGGGCCATTTGCGGAGCGGGCGTCATATTTTAATGGTCCCTGAGCACAAAGAGTAGCATTTGAGGTTTTAATGAGCAGTTAACATCCGCGGCTTAATACCAGCTTAGCTGGGTTTCTGACGGAATAAGAATGAGAAATCTGTCGACACCTATGTGCGATGAAGAAAATGCTAACAAGGGGTACAAATTAAATGCAAACAAGGGCGATAAAGATTCATATTTTATATTAAAAGTCATGTTGGAATATACACAAGAGACGTGGCTTTTCTGTGCTTTCACCCAGGTGAGGTATTATCAGGGAAGAATGTCAGCAGCTCACCTGATGAACAGTCCTCTCCGTAAAGGCCTTCATCGCAGACGCACTGGCCGTCCACGCACCGGCCGTGACCGACACAGTCGTTGGGACACTTCTGGATGCTGCAGTTGTCCCCTGTGAAGTGGGGGAAACACACGCACCTTCCGTCCACGCAGTGCCCCTTGTCGCTGCAGTCGCCCGGACACGCCACCTGGCTGCAGTCGTCCCCCGTGTAGCCTTGGTGACACACACATCGGCCGTCCACACACCGGCCGTTGTCGTTGCACTCGTCAGGACAGGAGGACACAGAGCAGTCAGGGCCTTCCCACCCCGGGTTGCACACACAGCTGCAGGTTTCATGCTGGTACACACCGTGGCCACTGCAGCTCGTGTCTGGGCCTCAACAGAGAAGGTCAGTGGTTGTTAGTTTATGGCTTGTAAGTAATTGGTTTCCTGCTAATCTTTTCAGGCAGACATTTCCTCTCCACACTGTGTACTTAAACACAAATATCTGAAACATTTTGAAATGTATCTGATGTGGAGTTGGTACCCTACAGTGGCCGAGACCCACCATCACTGCAAATTAAAAAAACAATGTGAACAAAAGGCCACAACGGAAGTGGAAGTAAGTCAAGTTTTAGTTTTAATGTGGCTTTGTGTACTTTTCAATGTGTCATGTAGCCCCAATTGCGTGAACATTTTAAATAACACAAGAACACATTTGGAGAGTCAGCTCACCTGTAGCACCACCTCCACCGCAGCATCCCTGAGTACACTGGCTCTTTAAATAGTTGACTTCTTCCTCCAGCCCATTGATTCTGTACAAGAGAGACTTGAGGCTTTCTGACTCATCGCAGTCACATTTTGGCGTCTGCAGCCTGATGTTGTGCCTGAAAATGAGGTCGTTCTCTCCATTTGGAATAGTTTCTGTCTGTAGACCTGCAACATGTGCAAATAAAACATTTCAGTTCCAGTTGCCCCCTAACTGCCTGGCCCTCAATGTGTGCGCATATTAATTGTTGCAGTTCTGATTCTCGCCACTGGATGGCAAACTACCATGTCCCCAGCAGTGACGTGCTATAATGTTTTTATTGAAAGAAAGATTGATAAATCCATTTTAGATGGTCAGGACCTGGTTTTCCCTCACTAGCCAGGGCCTCAGTTTTGCAGCTGGATCCTCCAGCCACGTCTATTTTATAGATATGGCTGAAGGTGACTCCCTGCTCGGGGGCTGAGGCATGCGGGTCATTGGTGGCGGCGCTGAAGGGTGACATGGCGCAGATGAGACCCATCAGCAACAGGACCCTCCGCAGCGGTCTGTGGGTCACACCTACAGGGAGAGCCGTCAAAAGGACACATTTTTTTACCTTTAAACAAATCAGACAGCGAGTTCTCACTGGAAACTGCAGGATTTAAAGCAATATTCCCCTGAAAAACACTGTGAATTGTGATGTCAAAAGTTTGAGGAAGGTTTCTGCTAAATAGTAGCAGTCAATAACTCTGCAAACATGATTTGCATAGTTCTGCAAAAGCACATTAAAAATCAGATGAGATATTCTCTTTCCTTCCATGGTTGTCATTAACCTTGGCTCCAGCTCTCTACTTTACAAGAGTCCTTTCAACCTCTTCATGTCCGAATTTTAAGAGGTTTTCTTCTCCAACAAAAATTCTTGAACTTAACATGGAAAAATCAGCGGCATGTACTTCTTAACACTTCTTACAAATTCCTCACTTTGATGCCTGTGTCATGAATTGTGCATGGTGGGCAGCGGAATTTTTAGATTTTAGCAGCTGAAAAATGGGTCCTTTTTTGCCTCATTGTGCAGGCAAGGTGCAACAGTAATAAGAGGAATGCAAAGCAGGGCAAAGCTGCCTGATGGACCGTGCATTACATTACATTCTTCTCTTCCGGGCTTGGTGTTGTTTCAGCGAGCACTTTATGTGTGACTTATGCAGCCTGGCAGCAAAAAAGTGGGCAGTCATCACTCTGCTGGAGGTCCTTTTCCTTTGCCCTGTCAGGTTTTCAGAGCTGTAGAGAGCGCTATAAATGTGTCCTTAGCAATGACGCCAGGATGTTTCATGCAAGTGATGTCACCGCGGAGGCTTTTCCAGGTGACCAAATTACATGTTTTTAAAATAGTGGGTTTATTTTAACCTTCTGCGGGATCTCGGTTAGCATTCTAGCTTGAGTTAGAGTAAAAGTAACCGTGTTAAACATGTGTGGTCTATAAAACATAAGACCTAATAGTCACTTTAATGGTTTCAAAATTCTGACGGCTGGAAAACTCCACAGAAATAGATATATGCTGAAATACATTAGATAGAAATCAGATTTTTATAACAGGAGGATACATAAAGTTGTTATTGTTGAAGTAATTTTTCCTGACATTATTCTCGTTTAATAAATCAAAGACTAAAACAGATGGAAAAGAAGCAAATTGATTCTGGAGGCAAAACCAGTTTGGAAATCCCACTGGAAACTGTGTGAGTGATGGCTCAACATTAGCATGTCAACAAGTGGCCCCAAAGCCTGTTGATCCTCCAGCTGCCATAATGACACCCATTATCAGATTAAAAGAGAGTCTCTGCTGAGAGAAGATACCTGACATTTTGAAAGGTTGTTTTTCTTTTTTTAATAACCAAACCATTAAGTCCCACTTCAGAAAATCAAAATTTGGTTTGAAGCTTTATGCTGATGATTTAAGCAGGAGGTAACCCAAGTAGCTCTGCAATCCAAAGTCCTTCGGACCCAATCTAAGGGAGACAAAAGCACGCGTAATCACCCCGACCTTATTTGGATATTTCAGCTGTCAGTGTAATTGCTGCTGGTCAAAAGGATTGAGGCCGAATGCCACTGCCAACCCGAGAAATTCCAGCGATGCTTTTTTGACCCTGATTGGTGGCCAAAACCTTGGTGGGCGTTTTTATCAACGGCCAAAGATGAAGTAAGAGAGATGTTAATAGCAGAAGATGAAGGGAAAAACTGGAAAAATGGAGGAGATGGAGATGAAAAATCCAGAGCAAGAGTGATATATTGAATATGTGACAGAGGTCTTGATGGACTGCTTTCCAAAGAGCGACAGCTCAGAGGTTAGCCACATTATGCAGAGGGGTCCGCTGTAGCCGTGCGTACTGATGTAGAGATGTTTAACAAGAACGTTTATCGCTCCCTGTCAAGCTTTTATACACTGGTTTCAGTTTTCCAGACCCTTTTCTTGGTTTTTCTTGGAGATGACAAATTTCTGATCTTCCAAGCACAACTGAGATCCACAGCCGCCCGCTGGGAAACGTTCATGTCTGGGGACAACATGAAGACGGTGGGGACGAACGAGAAATGGATGATGGATGGATGAACCGATGGATGGTTGCTCATTACAATCTGACCAAATATACTTGATCAGAGGCATAAAAATGACACAAAGTTTGTGATTTGTTTTTCGTTCATCAAAAGCAGAGCAGGGTTGGCTGATTATCCCCCTGATGGACGCTGCAACATCAACACGGTGACGTCTGGTTTGACAACCGCGTCCGTCGCATCCATAACCTAGAGACAGTTGACTGTCATTACTCAATGTGCATGAGGGCCCAATAAAGCAGAAAAACAGCCCTTCCAGTCGATGCCTCATCCTGGCTTTCCGACCATCTCAGTAAAATTCAACATGTCCTTAAACACAGTTAAAAAAAAATTTCACCAGCCTGTAAAATGTATGTTTACGACCCGGTTTTGTGTGGTTTTTTTTGGGTGTGCTAGGGGGAAGGACACCCACAGAACACTGTCCATCTGTATACAGTATGTGTGGATGAGGTGTCAAGGTGGATCCCGTCCTGTGGGAAAATCAGAGTTTTAATGAGAAAGAGACAATAAGTCACTCTTCGGCTGCACCAGCACATTTCAGCAGGAGCATCTTTACGAGCGGCTGGGATGCTTCTGTGTTTCCAAAAAGAATCACTGTCCATGGCTTTAGGAGCTTCTGCAGCAAAGTTAGTGGCAAACACTAAAAAGCGGGAGTGACCCTCAGCGGAACGGAGATGAGGGGAAAGGCGCTGTGCGGATATTTAGGCCCGCGGAGCAGCAGAAAGCAGATAAGCAGAAGGAGGCTCGCTCGACCTGCGCCTGTTTGATTCAGCTGTCCCGGGAGAGCTGTTAAAGCTCCAGACAAATGAGCCGACTGTTTCGCCAGGTTTCAAATCCAGACAACTTTAAAAGAAGAGGCAGAAGGATGGAGCCTTCCTCCTTCTCCCTTCCATCTCCACCTTGTCTGGCGGCGGCTGGTGGCCAGAAGGTAGAAAGCCCGCATGAATAAAACAAATCTGAAAGCAATTATCGTCTGAGAGGGGAGCTCACATCTCATTGCTTCTGTCTGCCTCCTGCTGCCGCGCCGGCCACTAATAAAACCCCTCGATGAAGACCTTGCCTCCATAGAAGCTCGGTCACTTCATTTGGCCGTTTAGATGAAAATGAATGCAAAAGCGATATAATGAGTCACATTATATTATATATATATAGACAGTTCCAGAGCCAGACCAGGTTGTTATGATAAGAGAGTCTGAGTTGCTTTAATGTTCCTTGATCTTTTTGAACCGGAAGAAAATGAAACCACCGACAGAATTCTTGCAGTCTGAAGACTTTTTATAAGCCACCCACTCTCTCACTCTGTGTGTGTGTGTGTGTGTGTGTGTGTGTGTGTGTGTGTGTGTGTGTGTGTGTGTGTGTGTGTGTGTGTGTGTGTGTGTGTGTGTGTGTCTCTCTCTCTCTCTCTCTCTCTCTCTCTCTCTCTCTCAGAAAACTCACATCTGCAGCTCATTCTGTCCGAGGTCTTCTGTGGATTTCCACAGCCTGCACAGCAGCATTAAAAGTGAATCTCCCTGATCCACAGCCTTGTGGGAATATACCGATCATCCCAGCAACTACATCTTAGTTATCAGCATGTTATCATAAAAGAAAACAAATAAAGCCGACTTGTTAAACGCTGTCTTGTGATAATCATTTATACACAGATTGCAAATCGCAGAAAATGTGTGGAAGCTTGTTAAAAGTCTGAATTACTGTAACAAAATAATATTCGTCCCTGAAAAGTAAAATAGATGTGTAAAACATTTAAAACAAGACATTTGTTACTCAAGACTGTCTCTGTAAGACATCATCTCCACGTTTTTGTTCCAGCAAAATTTATAAAGGTTTAAATTATATTGGACTCGGCTCTCACGGGGACACTTGATAAATTCCTGGTGTTAAACTGAGACAGTTGATGAGGATGGATAGAAAGAGAGAGGGGGAAAGTGCCAGAAAGAGAAGATATAACACATGATATAATTGGTCACTATGGGATGCTGTGGTGAGAGGGCTCTCTGACCACAACAAAACAAGACCTTCAAGTCAACAACTCTTATTTCCCCTCTCAGTCCTTAGAAAATGCATTTAGTTTTTGTTTAATATCTCATTTTAAACTTCATTGAGTATATACGCTTCATTTCTACAAATACATCAAGGGTCTAAGTGTTCTCTTACCTTTAATCATCTTGGGTAGCTTTCTCTTTTTCTACTCTCTTCCTCCTTCCTCTAAAGGTCTGAATGTCACCAAATCTCTCCCTGTGCCACCTGTTGACAGGTCCGCTCCTGTGATTTAAAGCCCACCTCGCTGCCAGGGTCGGCCGGCCCCTTCCCCCTGGAGTAACTCCAATCTCTCCCAAAACGTCTGCGGGCCAATGGGAAGTCTGGGAGTGTCTCTTTACTCCTCTCTTTGAGTGATTCAATGAAAAAGAGAGAGAAGAAGAAGAGGAGGAGAGACAATGAACAACATTTACTACTCTTCATCCCCCCTGAGGAATTCCGCCTCTGTGTAAACATGATTTTTAAAACATTTGTTCGCCTGTGTGTAGAAACTAAGGAGAACTTTTATCTCATGCAACACTTTTTTTTTTTTAAGTCAAAATAACAGTTCAAGTTTCCTTCACTGTAGAAACTAATAGCAGGCGAACTCCAGCAAAGCACCAGAATATCCACAAGTGTCACGACTGCAAAGCAAAGAAGCAGAACACTCTCATCAGAGCCACCAACGGCAACCAGGGACCCCTGGTGTCAAGGTTGCCAATACTTTACGCTGACAGCAGCTATTTCTGTGAAAACACAAAGAGCTGTGGGGCTGTTGGTCTGAAACCAGAGCCGAGGCTGGTGGGCAGGTGGGCTTGTTTGCACAGAGCGAATGTTAATTACCTGCTGGACGACGGCAAGAATCCTCAGGATGACTCACAACGATTGATGACTTTCTCATCGTTGTTGTCACGCTCATCTGTTAAGCAGGTCACCACAACTGATGACCTTCACACTGACCTTCTCAATAGATGAGGATGAGAACGACGGTGTCTAACAGAGAGATCCGACACAAAACTACAGATGGATCTGATTCAGAATAACAAGCTGAAATAACAATTACAGGAACAGTCAGAGTTTATATTATTATTCAGCGCTATCGCCTCATTGCTGCTGAATGAAATGGTTGATGACACATCTTTTCAAGGAGTCCTTCTGTTTCTGTTTGCCAGGATCAGATGAATAAGGATGCTTCCATCAGCCTCAGAACTGCGCCAGAACCTTTAACCATCATCAGAGATGTTCACGCTGTGCTGCAAATACTAATTAAGCCGCCTTAGATTTCATTCCATCGTGTTATAAGACTGCTTTTACAAAAGCAAAGCTCTCCACTCTTTGAAATATTAATCATCTCTGACAGCGTGGAGCATCAGTTTTTAATAAAAAGCGGACAGAGGGAATATTTCTATTATATTACATTGGGTGACAAACCTTTTTTTAAATAAAAGGTTCTTTATTAATTACCCGTCTGATAAATTTAACACATCTTTTTCTACCCTTGTGTCCTTCACATCTGTGAACATGCCTGTGATTCCAGACCTGGAACACAGCAAGTGTAACTCATGCTGCAAACGTGTCGCCGTCGTTGTCATAAATGTCAGCGTGTATTAGGATTCTGTTTCTGCCACCAAGTCGCCCACAAGAGCTTTGGCTACTTTTAGAACACATTTAGAATACCATGGTTTTAAATATGCAGAAGTGACAGGAGCTTTTTTACTCTTAGTCCAGCAGCTCTGCGTTGGTTTTCCCTGATGAGAGATTCAGAAGAATAGAAAGAGACCATTACTCATTCATTCATTGTGTTTTCTTGTCCTTTCTCGTGCAGAAGGATGTCACTAAGAACAAAGTGTTTCTAATATGATACATGTTTAATTTTTGTGTCCATTTTGTTACAGGGGAGTTAAACGCAACATTAGATGAGATGTTAATCTGAAATGACTGAAAATCCCAAAACATGCTATTTTCTTTCTTCTGAAGCTAAAAAAAATGGTATTTCATCTTTTCTTTTTTTTTTAAAATCACTTCAAAATGATTCCATCACAGTTTTTACTGCACTTTCTTGCTGTATGTCAGAGATTAATCCTTGAGATTTTTCAAGATTGCATTTGGAGTCTCCTGTTCGGATGTTTAACATCAACATCTTTTCCCTCCTTCTACAGACAAACAGCAGCTCCTTTCATGCTGCATATGACAACCATATGTGGTATTTTAAAGCGATGATTGCGAAAAGAACATAAATTTCTGTATTTTACCTAGAACCTGGAAAATAAATGTATCCTTGACTGCGCTGACAAGATTTTTCCACATCCTGTTTGTGGGAAAATGGTCCTTCCGCTGATGACAGGCTGAACTCTAAGGTGAATCATGACATTTGTGCTTGTGGTGTCGGCTCTCGACTGAACGTTCCCTTTGGACCACCTTTGTATGCCTCAGGTTGGCAAAACTGTTAAATTTGTTGGCCCAAAATGTTTTAGTGGATGATACGTGTGTAATTTCTTCATCCTTTTTCACATTTTCAGTGTTAGTTATGTTCAGCCAGTTACTGAAAACATCAACAATCTTGTTTTCATCTTTGCACTCTAACATATCTCAGTCATTAGCGTCCTTCACAGGCAATTTTGCATGAAACACCCGAAAGTCCTGTAACACTGATGGCTTCATGCCGTTTCTGAACATTTTTTCTGAACATATTCAAAAACAGCACTGAGTCTTTTCTTTGATGGCACAGTTAATCACACACAGGCTGAGAGCAACTAAAACAGCCCTGATTGCACGTTTCCTCAGCGACTGTGAGGAGCGATGGGATCTGAAGGGGAGGCAAAATGAGAGCTGACGGAGGGCTTCAAACAGGGGCCGCAGATACCCGACCCCCATTCTTTTTAAGTTTTCAAAAACCATTTTTGGTTGTTGTTGTTTACAGGCAACGACAACATCAGTTTAGATGACGCTGGGGCAACACCGCCATCACTGCCACATTCCGGGTGTTTATGCCACTGCGACCTCCTGTTCTGTGTATGATTTTGGGGGAAACAGATCAGATTAGGCTGTGCACCGGAGATTAACCAAAGGGACGTGAAACGGGACCATATGGATGTTTGGCAAGTTATGTTCAAGACCCAGAAAGAGAATTTAATCTACCACACATGCAAACACCTTATGTTCACTCCTTTATGTTCTTATGGTTGTAACTTGTGGTTCTTTGCCTCAGTCTGCAGGATAATAACACAAGATTGGTGCCTGGCATATTGCACACACACAGAGAAAAGTGTGACAGTCTCACTAAAAAAACTGCAATCTACAGGTGCTGTAGGTACAGTTCGCAAAAAGATGAATCCGCCATCGTAATTAGAGAGTTTTTAATCGCGTGTGTGAGTAGTGAAGCAGAAGTGTGTGTTAATTGAAAGAGACAAGGCGTGCGGAGCATCGGTCCGACTGATGAACTGGTGAGAACAGCTGCTGCACAGCTCCCAGTGTGGCCTGCTGATGTGAATACCAGTCCTCTGGGTCCAGTCACCCTCACTTGAAACGCCATGTGGGGAACCTGACCCCGGGTCCACTGAATGACGTAATCTAGCCCTGCTCGCTCAGTGTTTGGAGTCGGTTTTCAGAGGGAAACCGTGCCACCATTTAATGAGACAGACTCAAACATACATGAGCTGTCACCTTGTGGCAAGAAGGTTCCAGGCTGGCTTCGGGACTTTTTGTGGACCTCACGTGTTCGGCCGCTGAAAACCCATCCTGTGTGTATTTAAAATATAAGTTGTCTTCTTTGCAGATTTAAAGAGAGCAAAAATTCTGTCATGCAGGGAAACATTTTTTTAAAAATGTAAATATTTCTGGGGGTTTTGTGTGTTCACATCTCCAGGTTACACTTGTGAGAGTATACATAGGTGGTCCCGTACGTAAGTAAAATCATAGATGTCTCAGCACCTGACGTACACACACACACACACACACACACACACATCACACACACTTTTTCCTCTGTCTCTCTATGCTCCAATTTACTGGACTCCTTTCAGTTCTGGCATAATTTTTTTTTTCTTCTGGGGACATGCATCAACAATTTAATTCTCACAGAAATTGCAGAGCATCTATAGGATATGAAAGGAATGGCTGCAGGTTTTCTCCAAACCCTCCTCTCGGCGGAGCGGAGATGCAGACGAACCTGCAGTAGGGGGTGCATCAGTTCCACTCACATCAAAAGACCTGACTGTAGTTTTGATTGATATCCTTCAGCTGTAATCTATCTGCCATGAGGAGCAGGAAAATAATAAAACAGATGCTTTAAAACAGTTACTCTTGCATTCAACATTAATCAATTTTGTAAAAGTCTGTTGATCAAAGGAGGGAGAAAAGTACTTAAAGAGAAGAGGAACAGCATCAGAGCAGGTTTCCATACCTTCCAAACCTACTGGGTACCTGAGGAAGCTCCTCCAGACTTCAGCATGTGAGATATTCCACCTGCCTGGTGTCAGTGAGATAATAAGAAGCTAATATACTTGTTCCAAAATCAATTTAAAATGTATGAATTCCGGATAAGTGCACTTAACCTTTACTCATTTTGATTTTTTATTCCCTTAGTCTCTTTGCATTAGGGGCTCTGTTCTTTGTGGTTTCCATTCTTTCTCCCAAGTAAGATAAAAAATAAAGAAGCACACTAATGTTTGGATTTGAAATAAAGACAATCAAGTACAAACATGAGGTCCTTTAAGCCAAAAAATTACCTCTGCTGTTCTATGACCTTAAATGACATTTTCTGTCTCCAAGTCAACTGTTGTGAATGTAGGATCAGCCACTGTTATTAGAAATCAAACATTCAGATGGCACAATGCACTATTACAGACCGTCCTGATAAACTACGGAAGGGAAGATTGAGAGTTATAATATGATTATATGACCATGTGTGTTACTTTTGACTATTCTGGTCATGAAAATGTGTCCCTGATCAGTATTCATGTCAACGCTTTTCTTCAGTTTCTTCAGCACAAAACATAAAATATTCTTTTGTGCTACCTTTTTGCATTTATACCAGAAAAAGTGCATTCTAGTTTCCAGCGTTCTGATGAAGAATGGGAGAATCTGTCCTCTATAATGCATTTTAAAATATAAGAAAAAAAGTTTAATCACAAGAAGATTTTATTGTACTCAGAGAATTATTGTGCCTGTCTGGTGATCTTGAAGCAGTCACAACAGGGATTTAAAAGATAAGCCAAGATCAGCTAAAGGACAAAATTCATTTAACTGCTGCAAAACAACAATGATAGTTTATCATCTGCTGCTTCTAAAGAAAGAATTTCTGATTTGAAGTAAAAATTCACTTGTTTCGTGTGAGAAGAAACATGTTCATTAAGACTCATTGGTTTTATGTCCCATTATAGCAGTGAAATTTGTAAGTTACACTCATGAATGTGTATTTTAATGTTCCCTTTAGTTTCTTAAAACATGCACAGTTGTTATGTTATCACAAATGTGTCATTCACACGTGTAAAATTCAAAATAAAATACATTTCTTGAAACTCAATACATTGTAGTTATTGAGAAATCAAAGAATGGTTCTGATTTCCAAAATTTAAAGATTTCAATCAGAATTGAGACGCATTGGAAAAAAAATCAGAGAAATCAGAGTAAGTTTGTAAACTTGAATCAACACTGCCACCTCGTGCTTTGTATGCGGTACAGCAAGCGTTTTAGGGTGAAGGTCAACATAGAATCTCAGATTAGGTACTTTTTCATTACAGGGCTAAGAAAATTATTTTCTCAAACTTCTACCAAGTCTACCGTCACAGAAATAACAATACACGTTCTGTTTAATTAAGAGAAGTTTGTAGCCCCCCCCCCGTTATCCAATATTCTCATGCCAGGTCTGTAGATGGCGGTATTTTCATCATGTAGTCTTCGCGTCTTCTTCTGTGCTTTGGCATTTATTCAATATGGCAGCCCACAGGATAGTATGTTCAGGGCTGAATGCCCTTTATTCAACTGTTTACGCCCCAAAGCAGGTAACAGTCCATAATCAATATTGTGTCTTCGTTTTTAAATTGTGTTCACATTGATTATGTGTGAAAGTAAAAACCGGAATTCCAGTTTTAGCTATATATTTTCTGATTTCACTGTAGCTTCAGAGCTAGCGTTAGGGGGCATAATCGTAGAGAAAAGCGTGTTTTTGTGTTTTGAATCTTGTATTTTGACTCAATGTGATAAGAAGATGATAAATTGTGTTGTCTCTATTTTAAACTTTAATAACTCGGTTCATCTGGGGCTTTTTTGATAGAACTCTGTAGTAAGAATAAAAATGTGTTGGTTGTCAAATAGCGGCTTTGACATCAAAATGAACAAATTCAGACAATCCGACTCTTGTGTGCAGGCCTTGAGGAGCTGCTGGGGAGCCGTGGAGCAGGTGAGGAGTTATTATGTTGACTGGAGGATGTTGAGGGACGTCAAGAGAAGACAAATGGCTTTTGAATATGCTGATGAGAGACTACGAATCAACGCACTGAGGAAGAACACAATTCTTCCAAAGGAGCTTCAGGTACTGTGTGGTATTTTATCATAGACGTTTTTATCCAGACTCAATCTGTCATAATCACCCCACTGAAATGGCTTTCTTTGTTTTGTTTTTTTTTTACTAAGCTGTTAAAAAAATAAGAAGCATGTGACATACTCAACTGTAGTGTCAATATGAGCTTCAACTCAATGTTATGTAATTTTGATCAGTTTTAAAATAAGACGTGTTTAAATGTAATTTAACTGCATGTAGAACAACATAGATTTTCAATCACGTTAGATCACATAATTTTGGAAAATTCTTATGCAACAAGTGTTTGTAAAGAAGAGGGTTTTTTTTGGTTTTTTTTTAATGTTTACATGGTTTGCAGGAACTGGCAGATAAAGAAATTGCAGCACTACCCAGAGACAGTTGCCCAGTGAGAATACGCAACAGGTGTATGATGACTTCCAGACCACGTGGAGTCAAGCGGAGGTGGAGACTGAGCCGGATTGTCTTCCGCCACTTAGCTGATCACAATCAGATGTCTGGAATTATAAGGGCGAGGTGGTAACTGATGTTCCAGTGGCCATCATTGTCATAACATAAATTGCAGATCTACAATTTATTCCAGAAGTTTATGTAAATAATGGATGAAGTAATAATCATGTTACAAAAGTGATACATCTGGTACTGCCTTCAAAAATCTATAGGATATTAATGTAAATGGGATTACTGCAAGATATTTACATACATTAAGATGAACTCAGATCCCTCTTTTCTGTGATTTGCTGTATTTACTGGACAAATAAAAATGTCAGAAACCATTATGTTTGCATTTTTATGTGTGTGTGTATGTAGGTGAGAAAGTGACAGGCTTTAATATTAAGATTTTCCTAACCTTATGAAAGTTTATTCAAGTCCTGTACTTATCAAAATCGGCGGTAATTGTCGATTTCCAGCAGGTGGCGATATAGTTGTTTTTGGTGAAGATTTGTCACAAGAAGAAGATGGAGGCGAGACCAGCTTTGTCGGATGTACATTGGCCCAGAGTCCTGTAGAATCATAGCTAAGCAGATCATATAGAAACTTTTCTGTTATAACTGGTAAAAACAACGTAAAATGGATCTTACAGAGCAGGTAAATATTGTGGCACTATATCAATCTGTGTCTTGTAAGATAGTACAGTAAGGCTCATAATTTTTGTCCCCTCAGATTGATGATTTACCCTATTAACACAGTATGCTCTTTTATTTATCTTTCATAGCTACTACAAATTGTTCCAATATGCTTGTTTTCCCTTTATCTATGCACGAAAGTAAGAATTTTTTTGTTCTTGTTTTTTTTTTTTGTTGTTGTTGTTATCAAAGCATAAAGCCACACTCATTTCTGTCAAGCGTCATATCGGCAATGTTAGCTAGTCGGCTTGCTAGCCGGTGTGGTGCCGTATTACGCACTACTGCCGTGAATGCATCCCCGGTTCTATATTCTATAAAAAAGCATCCACTCATAATGTAAGATGAGCTCTGTGTTACTCAGTTCATTATTTGCTGTTTGATAGTATTAGTACTATCAGTATCACTATCGACAAAGATACAACTCGATAATAGCCGCAGTTGAGCCGCGACTTTTATCTAGTTGCGCGTGGTGATGATGTCATTATTTTAACCTGTAGTGACAGTTCCTATGGTGTAGTAATTTAATCACACAGACTGAACTGTAACGGGTGACTGTCAACTATGTAATTATTGGCCAGTTTAAGGTTTATTGAACGTTGACATGTCTGCATTGTATGATTATTAAAATTAGTATCTCTCGTAAATAATGTACAAAAAGGTAACGCTGGCGTGACCTGATCACAAGAAATAGTTGTTTATTTCTTCTATTTCATGGCTAAATTAATCTTCAACCTTATTTTTCCCACTCAAATGCAGATCAGGCAACTGGAGGCAGATTTAGTGGAGTTGGGATCACTTTTGGAGAAGGCAGATAGGAAAAGGGTGCAGGATCTGCTAAAACAAGAGAAGCAAAAGGTGGAAAAAGAGCTTGCACTTAAAAAGCAACAGAAGGAGCAGCAAGTGAAGAGGGAAGCAGATCCCTCCGCACCTTCTAAAGCACCATACACAGTCAAGATCACCAACTACGGTATGATGGCTTTGTTCAGTTCCAGCTCAGTTTATTTGTGCAAAAGCGCAACAGTTAAATTTTGCCTGCTATTATCTCTTTGACAGCATGGGACCAGTCGGAGAAATTTGTCAAGATCTACATTACACTGAAGGATGTCCACAAAAATCCATCAGAAAATGTCGAAGTCGAATTTAGTGAAGGGTGAGGTCCTCAGCAAACATGCCTGGCTGCTCCATAGGGAACATGTTTGATTGAGATATACGTGCAGTCGTATATAACCGTTCTATTTGTTGCAGGTCATTTTCTGTTTTGGTAAAGAACATAAATGGGAAGAATCACCAGATGAACATCCTCAATCTCTTACATCCTATTGACCCAAATGAGAGTTTTAAAAAGGTAAAAATACATCTGTTATGTAATAATGGTATGTCCCATTAATGCCTTTCTGACCTGTTCTAGCACTATTAATGAAGCGCAACATCCCCAGCTTCTTCCACTTTTTTTGTCCTTTTTTGCGAGAAAAAAAAAAAGAAGAAGTTTTGTGTGAATGGATTTACCTGTTGCCGTTGAGGTGCAACATTCCAAAATCCTCATGTTTCCCTTTTCTTCTTCAACAGATAAAAACAGATATGGTTCTGGTCATGTGCAAGAAGGAGACAAGTAAGAAGTGGGACTGCCTCACAAAGGTGGAAAAACAGACCAAAGAAAAGAAAGAGTGAGTCCAAAGAAATATTTTATGTTTGAATATTTTTGGAAAGGTCAGGAGGAGTTGCATTACCGGAGGTCAAAATAGAGTATACAAAAAGTTCAGTAGATTTGAAGCAAAGTTGTAATTCTACAGTTATTTTCCAGCATTTTTATACCTTCAGAGAAGCAAAATAATTGACACTTGTACAATTAATTTACTGTAGCTGGATAGTGATGATAAACCTTAACTGGATACTATACTATATGGAGTATTTTAGTAAAAGGATCAACATTTCCATTATTCCACACAAAATAACAGAAAACCCGACGTAGATGACGGTGCCGACCCCAGCGAGGGCCTGATGAACTTGCTGAAGAAGATTTACACAGAGGGGGACGACGAAATGAAGAGAACGCTCAACAAAGCCTGGACAGAGTCTCAAGACAAGGAAAAACGACAAGGAGACATGATGGACTTCTGAACTGCAGCTGGTGTCATTCACAAAGAAAACTCACAATGAGTAAATAAGTCAATACTCTGTCTATAAAATGTGTAATGTACACCATTAAGAGGCTTGTGTGTTCATCATGTAGAGTAAACCTCTCATTCCTCCAGAATATTCTGCATTTTTGCTTCTGTCCCCAGCAGGGGGCGCCCCCAACTCAAGAAAACGTGTCTCAATAGTCAATCATCAATTTGGACCAAGAAAGAGTTACTTTAGGTCTGTTTTTCCTTCAGCAGCCAGAAGTTAATGTGACATCATTCCATCAGAAGTAACTAATGGTAGACAATAGTAACTATATACTGTTGCATCCTTTCTTATTTTCATTTAGTTTTACACGTTCCTGTTCCATGGTAACATTGTGAGTTTGCTGTTGTTCTCAGCTACACTTTTCAACAAATGTCTTGGGGTTTTTTCTGCCAAAATTTGAATTTGTTTATTCGGATTTTTTTGTAATTTTATTCTGCTCATCAATTTCCACTTCCCAGAGTTCATTGTTGTGTGGTTTGATCATAACTGACACCAGATCAGTTCTTCATTGTTTTAAGAAGTTTAATGAAGATCTAACTCCACAGATGCATATATGAATTGTGCTTAATGTTTATCTGAAATAAACAAATTACATCAGTGCAAGTGAGTGGAGCTTTGGAAGCTCAGTCTGTAGGGGACTAGACTGAGGGGCGGAGGATTGTTGGTTCAAGCCCTGGTTGGAGACATAAGTTGGAAAGGTGTGCTGGTAGCAGGAGAGGTGCCGGTGGACTGGTGACTCATTCAGGGGTGTTCCCTACCCCTCACGGGAATGCAACTGGGATAGGCTCCAGCGCCCTCCCTGTGACCCTGAAAGGGGAAAAGCAGTTAGAAGATGGATGGATTGCATCAGTGTGAGTTTGTGAGAGTAACTGCTTTGTTGACTAGGCATTTCTTTCTCCACTACTGCTTTAAAATATTCAGGTTCAGGTGGAGGTGTTGAATTTCGTGTTTTTAAAATTCTGAATATTGGATAAAAATAGATTCACCAACTTTATTAAACCCCAGGAACCTTGTTTTAGCTGCGTCTGTCCACCAGGTAGGGCCGTCGAGTAAATGAAGATCGCTGCAGATGTTCATTGTAGAACTGATGTAATTCCTCATGCGTTTCTGACTACTTCTCTGACTTTCGTGGCAGAAAAATGTAAGCAGGAGTAATTGGAAAAAACATTAAAAAAAATGTTTTCTTGAATTAGGAAGTAAGTAGACAATAGGATTTTTCTTTTTTTTTTTTTCCCATTAATGCTTTTTTCACATTTTCACTTCACTTAAGATGACTTTTCGTCTGGGGCAAACCGTCTGGACTTTCTCAGTGCGCCACCTCTCCCCGCCCCTCGCTCCATGACGTCAGACGCGCCTATAAAGCCTGCGAGAGCCGTGCCCGGACACGCCGGATGGATATTGTCGGATACGGTGGACGGATCAGTGCGCACCAGAGTAACTGCTGAGAAAAAGGGATATTTAGCAACAGACACTGGTTAAACTTGCTGGTCGTCCTCCCCGCCGTGTTCGATGGATACCGGTTGTTTCACAGCGGCGCAGCGTATTTCGTGTCACGCCATGAATGCGGATATATTTAAGCCCGTTCCGGAGCGCGGACCCCACCAGGCATCTGCCGCGGCGAAAACCAACAAGAATAAAGCCGATCAACCCAAACCGGAGCTGGCCCAGGTGGTGACCGACTCCAAGACGGGCAGGTCCTACAGCAAAGGAAAGCTTTTGGGGAAGGTACGGATCATTTTTCTTTATTTTTTTCCACGTTTTTCCTGCCTTCGAGGTGCAAACTGGATTCGTGTTTGATCTGAAACGGTGAGGAGATGGTTCCCAGGTGTGTTTGGTAATGCGGGTACATGACCTCGTGGTTCATCCCGTCCACTGAGCGTCATGAATGAATCAGACGCAAGGAGTGCCAGCTCCTGTGCGCGCGCACACACACACACACACACACACACACACACACACACACGCACAAACACATACACACGCCTGGCATCCCGTCGTGTAGACCGGACACGCGGAGTTCACAAGCATTGGCGAATATTAACATCATCTCGGGGGCTAAAACGGACCCCTCCGCGGTCTGGGGCAGGTTTCCACACGTGTGACCGGAGCAACATGTTGCTCGTCATCGATCCGGGCATCCGGCCAAGTCTGCCCTCTTCCCTCCCCTCCGCTTCCTGCCGCAGAGCTGGAAACGTCTGTCAATTTCACGGTTAATGAATGCAGCAGCCCGGCCCGTCTCGTCCCTCTGTTCCCCTCCTGCAAGTGTTGATCGCATTAAGAAAAGAGAGATGTGCGCGTATGAGCGGTGGTGCGTGATAATGGTGGTCGGTCTCTGGATTCAGAAGCGCATAGCAGCCTCCAGCAGCGCTGATGTTTATCCTGGCTGGGCCATGGTGCTGTTGTAGGAGTGGCTGATGCTTCTTGCAATAATTTCTCCTGCTGACCATCAGCCTTTCAGCGTGAACTTGCCGCCTGTCCAGCTGCTGTGCTGTGATTGATCTCTGGGCCTGTGGAGCTGATTATTCATGATCAGTGCAGCTTTTCAACTTGCTGCCTTTTGAGAACTGATCATCCAGTTTGTCTCTTTCTCTCTCC
>BJFM01000017.1:223740-242413 GCA_016586285.1 Arothron firmamentum
CCAGGGTGGCTTTGCTCGATGCTACGAGATGACAGACCTTTCCAACAACAAAATGTACGCCGTGAAGGTGATCCCGCAGAGCAGGGTGTCGAAGCCGCACCAGAGAGAAAAGGTACGCGCTCTCAACATGTCCGCCAGCCGGCCGGGTGATACGTGGAGGGCTCACGAATGGCGGGGGGGGCATTTTCTTTGTCGAGCAGATAATGAACGAGATCGAGCTCCACAGAACCCTGTCGCACAAACACGTGGTGAAGTTCTCCCACCACTTCGAAGACCAAGAGAACATCTACATCTTCCTGGAGCTCTGCAGTCGGAAGGTGGGTCTCCTCGGTTTATTCTGTCTGCAGCAGCATCGAATGTTTGCGTGCACGTGCGCGTGTGTAACCCGACAGCTCGCTCGTTACTGTCTCTGCAGTCCCTGGCCCACATTTGGAAAGCAAGGCACACACTCACGGAACCAGAAGTCCGATATTACCTCAGACAGATCATCTCCGGCCTCAAGTACCTCCACAGCCGAGGCATCCTGCACAGAGACCTCAAATTAGGTATGCGAGTGAAACATAGCGTTCACGCACGAAGGCATCCCTGGAATCTGCTTTGATTTTTTTTTTTTTTTTTTTGGATGGGCACGTTTGTTATCTGTGGAATGCTGACGAGTCAAATGTTTTTGTCTCTTTCAGGCAACTTCTTTGTGAACGAGAACATGGAGCTGCGGCTGGGAGACTTCGGCCTGGCCGCCAAACTGGAGACGGTGGAACAGCGGAAAAAGTACGAATCCTTTTACTCCTCTCACTTAAAACTCTCGTTTTCAAGCTGACTTAAAACTCAAATTCACACCTTCACTTGCGTGAAGATGAAAGCCTTCTGAAAGCTGACCTAAAACTAGTTGCTAAGCGCATGCCTTCCTCCCACCATTTCCTGGCTGGAAATATCTAACCAAACTGGTTTCCAAGTGACTGTTGAGCCCAGCGCCCAGAGCAGACTTTCAGTACCTGTTTGACACCTTTGCTGTGGAACACTGAGTGACTTGGGTGGTGGGGGGGTCACCACTGACTACTGTTAATGTCGCACGTCTGCAGAAGACAAAAGTTTCGAATGATTGAAAAAACATTTGTTTGCTTTTAGAACAATCTGTGGGACTCCCAATTACTTGGCCCCCGAGGTGCTCAACAGACAAGGTCACGGCACGGAGTCGGACATCTGGTCCCTCGGTTGTGTCATGTAAGTTTCTTTGTGACGGAATCTTTATTTTAAATAAAAATGTCAGACCGCTGATGGCGTCTTCTTCTTCACGGTTTCTCAGGTACACGCTGATGTGCGGCAACCCGCCTTTTGAGACCCTCGACCTGAAGGAGACGTACAAGTGCATAAAGGAAGTCCAGTACCACCTGCCGTCCACCATCTCCCACCCTGCACAGAAACTCATCTCGGGCATCCTGCAAAAAAACCCCAGCGACAGACTGTCCCTGGATCAGATCCTCAACCACGAGTTCTTCAAGGTGCGTGGGAGGTTTTGCTTCTCCAGTACTTGGCAAACGTCTGTGTTTTTGTAGCTCTTCGCCCCCCCACCCCGCGTTTCCCTCACCTTCCTTGTGATGCATTTCAGGGCTTCACCCCTGATAAGCTCCCCCCTAACAGCTGCATGATGGTGCCAGAGCTCCATCCTCCAAGTCCTGCCAAGAAATTCTTCACAAAAATGGCCAAGAGCCTCTTTGGAAAGAAGAAATCAAAGGGTGAGCGGCCGTCCGACGACACCGGATATGTGCGGGATTCACCTCGGCGCCTCTGCTCTCGATGCTGTCCCCCCCCCCCTTGAATTTATCCGCTTTGCTTCTCTTTGCAGTGGAGAAGACTCCCTGTGAGGAAAAGGAGGAAAAGGACATTTCCAAACTGGTTTCCGGAATTGTCAAATGTTCGATTAACCGACAGATCAGCTACAAGACCGTGGGGCCCAACGAGGTACGCGCGCACGTGTGCATTTGCATGCTTTTCCAGCTCGTAGATTCAAACTCTAAACGGTGTTAAACAGTAAAGGATGATCCAATAGAAACCGGATAAATAATAATCCAGCAGTGATGAAGAGATTGCTCAGCATAACATTCAGATTTCAGTGTTTGTTTCCTGTTTATCTGTCTTTATTTCACCGGTTGTGCACTGCGGTGCATTATACTGTGTTATGTAATGTAATGGGCTTAAAGTGCTTTAGCTTGTCAGAAGACAAAAAAGAGCTGAATATTAGACTGGAAATGATGGTATATTAGTCTATTTGCTCTCATTTTTCCTACATTAGAGCAACAATGTCGAGCTAGTTTGACCAAATGCGTAAATAACATCTAAAGCCGGTGACGCAACAGCGGGAGGATCTGACGCAGCACAGTAAAGGCGAGCAGGACGTCTTCTCGCTGTCATTGCTACATCTGTTGTCCTCCGTTGTGTCACAGGTGGCCTCTCCCGCCGGTCAGCTGGCCAACTCCGCCCCCCTGGAACAGACTCCTGCCGAGGAGGAATCCAGGAAGTCCATCTCGCGCTCCTTCAAGGGCACCATGGCCAGCAGCACTGAACGTAGGAAGCCTTTCCCCTCCCTCGATAGCCGCGTTTCTCTGGAATTCTTCACCCCCTGCTCGGCGTTCTCACCCCAGTCTGGTTTTCTCCCTAGCGTGTGAGGACGTGGCGACCCCCGCAGCTGTTGCTGAGTCAGCTGTGAAAGTGCTCGGCGGCTGCCTGGCCAGCATGCCAGCAGGTAGGACGCGAATTAGAACTGCGCCTGCGCTGCTGCGTAATCACGCAAGAGTGGCACACGTAAGCCCGTTGGTCATTTTAACCCTTTTCTTGCAGCCAGCAGGAACCCACCCTGTCTGTCCAGGCCCCAGTCCTTTCTGTGGGTGACCAAATGGGTCGACTACTCGAACAAGTACGGCTTTGGCTACCAGCTCTCCAACCACAGCGTGGGTGTGCTCTTCAACGAGGGAACGCACCTCAGCCTCTGCAACCAGCGCAAGTACGTTTTGAAAGAGCTGCATTATTTACCCAGGGTTTCGTGTTACTGTTTACGTCCTGTGCAGAATATCTTGTTGACTTTCAGCCTCGACTTGGCCTGAAGGTGCAGCGTCATGCTCCCGAGTGTGTGTTACTCAAGTTTGAACTTTCTCCGAACAGCACTGTCCACTACTGCCTGACCAACAACAAACACTTCACCTTCCCTGCCAGCTCTCTACCTGAGCAGCTGCACAGCCAGAAGGAAATTGTGGAGCTAATGGCCAACTACATGGAGCAGAACCTCATGGAGGTGAGAGGAGCTGTTTCCCCTTTAAGATTGTAGAAAAACTGCCAAATGAGGAGGAGAACAGTTGGACAAGAGTTTGACGTGACATTTTTTTGTGTTTTCCTCGCTCCAGGGCGGTGATCTCCTCTGTGGGGAGCAGGCCTCGGGTCCGTCCCCTCTGCTGCTCCAGTGGGTGAAGACTGAACACGCTCTGGTGATGCTCTTCAACAACGGCACTCTGCAGGTTTCTACAAAACATCAAGAGCAAAGCCAAGATTCTCCTGCCCGCTGTTTCCTTTCTTTTCACGTTGTGTGTTTTAACCCGCCTGCAGGTCAACTTCTACACAGACCACACCAAGATCATCCTGTGCAAGTCATCTGATGACTCCTACCTGCTGACCTACATCACCCGGGAACGGGTCTCGTACACTTACCTCCTTAGCATGCTGACCGAGATGGGCTGCACTGCGGAGCTGAGGCACCGGCTGCGCTACGTGGTCCAGCTGCTCCAGCACCACTCCGATGCCTGAGAGCTCAGCTCGGGATGGGCTCGGCGCCTGCCAGGCCTGCCTGATGCCTTGAAGGCAGCCTGACCAGTTGATGTTGTTCTTCAAGGCAGTGCTGGGATGAGTCCACGCCCTCTTGGTTGCTGTTTGGAAGAGGTCCTGGATGAACTGGTGCAAATTTTTTGGACTGACTGGTGTATATTCAACCGGTTATTTAAATGAATGTTAAACATCAAGCAGACAAGAAGTTGCCTCAAGAGCTTGTGCCTGTCCAGCTAATGCCACAGAGGCATCTACCTGGGAGGACTCCATGCCTAAAATTCAAAGACTCCTGCTTAGCCCGAAGATGTTATCCCTCATTGGTAGATGCATAAATGAACCCAAATACTTCCCCCTAGCATATTCAAAATCGGCCTTTTTCCCCTGAATCCTTTAATGTCACACGAGTATTTCAGCATTTCACAGTAGTCCATCATTCAGGCACGTCTTTTCACATGCTTCTGAACACTAAGTTGTTGGGGGTGTTTTTTTCTCAGTTTTCCAAAAGTTTTGTAGAAGTAGTCTCTGGTGTTGACTTGAACCAGAACCAAGGCTCTGACAGCAGAGATGCTTTTGTTTTGGAGGAACTGTGGTTTGATCAGAGAGACCCTCCTACCCTCGGCTGGTTTCTGGCTTCTTTTTGGGCAGATCTGCTCACCTTCAGTTGTTAATTTCCTTTTTTTTTTTTTTAAATGAACGAGCCAGGCACAGGATCACACTATGATCTTGACCTCACATGCACAAATAACATTCCTGGCTGTATTTATAGACGTGATGCTAAAGTTTGGAGAAGCTCGTGGCTGCTCCTCTTCAGCATCACTTTTTTTGTTTTTTTTAAGTTCACTTGTATGGATTCATGGCAGAATTGGGGGGCCAATGGGAGAAACTCACAATTGCACTTTTCTTCAATAATTTCATTTGAAAACATTTTATGCCCGCTCGTTTCATTTTATTAGATTTTTTTAACTTAATGCCAAAAGGCTTTTTCCTCTCAGTTGGTTTTTAAAAAATTCCATTTTAATTTCAGGTAGAGTAGGTGAGCGTTTGTCGCACATACTAAGTAAAGCCGGTATCAGAAAGTGAGGGTGGGCTGGGGGTGTAAAAGTGCCTTCCCAAGGGATAACGTATAGTGCAATAACGACCTTTTTGTGGATGTGAAAAGCTGGAAACAAATGAGTGTAAGATGGATTTTTTTTTAGGTGGGATTTACTTTAAGCAAAGTTTAAAAAGTATTTGACAGCACTACACTCTCACTACCTGGTATAAGCTTTTAGAACAATTGGTATCATGAATATATATGAGTAATATCTACTATGGGGAAAAATGTATACTCTGTTGTACTGTACTGTACTGTATCCTTATATCAGTTTACTGTGCATTTTCTCAACCCCCCTAGAGTAGTGTCCTTAAAACTGTGACTTGGAATGCAAACATTACAAGTGTTTTCAAAAACTAAACATTGTGAAAGCCATCTGCCAATGGAAACTTTATTTTTGGCACGTCATGTCCTGTCTATTTATTTTTTATTTATATGTATTTTATTTATTGTGAAAATGTCTTGACACAAAGAAATGTTTGATGCCGTTCACCTTTTGTATGCAAGGTTTTTTGTTTTGGTTTTTTTTTTCCCCGGGGGGGATTCTGGGACAAAATAAAGTTTATTGAAAATTAAGAGTTTTTTTGCTGTTTTAAAAAGTTGGAATATTTGCCCAACAGAGGTAACTGAGATTTGGTAATTTTGCTTTCGTGTATAGGCGGAGATCAGCACTCACAGTCATCGTTATTGCTCACCTCTAAATGTTACCGTTCATGGCTTATTAGTCTTCTCGGCATTGTTTGGGAATTGACCCTGTTGCTTTGATCTTTACTCTGCCCTGATTTCCAACCAAGGATATAAATCTTGTGCAACTGAATCACAATTTGACACATTTGTACTTTAGTCACTTTCAAAGCCATGCAGGTATGTACTATGACAATGGAATGGCAAGCATGATGTACCAATGGTAACTTCAAATATTCTGGGCTTGTCGCGCTTCATGCGTCACTTTTTGTTTGCAGAAAAGGTGTGTTGCTACATCAGCGGAATGGAAGCCATTGCAACATGGTGCAATCTCCGGATTTCAAAAGCCCTGAAAGGCTGGTTTCTGCTGTGCAAAGGTGACGCCCTTAACCATCCCTCCTGTCCTTAACCGATCTGAACATGAGCAGGATGACTGCATGTGAGTCAGGAGAGACGCTTACCTTTTGTTTTTATTGGCACACAGAACTATGAATGAGGCGGCTGAAACGAGAGAATGCAAACAGTGGATGAAAAGAGGAGGGGATCGGAAGTCAAAGGTGTACACGTCCACATGTAGGTAAACGGCAGTGACTGCAGCAGTGCATTCTGGGTAAGTAAGGAATTTTTTTTTTTTTTTTTTTTTTTAAGGAAAAAAGCACGTGTCAACCCACAGTCTACTACACAAACGCACACACACAAACACACATGCCTGCCACCTTACTCTGAGCTGTTGTCAGGATACAGCAGCTTCCTTTTCATCCATGGACAGAATCTGAGAAGCAAAGAGAGCCAGAGCCTATTAGAGGCTTGTTTTGTATTGCTGTGTGTATAAAAGAAAAAAGCCCACAGAAAGGCTGGACTCACTTGGCAGCACCTCTGAAAAGCCCCGCAGAGACCATGAGAAACTGTCAACAAAGAGTGTGTGTGAGTGTGAGAGAATATTGTCAAACTTCTGCCCTGATTAAAAGCTGCAAACTAGGGCAGCGATGACGGATCATAAGGCTGCTCTGCGTCTCACACCAAAATATGCAAAGTTCACTTTTACATGTTCAGTTGTTGCATGAGACACTGATGCTCCTCAGACAATCGTCACAGGTGTGGCAGGTTAATCCTAATCTACATTACAGTACTGAAAGCCTCGTGAAAAAAGAAAAACAACACGAGTTATAAACACAAGTCGTTGGTAAACAAGCCACCTGTACCTTCAGCCATATCAGCTTCCACCTGATAAGACCAACCAAAGAACTTCCCACAACCTCTCAGGTAGGCCAGAGTGGTCCAAAGCAAACAAAAACATGTTCTGTTGAGCCTCCTGTTCCTGACTGTTTCACAGCACTGCGGCTGCTGCTGATTAATATTTTAGCAAGTGTAGTGCAAAAGACAGCCATTTGTCAAATAAAATTTTAAAGTATTGAAGCACTGTGACATATTCAGACTTCTGTTTTTACTGCCTCCGCTTGAGCAGGTCATACTTTAAAAGCACGAGGCCTCTTTTCATTCACAAAAGTTGGTATGCAAAGCTTTTTGCTGCGTGATCTGCGGTTTAAATATGCACTCTAGTGATGTGGTTTGCATTTTATGGAGTATTTGTACTTATTGGTGCTATTTCTGTTATTTAAATGTATCTTTTCTGGAATAAATGGAGCTTTTGGTTTTGAAGAGTTCATGTTCCAGCAGATTGTGTCTAATTATCCTTGTTTGTGCTTCCT
Source organism: Arothron firmamentum (assembly GCA_016586285.1). Classification (NCBI taxonomy): domain Eukaryota; kingdom Metazoa; phylum Chordata; class Actinopteri; order Tetraodontiformes; family Tetraodontidae; genus Arothron; species Arothron firmamentum. The sequence goes on from BJFM01000017.1 coordinate 231,037, forward strand.
CTTTTCTAGAGGAGCACAATGACCTGGTCCATTCTGTAGAGTTTGAAGTCTCAGAGGCTTGACATCATGGGAGAGAAGCTCCTGTTGTTCATTAACTCTGTCGCTCCTGCTCTAGGAACAGAAGAAAGAGCAGGTAAACAGGGGATACAGACAGAAGTGACACAGCAGTGTTACCCTGATGTAGAGACAAAGATATTGCACTGGGGTGAGATGTAGCAGAGAGGGGTTGGGGTGCACGAGGGCTTGCTGGACACGGTTGCATGTTGAGAAGCCTGGCCTGCTGGCAGAGGCTGACCTCCTTGTCTGCGCTCCTTCTTCCATCTGTAAATTACCCAGGAAAACAGCTTCATTTGCGTGGCTGTAGAGATGTTTGGGAGTTATTACCCCAGCCAGGTCAACGTATCCTGGGCTTGTCTGGGATTTGAACCCGGGACCCAAAGTGAGATTTAAACCCCTGGGCCAACCAGCAGCGTTGCCATGTCTGCATGCATTCCTTAAGGAGGCAAATTCCATCCATTTTTCTATTTCACTGACCACTGCTCAAGTTCTTTTTTCTTGTGTGTGTGTGTGTGTGTGTGTGTGTGTGTGTGTGTGTGTTTGTGTTTGTGTTTCTGCCCGTTAAGCTTTCAACAAGCGTGCCACACACCTTCAGGGACGTCACACACCAGTCCTCCAGGAAACGTGCATTTCCTTTTTCTATTCTCCTTCTGGTTCCCATTAAAAGCAGACAGGAGGATGTGATTCGCTCCAGACTGGAAATCTTTCCCCACATTTTAATCAGCTTTGCCACCATAGTGAAAAGGAAGAAGGGGACAGTGTTTCAGCGCAGACGTTGGCCCTGGGCCATTTCATTTCAGTGGCAGCATTAATCAGTTCTGGTCTCAGTGAACCACCAGTGGTTTTTAGTGCCATCGTTCTCTCAATGAGGAGAAATGTCGGTCATCACTCTGAACAACCTGATAGTCTGCGTCCATGCATGCTAAATCAGTTAGATGCCATATTGATCAACTAATGGATTACTTCATGATACCTATTGATCAAACACTGATCCTGTCTTTTAATATTCTTTTCTTCTGTTTTCTAATTGCTCTGTGCTCCATCTGGACTCATTATTCACCCAGCCTCAGTGTCTCCTGCTGGGACAGAACGTGAAACAGCTCTCAAACCAACGCATCAGGAAGTTCAACATCTGGACGGAGGCAGATGAAGGGAGCGAGGGAACGAATTCCGCCAGACATCAAACTGCCCTGAGACAGTCTTACCTAATTAGTAACTTGTGTTTCCTCATGGGCTTTCCCTCCTCCCCAGCCCCTTCCAGCATGCGCTAATGGAGGCCTAAGATGAAGGCCACTCAAAAGGTCCTTCCTTGTGCCAATTGTAGTCGAGGCCTCAAGCTGAGGCCTGCGTGAGTGCTTTTATTTTAAGCGCGTTTTGATGAAACATGTTTCCTCTCTGCGTTATTTTCATCAGTTCCATTATTGCTCACCTCTAAATGTTACCGTTCATGGCTTATTAGTCTTCTCATAACTCCGTTTTAATGGGCTTTGAAAGCATCTAAGGTGCCATCCACATTTACCATTGTCTTTTATTTACATATAGCATATGTAATTTGCAGTGAGTGTGCATGGTTAAGTGTGGCTGAATACACACACATGCAATGAACATAGATGAAGAAATAGAAAGAAAACTATTTATAGAGTGTGTTTGGTGGTTGTGGGGGGTTAGCATTTCGTGGAAAGATCAACTATGATTTCTTGACATCCTGTCTCCCCCCCACCCCACCCCACCCCCCCACCCCCCCCCCNNNACACACACACACACACACACACACACACATACACACAGACATGCATGCGCACCCACGTACACAAACCTTCCTGTCAGGTGCAGAGGAAGCTGAATGTGACACCCACACATCAATAAACATTCAAGGCTAAGCGGTTCCATGATGCAGTGTGTTCCTTTTTACTTTTTTTTTTTTAAAAACCCCACATCCACCAGAGAGGATGTAGCGAGAGAAAAATCATGTACTTCATTTGGAATATCAAGGGACTCGCGTGTGATTCCACACTCTGTGTCCCTGTTTGACTCATGACGTTAATATATCCTGCTTTAACTCACTGGTTTAAAATCAGTCTGGGTTGAGCTTCTTTGCGGTTTTCAATGTAGCTGATTAATCAATCCCCAGACAGAGAAAAGTGCACTTTCAACTTTAATCTCTTATCCTGTCAACTCACAAAAATGAAATAATCAGATTTTTACATATAACCGTGTTCTCTCTTTCACTGATTTTTCCCTGGGAAGAGCATGGGTGGGCTCCTGAGTGAAGCGGTGAAACCGTGCGTGACTGTTAACTCACTGATGCCTTGAGCAGGAAGTGACTCTGATGATTTTACAGAAACACACAGAACCTGGGACCAGATGGCCACTAGACAAGCTGCACCAGTGCTTACAGGGGGGATCTCACTGCATTCAACAGAGGCGATAGTTAATTTAATGATATGATAAGTGTTTACAAAAACATTAAAAGCAGCAGCCTTTTTAGTCCTGCTTGTCCTTAGATGTGCTCAGCGATGGTCACTCTCACTGGTGGTGAGGTTCACACCAAACGCACAAAGAAGTCAGCCCCATCATGTGATAGAAAATGACACGGTGCAGATCTCTCCTTCCTGCTCTGAATGAGATCATTGAGAATGGATAGATCAGCAGCTGTTCTGCTCATATGACCATGTTATTCCACAGCGACTGTCCAACACATGACTGTAAACAAAAAACACCCAGTTCTCATCAATGGGAACAGTCACAACTGCCTGCACCTAATTTGGTAATTAGTCACACAAAAAAGTGTTTGACTGTAAAGAAAACGACCTCTCTTCTGTCTCACACAGGTGCGACAGCTGTCGCAATTTTTAATAACCCCAGATTAGCTGACGCAGTCTGGGTTTAACGTTCCTTTTAGAATAAATACACAGTTTTCTCTTAACATCATAAAAGTCCATCTCCGAGATGTAAAGAGAGTAGACACATATTACATCGTCCTAAACAAATCATTAAAAATGTCCACTCCGCACAAAGATGACGAGAGCACAGCACCCGCATACCGTAGCCTCTGAGCACGAGCGGTCCCCTGATCCAGCAGCTCGCCAGATCAAGAGGTCAGCTGGAGGCTCTGCATCTTAAGGCTAAATGTTTCTTTTTCTTTATCAGAGAACAGACTCGTTTTCTTCTTGTGTGTTTCAGTTTCAGCAGGAAAAACACACATTTAGTAGAATTTATTATTTAGTAAATAACACACTGCATGTGAATCATGTGGGAGTTTTTCTTTTTTTTTTTTTTTTGTCTCCGGTGATCCAAACAAACATGAACTGATAAGAGAAGATGGGGAACTCCTAACTCTCTCTCTCTCTCTCTCTCTCTCTCTCTCTCTCTCTCTCTCTCTCTCTCTCTCTCTCTCTCTCTCTCTCTGAGCTAATTTTAAACTAAGCTCAGTAAATTCTTCATTAACCTTTGAAAGAATAAAGGGAAAGTATTTGATTTACAATCTGGGAAGTACCTGCAAGTGATTTCCCGGTGTTCAAAGGTTAGACACAGTTAACAGACACAGAAGCCAACAAAATCCCCATTTTTTTTTTTCTGTACATTTACAGAGAAACCCAAATGAGAAGACTCGTTTCTGTTTAAAGCCATACCTGCATCATGATGCACAAATGAATAAGGCTCAGGTATAGATTTGATGTGCTCAGATGGAAATTTGGCACACCAAAATTAGATCTGACAGAAAAAGCACGATGGGTTGCTGTCTGCTAACACAAATATAAAGCGAACCCACGACAGAACACGCAGAGAAGATGTGACCCAGAAAGAGGGAAGGGAATAGCCACAACCCATTTAACCAAACCCTTTCAAAAAGCTTAGATAACTGGATGAATGCGGCACGTTTCCAGCAGCTGGTATTGGTTTTTGAACGTCCAGGTGTGAGCACTCCCTGTTAGACCACGACTTTATGATGCTGTAACTTAGTTTGCATGGTCCTGATGGTTGCTGTGTCACCTCACAACACGGAGCTTTCAGGTTCCATTCGGCGTCTGCGTGGGTTTTTTTTTTTTTTTTTTTTTTTGTTGTTGGGTACTTCAGCTTCCACCCACAATGCAACGACTTGAAGATCGTACTCATTAGAAACTCAGAATCACCCCCGTGATGAGTGTGGGCGACGTGGTCCACCGGGGCACACTCCAGAACTTCCCACAAGCCTCATCTATCTTAAAGAAGAAATAATCAACCTTCAGAAGAAGAACCGTGTTTTTATTCCGGCCAGTCTGCCAGGAAGCACAGGAGATGGTTACATAAAGAAAAGTGAGTGTGAGGAACAATGCAAATTGTTGAGTCAGCAGAACACTCAGATGGGGATCACCTCCATGACAGCCTCTACCTTTGATGCATGTCAGTAAACTACGGGGATGCCCCACACCAACATTCATGATCAAGATGAAAAAAAGGTCTAAATTCAGAATTAAGTTTTCTTTTCTGGCTAAATGCACTGGTGTGTGTGTGTGTGTGTGTGTGTGTGTGTGTGTGTGTGTGTGTGTGTGTGTGTGTGTGTGTGTGTGTGTGTGTGTGTGTGTGTGTGTGTGTGTGTGTGTGTAAAGTAGGTTCAGCCCCTATTGTAAAAGACCTGGAGGCTTCTCTGGGTGGTGTTCTGGTGGTTTACCTCTTCTCTAAATTCCTTTTTTTCAAACACTTCCCCATTCGAATGAAACAGTCACATACAAACACATCAGAGTCAGATGACATTTGCAGGACAACTGGCATCACCATCAATCATAAGAAGACGGAAATAGAACTCATCGTAAATTCCTGAGTTTGGCAGGATTTTTTTTTTTATGATGCCTGGCAGATACGTCTGGTATTTATGATTAGAACTCTCCGCTGCTGCTGTTTTCCTCGAAAAACTTTCCCAAATGTCTTCTCTGACGAGCTCCTCTGTGTTCATAACATCTTATTTAAAAAGAATATCAATAAAATACTTAGTTAATCAATTTATCTCTGCTTTTTTAGATTTTCACGGAACAGAAACTGAGTTAAACTTGGTTGCTTGCAGCAGTCCCCACCTCCACCAATCTAGGTTATTTGCAGAATTTTAACATTTGACTCACACGATCATCCAGCCACTGATTGTGTAGACCCAGTGATCAGGCAGACAACCGCAAATTTCCAGTGGTTGGAAATGCAGGGGCTTTTAGACGATGTCTGACCAACGAAGTCACGAGCACCAAAACCAGTCGCATGCCCGTCTCATTTTAGCACAGAAACAGGCATGTTTTTACTTCTCTTCCACTCAAATATGTGCCTGATCATGAATTTTCAAATAATAGCTTGTGGTTGCACGTAACGGGCTTTAAATGTCAGATTTTCCTGTGGTCTCACATAAATGTGAACCTGAAAACCTGTCTGTCCAGACATCAAACATCCAACTATTTTAGTTAACCAGGGGCACAGCTTCAGTCTCCTCACAAGCTAATGGAGAGACCACACAAAATACATAGTCTGATCCCGGAATCAAACTCAGACCCTTTCTGCTATGTGGCACTTTATCTGTGCAATCTGACAATTTGCACGCCCACACACTGAGAGAGAGAGAAACACGGGGTGTTGCCATGGGGAACTATCAATCCATAATCATTCTGATTGTGTGAGTCACCCAGGCTTAATCCGCATTTACGTCCTGTTAGTGCTTGTCACACACACGCACACGTATGTCCTCAACATCAGTAACTGTAGTCAGTTCTTCATGAAACTATCTGTGTAACACTCTACATTTGAATTATTAAAGAGAATAATGTTGGGAATATTTAAATAAATCAGTTTTATTCTGCTTTTAGCATGTGTTATATGTCTAATACATGGTAATGACAGACTAGCTGATGTTTGGCATGTTTGATGCTTTAAAAGAGTCGTTATTGCATATTCTAAGTGATTTTCTCTGGATCTAGACAGCCAGCAGCCTTTACGATGCAGCTCACCCCATACTGTTTTATTGCCATGGGAGTGGGTGTGTGTTGTTGGTGTGGTGAATCATAAGTCTGGTGTTGTGGAGGGTTTATGATCCTATGGAGGGCTGGTGTGAACTCTACAGAGGCTTGAAATGTGCATGCAGGGGTCTAAAATAGAAATCCCATGTTATAATTAACTTCTAGCGAATAAGCTACTTCCTACTGTGAGCTAAATGTTTAAAGGAATCAGCTTCAGGAACTGCTGTGTGAAGAGGCATAGACTTTGTGAGTGTGAGAAGGTGATTGAGACATTTTTCAGGAATGTTTTTATGATCTAATGTTTGCCCCATGTTTGCCTAGAGCTAGCTAGATATGGAAGAAGAGAGCCAGAGGTGCAAGGTGGACTCTAAGGTGGACCTTGACACAAGCGATGCTAGTTGAAGTGATATCACAGCAACATTCTGTTATTTATTTTCTGTATTATATCTTATCTGCTGCTGTTCACTACCTTTCCACCTCCTTCTCCTCCTTTTTACGCTGTACTTCAAGTAGAATCATGCACACAGTGCCAACTTTGCACATTGTCTTTCTGATCATTATTGATGCCAGGTTGAAGGCTAGTTACCTTTAGGCTGGTCGTTCTGTGCAAATTCTGTTGTTCCACTCAAGAGCCCTGAATCTTTTAAACTGGAACAAACACTAGCCAGAATTAACCTCTCCACTCCCACAGTTTGTTCCTAGAAAAAGACAAAAAGGAAATAATTATGTGCTGGTTTCCATAGCAGCCGTGTCGGTCAGGAGGATGAGAGTGAGTGTGGGTGAGAAAGAATATTTTCAGCAGCATGATTTCAGTATCTTTTGTAGAGAGAGATCAAACTCATGGTGTCGACGTCCACGTCAGCGATTCTTCGGCTCCAGAAATGTTGCACAGAAAAAGCTTGATTTTGAGGAGATCAAAAGCGGGACAATTCCCAAATGGTCAGTTACTTCAAGTGCAACTTTCACGACAGTATGATTTGAAGGGCCCAATCAGATGCTCCACTCCGATCAATCACCCAGGGGAGGCGCAGGCATGTAATCAATATCATTTCTAAATATGTCATATGCTGTCAGAGCTTGTGTCCCAGAAGCCTCAGCCTCTAGCAGCATAATTATGGTGCTAACTAGAGGTTAGACTGCCCTGTTCTCACTATGAGCGTTGACCTGATGTAAGACCAGCTCAGGAGAGGAGACAGAATGACAGAACACAATGAATGATCGAGGCGGGCAGCCTGACAGTGAGCATCCAGCCCATCTCAGCACCCTGTGTCAATGAGCAGGAGAGGAGAGACACGTGATAGCTTTCTCTACAGGGAGCCAGCCGGGCATGAATTTAAACACAGGCAGGCTGTTCCCATAGGTGCAGTCTACAGTGAATAAAAATCAGATGCCAGGGCGAACCTTCTCGCTTCAATCCATCCATCTTGTCCTCCTTGTAATCAATTCCGTCACCCCCCGCTTTATCCCAATTTCTCTGTCATCACTGCTCCCCTGCCTCTCCTTTTCCTGAGGAGTGCACGCTGCTGCAGAATGCCAAGTGGAGGGCGAGTAGCAGAGATGGGAGGAAGGAAAGAGAGGAGCGGAAGCAGGGCGGTGATGTCATCGCTCAGACGTGATTTGCCTGCCTAACAGGATCTAACTGCTGACTGCAGTTAACGTCCTGGGGTCCGTCCAGACGTTTTCCTAATGGGTTCGGTTCATTCAGGCCTGCATGATTCATGAACCACAGGACAAGTGAACGCACACAATCCACTGTGTGATGTGTGTTTGAAAGACTTGAACCTTGAATATGCTGCCATCAACCATGAATTTTTACTAGCATGCACCCGAAGTGAACCATTAACAGACTTTCTGTCTTAACTCTAAAAGCTTCCGGAACATCTGCAACACACATACTTCATCTTGCATCCTCCCAGCAGATGCAGTGGTCTGCAAGAAATATGTTGAAACAGGCAAGGTCTGACCTGATCACTGTTGTGTGAGACCTCTGCAGCGTGTGTGTCTCAGGGCTTTTAGTTCCTCTCAGTGACACCAGTGACTCATCCAAGTCAGTGCGAGTTGCTGCCAAATCCTGCCGAAACACAGATTCCATCAACAACATCAGCAACATGATAACTTCTTTGACTTTGCACTTGTGTTCTGGTGCAGTTGGAGCTGAATAAACATCACCGTCCTGATTGACTGGCCTGCTCCTCAATTGAGTGGCGTCTTTTCTGTAGATTAGGCCGGATCTCCTTTTCTGAATGGGATTACAGTCAGATGGATAGGCAGCATTACTAGCTTTTCAGCCAGTACACAAGAAAGCTTCTTTGTCACAAGAAATGTTCTTTGTGATTGACAGCAGGAGAGCAGGACAACACAACCTTTCACCAGGAGACACCCCCCTGGTGATTGTGTTTGCTGAAATAAAAAACACACGAAAGAAGTGGTGTTCAAATTGTGTTGTCCACAGATGACAAGAAAATACACAAGAATGACATTAAAGACACAACAATATTCGTCTGTTCTACCACATATTCTTTTCTATTTTGTTTAGATTGATGACTTCCTGTTTTGCCTTCAAATGAGTCATATTTGACATAGGGAAATACCCCTGATGTGGAATGTACAACAAACTTTGGACTCAGAATAAATGAATAATGCGTTTCTTAATTGAGCAAAGTATGAAACGCAGAGGAAAGTATGGAAATGTTGACAGTAACACAGGTTGTGTTGTTATGTCCCGGATACCCCCACACAAATGCTGCGTCATTTGCAGAGATTTTTGGAAAGAGCAGAAAAGCATGTACGAGTCAATTTGCACATCAATGGAACACTTTCTCTGCGTCAACGGGACAATTAGAGATCTGTAGGAGCTTGAGAAATGCATTGTTTTGATGCGATGATTATATCTGGTAGGAGGCAACATCACCAAAATTGATGTGCACTACCAGTCGTGGTGGATTCAGCAACTCAGACTAAACTTTGTTAAGCGGCATCCATTACAGGAGCTCAACTGCAGCAGTTGCGTGTGCCACGTGTTATTATTCATGTGGCCCCCGGCAGATTTTGCTCAGAAAACACCCCCCATGCCCCCCTTTAGATAAGCGTTTATTTTAGCAACACAAAAAGAAAAGAAAAAAAAAGATCGATGAAAGGAGCAGACTCCAGGCCAGCAGCAGGAGCAGCAGCTTTGGGGGATTGTGCCAAGTTGATGCTGCAGAGCCCTGAATGGTCCTCAGCAGGTGGGATCCACTGGGGGTGCCCCCCCAGCCCCATCCCCAAACTCTGCCCTCCACGCTCAAATTAACACACAATGTAAATGTACACATGGATTTGCATCATTACCAGCAAACACAATAACGGTGTTTTATAAAACAGGTGCCAAAGTTTTATAAGCGGTGCCAATTGTAAACCAGATGCACAGTGAGACAAAAAAAAACAGCGTTAAAAGCTGCAGAGGAACACCAGAACTCCATCTGCCGGTATGAAAGCAGCAAACACTGGCCTGACACATGACCTTAAGCCTCGACGGCTGCCGCTATTTCACACCCACGCACCCGTAACGACCACATCTCCTCCTCCTTCCCCTCCTCCTTCTGCTTCTCCTGTCCTCACTAAATGACTCTGGTTCTGGAGACCCCCATAAACCGTCTCCTCCTCCTCCTCCTCCGCTGCTGAGTGATCCAGGGCCCCTCGACTCAGCACAAAGACCCGGCTGCTTGTCTGTCAAACAGAGGCGCAGGACAGAGTGGGCCTTCCCTTATTGAAATCCCTGCTGTTAGCATGTATGGGGGCTTTGAACTCACACCTGTCTCTTTAGCATGTCGACTGGACAGCGCAAGGTGGGACGGCTGGGGGACGTGGACAGAGGAATGCAATATTGCTAAACCAGCTGGACTTAGCAAATTCCTGTAAATGCAAAAAGATTTTAATGTCGGGAAAAATAACTTAAAGGGAAAAGTAGACCGTGTCGTTCACTGCTGGCTCGATCAGGAAATTTAATTTTAAATGCCTTTTTTAAACTAACCTTTCAAGGCTAAATCAGTGTTTTAGCAGCAAATGTTTTAACATCCACCTGTTTAGCAGCTGCTCTGCTGCCTGTCAGAACATGAAGAATGTGAAAAACTGTCTGCTGACACAATTAATAGCTTGAGCAGTCATTGCAGCCTGAAAGGGCCTTATAAGACCAGAGCTGCAGACTCGCAGGTCTCACAAACGAGGTGTTGCTTTAGCAGTCTGCAGACTGGATCAGTTTCTACTTTAAGTGGTCATTCATATATGCTCAAACATTTCTGTGTGTGTTTTTCCCCTCCATCTATCATTCCTTCAAAGAGACATTTGCTCAGCACTGTGGGTAAGAAAACACCTGTTTAAATAAGAAAAAAATGGCTACAGCAGGTTTTTCCCCCCTCCATGTTTTCAATATTAACAGGATCTTCAAAGGGCTCACTAATCATGACACGCATCCTTTTATCTTTTCTGTGTGCTGTGGCGGTACATTGTTATTGATCTCCAGGTCGGAACAAGCCTCCCGAGATTAAGCATCAAGGCCAGTCGATGTTTCACAGACATCACAAAGATGAGCCAAAAACATTCAAGAAAAAAAGATATTTTGAAATACACCTTACATTTTTGCTGCTGTTTGCTGCTTCTGCTTTTCTGGAAGAGTTCAAGTCCAACACAGTGGGTGAAAACACTTTCCTCCAGTCTGTCACCTGCAACACGGCCTCAAACCTGGAATCTAATGTGAATGTCCAGAGACTCCCTCAGGGATGGTCGTTTAAGACTCCCCATCAGTGTTGATATAAGCTTGTACTCTCAGGGTGAATTCATTAAGCCATAATTAATCTGGCATCTGAAGCAGCAGAATAAAAGAATAAATATAAACCTGTGGGTTTCATTGTCAAATTTAAGCATTTTACTAAAATTTTCCCCACCCTCCTTTATCATTTAGTTATGATGTCTGGCTTTTATAAAACAATTAGAACAAAAATAGAATAAAATGCATGTGTGTGATTTGTTGACAGTACTAATTTCTAGGGAAATCTCCCAGAGTTACAAGAAGCTGCATTTAGTCCTAAAATGAACACACGCTGTCACGCAGGGTGCACATTATGGTCTGAAGGCTCATTTACAGTTTAGCTGCAGCTTTACGCAAAAGACACATTCCTCCTTTGATCTACCTCTTTTCCTCCCCCTCAACATGTGAGGACATGTCCGGGCTGGAGAGGAGGGAAATCCCCATGGCCGGCACAGAAAAAGTCCACATCCTGGACGTGAACACATTTTTCATGTGGGTTAGCAAGAAGCTACAGGGTGATGTCAGGATGCGTCCTGCTGTTCCTGAGCAGAGGGTGGGGTGTGTG
>BJFM01000017.1:262313-272652 GCA_016586285.1 Arothron firmamentum
GGAGGGGTTTTTTTTTGTTTGCTTACATGCATCTCATCGGTTCTTATCGTCCCCTATTTCCCTCACCGTTTACCCTCTTCTCCCTCCACCGCGGCAGTATAAAGATACCTCTATCATTAAGAAGCCTGGTGCTAATGGTGGGATTAGTTCTCATGATGACAGCCGTCATCACTGGACAGATTTGACGAATGGAGCGCACTGACACACATATAGGCACACCCACATGTGCTTTTTGCACTTATGAGCACATGCAGCTTCATCAAGGTCAGGAAAAAAAGGATGGATGACAAGTTCTTTTACATATGAAATATGAGTGTGTTTTTTTAATATTGAGCTGAGGTATCAAACTGTATTTTGGCAAATATCACATCTGGAACTTTGCAGGTCTGTATTTTTGTCTAACACATCAGAGTCAGAACATCGGAGTAATTTTCCATCTCCTCTTCAGACGGACGTCCTGGTGGTGAGCTGTGACCTGATAACGGACGTGGCTCTCCATGAGGTGGTGGATCTCTTCAGAGCCCACAATGCTACGATGGCCATGCTCATGAGCAAAGCCCATGAATTCACAGAGACAGTCCCAGGCCAGAAGGGCAAGAAGAAGACAGGTACCAGGAATCACTGATCACACATGAGATGGAAGCATGTTTTCTTTTTTTTGACAGAAGTGCCGTGCCTGCTTTTACTTTTTACCTGTTATGATTATTCTTATTTATTTTCCCAGCTGAGCAGAGAGACTTTGTGGGAGTGGACGAGACTGGGACGAGGTTACTGTTCATGGCCAATGAGGCTGACTTGGAAGATGGGCTATCGATTCGGAATTCCATCATGAGGAAGTATGTCAGTTGTAGGGAATATTCCTCATTGATACAAACACAAACCAAAACGTTTTTGCTTCAGCTTCTTTGACAAATGTTTCCGCTGCTTCTTTCTTTTTGGTCGCCATTCAAAGTTCTGCGGTGGTTGTAAATTTCACTTCCAGGCAGGTTACACTATGTGTGTTTTTTTGACTCCTTAAATGCACGTATGTGTGTGAGTGAGTGGGTCTTTTGGGAGCTTGTAAATACTTCATGGAGCCTAAGCCACTGTAAATTCTGGCCAATAAGGAGGTTGGTGAGCAGAACAGCTGCTTGAATGCTTTCCTACACAGCAGTATATTGGGCCACACACACACACAGAAGTATGTATACATATACTCATACACATATGTGTATACATACATATATCACCAAGTAAGTCTGTCATATTGTCCTGTAGTTGAAATCTTGACCAATGAGGGTATTAAACCAGACAGGTTGTTGTCACTGCGGAGTTAAACACTGTGTGTGAGGTCTCTCCGGCAATCTCTATCTAATCAAAGGGTTGAGTCCCGATCCTGATTTCTTATGCTCAACTTTCCATTCAGATCTGTACCACAGAGATGCTTCTTTAACATGGAAGTTGTCATGGTAACAGGAGAGCGAGGAGGCCTCCATTACGCACAAGTTATTTAAACTTTTCATAACAAGAGGAGCGTCATTAAGATCTGAGTTCATCCTGGTAGCTAAGGATCACTAACTTCCTACGTTACATCATTTATTGATAGATTTATGTCACTGTTATATCACCGCAACACTAAGATTTTCTATGTAGAGAAACTTCCCTCAGTTTCTTTTGCCCCATTCCTTCACTTCTGCCATCCTGGGGTGGTGCCAAACAATGATGTCACATGTTGGGTGTTCCCATAAATTCTGCATTAATCTTACAGCACAGATGCACACGTGCATGATATAGAAACAGTGCTATTAATAAAATAGATGTAATAAACTCTCTCTGTGCACGTCTTTGTGCACATGTGTTTTTATTCTGCTGAATAAAAATCCTTTCACGCACATGGACACACACGGCTCTGATTTATGGTTTCCAGCATCTGGTTGTAAAATATGTGTGACCTAAGCAATCCCTCAGAGTTAATCTAGTGATGCTGGAAGTCTGGAGGAGAGATAAATGGAGGAGAGAGGAGCCAGCTGGGAAATCGAAAACAAAGAAATTTTGGATGTATGTCTGGGTTTTATTTATTCATTGCTAATTTCTGTATGTTTGTACACACAAGAGTGCATTCAAGAGGTTGACTAAGCAAAGATATTTATTCCTATTTATTTATTTTATTGGGGAATGTCTTCAATGTGAATGTTAGCTGTTTGGATATTAGGCACTGGACGACATTGGAAAAATAGTTCTTTTTTTTTCATCCCTATTACGGAACAGCGATCATGTTGGCGTCTTTAATGGCAGCAGAGTTTATTGTAGCTCAGACCGTTAACTTGATACACTTGTTTGTTCTTTGGAAAACTTTGGGAGCATAACGGATCAGAAGCTTCCAAAGTTATTCTTCAGTCAGAGCTTTCTACAACAAAACACGAAACAAGGGAACAATCTCTGGAAGAATCCAAGATTACATTTGAGTTAATTCCCCTACTGAAATCACAGCGAGAGGATTTCTGTTTGCTTGTGTTGGCCTCGCATCACAGCGAGACGTTCGTGTTTTACGCACTTGTTTTGCCAATGTTACCATGCAAAACTATTATTTTTGTTTGGAGAGACAAAGTTTGTCTCGAGTCTATTAGCCTTTCTCCCTCCAAACCATTTTTTACTAGCAGGAATTTTGATTAAGTTCTACTTAATGCGAGCAATTCCATGAACAATACCAACTATGAACCAAACAGTACGTCATGAAATTCCATCTGCTTTTAATTTTGTTAGTGTTACAGTAAGTTAATGAGAGACAGGCTTTACACATCAGCCCCCTTTGAAAACTTTAAAGTCTGATTGGTTGCAACATACTTTTGTAAAAATGATTAGCATTAATGGAATGTAGGTGGTACAGAGTCCCTTAACAATGGAAAACCATCTCAGTAATTTAGATCTGAGTTCCTTATGATGGAAGGGCCGATAAAGAGGTGGGCAGGTAGTTATAAGGCAGAGAGGTTTCATTATTCTGACTCTGTTGTCTGTGACTGCGTCTGGTTTCCATCAAATGTTCTTGTCAGTGCAAAGTGGGGATAATTAAAGGGGATCAGCTCATGAGAAGCAAACGCATGACATAAAAACGATAAGTGATGAGAGGAATTACGCCTGCCTCCTCAGCAGCAGTGTCAAATGTGAGTGTTCAAAAATGTAACAGAAATGGTCGTGGATGTCTAACACCTCTGGTTTTGAAAGCGAGATGTCAGTTACTCTTTTTGTGTTTATTTCTTTCATTGCAGACATCCCAGGATGCACATCAAAACAGGCCTAGTGGACGCCCATCTCTACTGCCTAAAAAAGGCTGTGGTGGACTTTCTCGCTGACAACAAGTGTGTTCATCAGTTATTTCTCACTCTCATTGTCAACAAAGTTACAGTCTAAATCACAAACCTTTAAAATGGATGTTAAAGTCATTGTGTGTGATCAGCAGTAAGCCCATATGTCCACATCTGCCGCTTTATCTGCAGCGGCAGTTACATGGTGTGTGAGGGTTTGAAAGGTCCTGTTAGTGGGGGTATTCCAGTGAGGTGTTAATTTGTTTTACTATGTGCCACTGAGGCAGGCTGTTAGGCCTTTAGCCTCTGAACTACAGTCATGTCACAGGAAGCACTGCCACCCAGGTAACACCCCGGGCGTTTTTCTTTGCTCAGTTTCTCATTCATTGATATTCTTTTAGAAGGTTGTAATCTCTCTTTAAAAGAGGTTGGAGAGGAGGGAGAGGACTCCCTGTTTAAAATTAACGGCATATTTATAGGAAATAAAGTTACTGCTATAATGACAGTATATTTTTCACCTTGAATTGTGACCTGCAGAAATGCGTAATGATATGATTGACCATTTTATTTGCATCTGAAGCACTCTGTGAATTACTACACTGCCGAAGGATTAGTTGTCACAAAGGGCTGTGAACCATGGGCATTAATTGTCTTCAGTCGTTTCAGTTTCAGACACAGCCTTGGCCTCCTGGTTAATATAGAATCATTTGTAGGATATCATTGTGAGCTAAATAGGCACAGTCAGTTGTGCACCATCTAAGCTGGAGGCACAATATGCTAGCTCTATGGACTTATGCCAAGAACCTTTTTTTAAAATATTTTCTTGTGTTATAGGTTCATTTCATCAATTCGCGGTGAGTTGGTACCCTACTTGGTGAGGAAGCAGTTTTCTAAAACGTCCAGTTTTCAGACAAGCAAAGAAGATGCAGATGAACAGAAAACCCAGAAAGCAAACGAAGGCTCCACAAACCACGGTCAGTGTTTGAAACGACACAACGCAACAAACATTCATTTCAGAGAAACAACTCTAGACACAAGCACTTAATTTTACCTAAAAACTGTTCTGTTAGTATGTACTTTTTTCTTTTTTTTCCCCTATTTTCACTGTCCAGAACTCCTCATCTCATCACGAGACGAGTCTCTCCTCCAGCTGGCTCAGGAGCGCTCCTGTTGGAATGACCATCGTGGTGACATGTGCGAGGCTTACCACGGAGGCAAGCTCCGCTGCTATGTCCACATCATGGATGAGGGCCTCTGCTACCGTGTCAACACGCTAGCGGCTTACATGGAAGCAAACAGACTGGTGAGCGTAACTTCATGTAGGAGTCGCCATGTATTAACTTATCACTGGTCTATTGTTGTTAAGCTATAGGTACTTAAAGACCAATCTGTAATTATGTGTGTCATGTCTGAAAAGCATGTCAGTTGTGGACATTCTCTGTTTAAATACTCACATTGTGCACTCTTTTAAAAGACTGTTCATTGTCTTTTCCTTCACTCCCAGGCCCCAAAGCTGTTTGAGGAGCCAGCAGTCCATCCAACTGCTGTCATTTCAGAGAGATGTCAGGTGAAATATCAGTCAGTCAGTCAGTCAGAGCCACATTTACATCCATTTCTGTCACAACTTGTTCAATAATGACAAAGAATGGACAAACCCATAATGTTTCTGTGTGTGTCCAGATGGGATCAGATAGCATCATTGGAGCGTTGTGTCAGATCGCCGATAAGACGTCCATAAAGAGGTCAACCATCGGAAACTCCACCACTGTCAAAGAGAAAGTGAAAGTCGCCAACTCCATCATCATGCATGGTGTCACCATTGAAGAAGGGTGAGAACACACATACATTCGGTTCACACTAGCTTCAGTACATGTAAGATCTGGGATAATGTGGAATTTGAGGTTTAAAATACAATCATATGTTGCCAGGAAAGACCTGAAATTATATTTTCTATATAATCTTACAAGCTATTGATGAATCTTAAAATCTTTCATTTTCTCCTTGTTTTTCACACCTAAAAGCAGCGGTCTGTCAGACATTTCACCCATTCTAGATCTCTCCATTCCATTTTCTACATGCGTGTTGTTGGGTTTTTTTTGTTTTGTTTTTGGTGCTGTGCGGGGTCAGAGAAAGAACACTGATTGAACAATGCATCTATTTGTGTGCAGTCAGCCAGAGATCGGCTCCAAACAAACCCAAAACTGTTGAACTACAAATGCACCTCATACGTATATGTCATGACCGTCAGTAGGTGATATAATTGGCACGCTTTCCTTGAAACGGTTTTTAAGGAGATTATTAGAAAATGTAGTTGGTTGCCTTGCCAGAGGAGCGCAAAGGACTGCAGAAGAGGATCTACGCGTAAAAAAAACAAGCCCAGGCATTTGCACCAAATATAAACATCTTTCAACTGAAATACTGTGTCAATAAACCAGGAAGTATGAGCAGTTTAAACAAAAAACTCTGAGGGACCGTGCAGGTCATTACAGGCATTCAGTCGGTGGGAGGACGAAAAGTGAGCCTGGTTATTGCACATGAGGCTTGTCAAATATAACCAGTAGATTAAGTTGTCAAAATTGACTCTTTTGTTGCAACAAGGAGGGATTTCTACTGCGAGACAGTCGCTACTGTATAATTAATATGTAGATTGATCTATGCTTTGCCAGGAACGCTGGTGGAAAAAGACTCATCCTGGCGACCAGCCTCTATTTTAATACACTCATTCAAAAGCTCCTTTTATCTCAATTTCGTACTCTCCCTCTCTTTTCTCTCCATCAAGACTCTTGCCGGCATTTCTCTCCTACTTTTCGGTCTTACACCATCTCTTCTTAAGCCTTTCAGGGACCCCAGCCAGCCAGCGTGGGGACCCTCATCATGCCCATGTAGGTGCACGCACAAAGGCATGAAAGAGCCAGAGCGAAGGGAGGGGCGGGGGGAAAAAAGCTAACTACCACGCAAGAGAGAAAAAAAATTGCAATTCTTTCTTTTTAGAGGACATAAGAAGGAAGGAGAAAGAAGGAGGGAAAGAAAGAGCCAGTGTGAGGGGATTAGCAGACCCCGGCCATGTCGCAGAAACCCCTCGCATTTCTGGTTTCTTTGTTCGGAGCTGACCAGAACTTGTTGACAAAGCGCTGCATGTTTGGGAAGGGGGATAGTAGGGGTCAACTTTACAGGCGGGGGTTTGTCACAGGAGATGGGGGCGGTGGTGTGTGTGTGTGTCTGTGTGTGTGTCTGTGTCTGTGTGTGAGAGGGAGGATGGTGATGGTTGGGGGGTCATGGCAAGGAGGAGTCCTGGTGTTAGTAATTAGTGGTGTTTCAGCTCTGAAGCTTCTTTGGTGGTCTTTCTCTCTCTCTCTGTCTCTCTCTAATGTTACAAAACTTTGAGTCTTGTAATCTCCCGTCGCCAACTACCACCGCCACCTCCTGGGTAGTCACACACGCTCATTCCTCCCTCTCCCTGCAGGCCCAACCACCTGAATAGAACGGGCCAATACAAACCTGTCTGTGTGCGAGGCGCAGAGGGCCAAGTGGGTGTGCGTGCGTCACTGCCTGGGCAAGACCAACATGCGTTCTCCAGCGGGCTCCCCGAGTCACTGAAGCACTCACGCTTCTACATACACATCCTCCACGGGCAGCTGACACAGGACACAACTGTCTCTGTCTCCCCTCCAGGAACTTTCTGCTGATGGTTAGACTAAATGCGAGTGTGCATGATGAGTTGGCAGCAGAGGCTCAGGTGGGGGTTTAAAAGCCCACGTGCACACATGATACAGTGGAGCCAGACCTTGATCTTTAATACACATATTCTGTACTGACCTCAGAGAACGGGTAGAAAGTACCCACCGATTTGTATTGTGTCCAGTGTGCTGAGACCAGAATCTGAATCTCCTCCGGGGACAGAAGGGTCTCCACCCTAGGTGCCATTTGGAAACCCTATGTTAATTCCAGTTACATTGAGAATGGATCAATATGTTTGTGTGTTTGTATTATTTCCAGATGTAACATCCAAGGCAGTGTGATCTGCAGCAACGCCATCATCGGCCGAGGAGCCGACCTCAAGTACTGTCTGGTGGGGAACGGACAACGGATTGAGGCAGAGGGTAAGGCCTGGCTTCAAAAAATTGTTCTAAGAAATATAATTTCTTTTCAGTTATTGTGCTTTGATTATTCACTTGACTTTTCTTACTGGTCAAATTAAAGGTGCATTTCAGCTATTTTGATGTTATATCATTGAATATTCTTTCTCTGTCGGTAACTCCAAGAGGGTTTTGTGTGTGGTATCTATTCAGATGTGGAAGTGTTAATAATTTTGAAGTCTGTGTGATAGAGATTTGTCTGAGGTTTTTTTTTTATTATTATTTCCTTAATCCTCTTGTCCATAAAGCTCACTCTGTGCGTGTGCATGTGTGTTTGTGTATGCGTGTGTCACATTGATGGAGAGGTTAGAGAGCAGGGCCAGAACAGGACCACCCGGAATTCAACAGCAGCAGCCTCCAGCCATATCACACACACACACACACACACACACACACACACACACACTCTCTCTCTCTCTCTCTCTCTCTCTCTTTCTCTCTCTCTCTCAGGCTACCAGACTGAGCCACCTAATTGACTGAACAACAGGGTTCTTTAAGTAACAGTAGCGTGACTTTGAGCTACAACATATTTAAAATTGCCATTTTTGCCACGTCCAGTTTAAAATGGCTGCAAAATAAACCTGCTTTGTGTGTTTTGGCTTTTTTTTTTTTTCCCCTATCTTGGCCAAAAAAACAAAACAGAAAATCAACATTATGGTATTGACCACTGGAAACTTGGACTCTCACAGCTGTTTGGAATGCACAATATACATTTTATAATGGGAAATCACAAATTTAAATGTTCCAGCCTATTTTGACCTCTATAAAAAAATAATTTGTAAGAAACTGATATTCTAGTTATATCTTGAACTCTAGGATAGATCATTGAATTGTATATAAATGTCAGGTTTGTCTCAACAGCCAAAGGCTGGATCTCATCGAAAGGAAGATGTTCAGTGTGTTGACTCTTCTGCCGTATTGTCAATTTTTTTGCACAAAAGCTCTGTGACCAATGAAGGAATATAACCATTAAGTTTAGATTCCAAAAATCTGCAGCACAAACCTCCTGGCGCATGTTGGGGATATCATAATCTGTTTCACCCTGAGTCAATTAAAAAAAATTAAAGCATCTTGTTCTCAGCTTGACGCAGATGTACTCGAACATCCACTGTCACGTGTAAAAGTTATAAACCGCAGGATATAAACTGTCTCCCGTTTTAGACTTTGTTTTAAAAAACACGACATCTTCTCTATCTGCTAATTTATCCAGTTGACCGTAGGATGGTAAAGACGTTACACACACTCTGTTGCAGAAGCTAAGGACCACCCTGCCAGTTAACCTCCCACACACACACACACACACACACGGGGTCCGTCAGGTGTTGATATTGAAAAGATCCATCCCTCTCGTTTGTACACTTTGATGACAACACACGGATGAGGTATTAACCCAGCATACTCTGGAGGGAAATAAACATTGTGTTCTTTTTAATTGCACATAATTTAACGTGAATATATGACCTATTTAGACTAGAATGAACACCTAAAATTACTCTCTTTAGTTTTTTAAATTCAGGACTGCTCGTGTTGGTGCTAAACCAAGTTAAAACAAAAAAACACTGGACCTAGGTCCACTGGATGGAGCAGCAGATCCCTCCACACTCAAACTTTGCTCCAGATCAGCACTGGTGCTGTTAGCGTGTGCGGAGAGCAGCAGCTTTGAGTTAAAAGTGACGGCAAAAAATGTGCCGGCCCGCTTGGCTCCAAGCGTCATCTGTTGGAGTGCAGTTGGCAGTCGTCACCGACGGTCTCACTGCACTGGAGATTCTGGGAAACATCTCAAATAGCTTAAAGCACCATATAGTTGCATGTTGTGGACAATTAACTGCAGATTCCATCTGCATTTATTGAGTGAAGCCATTCTTTTCCATTTATTTCAGTATTGTCAAAATAAATAAATGAAATGAATTACTAGGTGTCATGTTATCTGTTTTGAAAGCCAACACCATTAAAAATGTCTCTTTGCAGGTAATTTTAGCGTAATTGATCATATCAATTTTCCAAAATGCCTTACCATCATCTTAACATAGCTACATGTTCAGACTGACAGTCATCAATAATGATTCTGATAATTATTGTCTAATGTTTTCTTTTTTTCAGCTGAGAGGACTAATGAGGTCATCGTGGGGACGGATCAGCTGATGGAGATCTAGTATCTTCCTCGTCACTCCGTTGACCAATCAAATAGCGGCAGAGCACAGCTGAGAGTGAATCCACTGTCTGACCAATCAGAGGGCTGAATGGCGCTTAATGGTGTTAAGCTTATCTCATTTTTTGTACAGTGTGTCCTAATAAAGTGCTTCAGTCTGAACTAGTTGATTTTCCTAGTCCTCTTTGAGCGTCGGCTCTGGTTTTCCCGCACCAGTTTCTCTGTCTCCCTGCTGAGTGGGTGGAGCATGAACTGGTCCATGTTTGATTGTACATGGCTGTTTACACATGCACACTGTGCAGCTGCGAACACCAGAGATGGAGGAGGAAAAAAAAAAACAGTGGGAGGGGTGACCACAACGGCGTGGGGGTTACGTTTATTTGTACACAAAATGGTGTATGCGTAGGCCCCGGACCACCCAGCTTGATCCTGTATCAGTTAACACCGTCACCCCACCCTCAAACACACGAACACAGCAGAGGAAGCCGACTCGCGCCCCCGACACTTTTTCCCTCTGCTTTTTACTCCTCTTCTATACTCCATTTGCTCTCAAGATTTATTGCATTCCTCAAGCTGAGCATTTCTTAAATTACAGGTTGGAAGTTCCTTAGTCACGAAGGAAGAGGATGAGAGCAGGCATGTCTGGGAGGTGGGGGGGGGTGTGTGGGTGGGGGGGTGCTTTGTGCGTGCGTGAGATTTATCGTCCTCTGTTTCCTATTGTGTCTGTGGAGTCATTTAGACTGTCTCGTGTGGCCTGATTATGTGATTGCTGT
>BJFM01000017.1:301999-316285 GCA_016586285.1 Arothron firmamentum
GCCCAGCCTCAATTGGGGACAGGAAGAAGCCTTGTGGGGGGTCAGTAGTGCATGCAGGTGGAAATGTTATAACCCTATTTATTCACACAGACACACACTGAGTGACAAATATGCACCTGGTTCTGTCACTCTGGACACACACATACTCACACATCTGTCTCCACAACCTCACAGCACAACAAATGGGCAAAAACATCAAGGGTGTGTAGCAGCTGCTTGTAAACATGGAAGCTATGCTCCCCCACTGGGTTTCTCTCTCTCTCGCTCTCTCTCGCTCTCTCTCGCTCTCTCTCGTTCTCTCTCTCTCTCTCTTAAGAGAAACTGTAAAAATTCCTATTGTGGCATTCTCTCCCACCGTGTTGGGTGTCATAATAAAAAGCAGTGCTAAATTTGAACTGGTCAGCCATTCAGACGAGCCAAAGCCCACCAACAGACATTCGCCCCTGACTGTGCCTCTCTGTGCTTGCATGTAAATTTTTTGCTTGTGCGTATATGTTTTCTACCACTGTTTCATGGTCAAGAGTAAAAGAAAAAAACCCAAATGGCTTAATGTTTTTCAACCAAATGTGGTCGAGGCCCAAAGCCCAAACCACAACCTTGAGCTCGCAGACTGTAACAGGCCTCCGTGACATAAAAAGCCTCAGTTTTCTCTGAAAAAGAGACAGAAGCAGAGCGAGAGAGGAAAAGGAGGAGGAGGAGAAGTAGACACACTCTGAGGGTGGCTTCCTTGCAAGGATATGAGGTCCTGCTGGGTGTGTAGACTGATGTCAGCTAAACGGATCCTCCCCAGTTTTGGACTGCAAGTAGGAAAAGGTGTAAATCTGACAATGTTTGCGAACAGAAAGTACTGCTGATCGCAAACATTGTCAGCAAACATTGTGTTTTTGCACATTGCATGAAAGTCAATTGGGATGAGAAAGAGATACGAGAGTTTGTGGTATCTCTGTTGGAGGTCTTGTTTAGCTGTAGCTGAATGGTCGCCAACACTAGCTAGCTGGGGAGCAGCATAAATTCACTGCTGTAAACATCTCCTGGCCTTGTAATGCACTGAATAAACAGCAAGCTTTATTCAGCTCCTCGCTAACCTAAGCATGCACACAGGCACACACAAGTAGAAAAGCACATATGAACAGGCATGTAAACACTCATGTTCTCTTTCACACACAGCTCCCCAGGCTCCGACAACAAATGGAAAAGATTAGACTTTATATAAACACAAGAATTCCTGACTGTCAGACATGCTTGGAGGTCTCTCTCTATTCCCTGCTTTACTGTATGTGCAGTTTTCCTATGCACACATGCAAAGAAGTCAGCAGATTCAGGAGTAAAAGAAGCAGAACTTGGGGTGCTTTTTTGCTGCAGCTGCATCTGAGCAGGTTTTAATTCTGATTGAATTACGCACATGTGGTCGCAGATGAAAAGTATCTTATATTAGCGGTCTTTTGTCGAGCGCGGTCACATTTCGATAAAGGGAGTAAGAAAAACTGCACAGCGGTTAAAGTGAAACGGGGAAAGTAAATGAGCCTCAAATCGATGTGAATAAGAGCTGATCCAAACCATAAACACTTTTTCCTCAAGATCTCTGTCAAGTGAACTAATTTCCGTAGTCCATTTAGATGTGGAAACATCTTCCCTGAATGTCATGCAGCTATTATCCCAACTGGCTTTTTTTTCTCTTTCTTCCGTCAATCTTTTTATGCTTTAGCTCTTTGAGTCTGGCTGCTGGTTAGCATCTCCCTGTGTGTGTCTCTCTCTGCTTTCTGTTAGTGTTTAAGTGGAGTCCTCTTTAATTTTCTTGCGGAGCTCTTTCTTGTGGCCTGCCTCCACCCCCGGCCTCCTCAGAGCACTAAAATTCACACGCACGCACACAGAAAAAAAAAAAAAAAGTGCTTGCACACAGTGTAAGTGAAAAAGCGGGAGAATGTCTTGTAGAAGCAGCAGTGGAGGTATTGGAGTGTGTTTAAGTTGGACTAAAGAGGGAATCAGATTCACGCCACCATTATTGGCTTACATACACAAATACTGGGCTTTCCCTGAATTCTTCCCCTTAGCTACTTCCCTCCCTTATGTGCCATCTGTGCAAATTTGAAACCATGCACATGCATGTATAGCTTTGTTTATATCCATGTAAAACATCAAAAAATTACAGACTACAAAGTAAAAATAAGTGTTTGTTTTTTTTAAATAAAAAGACTTACACCTTGCTTCTCTCCGTCCTTCAGGTATTTCTTTGCCGTGTTGGCGATCCTGACTGTGCTGGGGATACTGAATGGCCTGGTTCTCCTGCCGGTGCTTCTGTCAGTGCTGGGCCCTCCAGCTGAGGTCGCGGAAGATGACGATGCCCGCCGCCGGCCTATACCTTCTCCTGAACCCCTCCTGCCCCCACCTATGACCCACCATGGGCATTACAAAAGCCACCACAGTCCGCAGTCACCTTCCAGTCAGCAGGCGTTCTCCGAGTTGTCTCACTCTGAATACACTGAGGGAACCACCACGTCAGGCATCGGGGAGGACTATAATTACTGCGACAGTAGCCAGTACGGTGTGTCGTGCACCGCGGGTTCTCCCGTGACATCTGATATACTGCTAGAAGCCAGCAAGAATCCCAGCTTTCCCAAGATGAAGGTAAGCTGCTATAGAATCCTCTTGGGGCGTTCTGTGTTCTGTTGAATGTAAATGCTAAAACTGTACATTTTGTTTCTTGTAGGTGGTGAAAACCTTCAGAGACAAGGCAACATGCGGAGTCCAAAATTTGCCCCTTGGATCCCAGGTTACACACTGGGATGAAAGCAAGCTGGAGCAGCAGCAGCACAACCTCCAGAGGCTCCAGGCGCCGCCAAACCGCCACTTACCCAGGGACAGAGCTCATATCCCTGGAAGGACCTCTCAAAGTGCCCCCCATCTGCAGAACGGCAGAGGGCCTCAGCCAAAGAGGACTAAAGGGAAGAGCTTCAGCAGCCCTGCTGTGCTGGTGCAGCACGGCCTGAACGGGGGACCAGTTACCATGGTGACAGCCACGGCCTCCGTGACAGTGTCTGTCCATCCCACCTTGCCTGGAGCGACATACCAAGGCTACATGCAGGAAGGATTTGACACGGACAGTGAGTTGGACTGCTCTGAGCCCGCTGAAAGGACTTGTGGTGACAAGACAAAACAATTTTCCTCACCTAAGAAAGACCCTCTGGAGCTCCAGGACTTGGAAGGAACAGAGATTCAGACAAAACATTAGTAACAAAGATGCAAGGTGAGCCCCCGGCTGCTGGTTGGCTAGTCTGATCCAGACTGAATCTGATCGACAGATGTCTGATCCGTGGTCTTTCTCGTCCTTCTCACTGCAGGTGGGTTGAGGATCCAGGCAACCAAAGATTGCTAGACTCTCTCGCAGGTCCCCGCCTTCGCTCTCCGAGTGTCCGACTGCTTCCCTGAGCACCTTGACACCCCCCACGTGGTTTCAGATCATGTCCTGGACCCCCGGACTGTACATAGCCTTCACGCAAAAAAATGAGATGATTTATTTCAAGGACGTGAGACATTTTAAGAAGTATATAAATCTATGTGTATATATTTTAATACTAAAAAAGAAGGAAGCTATTTAAAAGAGTACTGTATAACTCATGTAAAAGTTAAGATGTAAATGTTTATTTGTTTTTGTGGCTGGGTGATAATGCCCCCCCGCCACCACTGTGTATAGAATCAGAAAGTTATGTGTTATATGTAAAAAGTGTCCATGCACAAAAAGTGATATGATATTAAGATATTAGGCTATTGATCACATGTCAGTGTCTTTTTTTTTTCTTTTTTTTTTGCTGCTACACTTCAAAATAAGTGATTTGCCTTAAAGAATGCAGTACCCCCCTCCCTCCTCAGCCCTACCCATATGGTTTTCTTATGACATACGCAGTATTACACTGAGATTTTCTGCAGAATACACTCTAGGTTGCTAAACCGTAGCATTGCAACACACAGCAGATACTGTTTTCTGTGAAATTAATAATAATAACCACCGTGCCTTTAATGTTGTCCTTTTTTCATGTCATCATAGCAGAACTCACCATTACGTTCCCACCTTGGTGCAAAAACTTTTTTCCCCGTTACGTCTCGCACATTAGGGCTGGTTCGTACAGTGCGTACATGCGTTCCTCTGACGTTTTCAACAGGTTTTTTTTGTTTTGTTTTGTTTTTTTTTACTTGAAGGAGCTGTGATTCCATTTTTTTCTTCTACAGTATTTGTAAGCTCTACAACGGGTGAAGTTTACATTTGTCACTCTGTGTTTGACAACTGTGTTGTTCACCTTGGTGTATTTTTTAAAGGGAATTGTCAAATCCAATGCAAAGGGAGTGATTTTTGTTCATTATTTTTGATTGTTTTCTCGTATTTCCTCTGCAGGCTGCTTTTAGGTTATGTCTTTGACTCACGTTCCTGATTTCCCACCCTCATCATGCCACTTTGCCTATTTTATTTTGGATCTTTTTTTCCCCTGTAATTTGCTTTACAGCATTTCCAATCTTTATTGTTCCATATGGGTCTCATCACTGCCGGGTGAATTTGCAGGGAAAACACACTTGCAGATTTTTATTTTATTTCATTTATTTTTTAATTGTCAGTTTTTGTGGCAGCTTGAGGTTCTTTTGTAAATAGAAAAAAAGGTTCAGAAGCTACTGTGCAGTTGTAAAAGAAGCACCATTTACTGTTCGATGGGACCGTGACCTGCCCACAGGTGTTGTCAGACAGACGTTTAAAGGGAATGGGGTTCGAGGGGGAAGCGCCTGCATTGGTTTGTAGTTTATTTCAGAAAAAAAGAGAAATTGTTAATGTCATGCCATAAATTATTTATATGAAAGTTTTATTTTTGTAGTTTGTACAGCTGTTAGTATCTAGACTGAAGTTCTATTTTTAAAGAGTGAATATATATTATATATAATTATATCTATTTGTTGGCGAGTTTGTTTTTGTTTTTGTTTGCTTGCATTTTTGGGATGGGGATGTGGGAGGTGGGGGTTGACAACACTTTATTGCAAAGGTCTTGTGGGGCGGCGCAAATGGGGCTATGGGGAACTCAGGAAGGGGAAGGATTGTGTTGGATTGTGTCACTGTTACACCTTTGTTTTCGAGTTTCCTCGTAGCCCTTCCTGCTTCAGAAAATGTTGTTGTCCATGTCTAAAACACTGTGACTTCTAAAAACTATGCTCAAGAAAACCATTGTGACCGTTATGTTCCCTCACCTGCTATAGAAAATTAACTAACAAAATAAATTGAATTTAAATAATAAAAAAAAAGCCTTTCTGGAGTAGTTGCCTTGTCTTTACACCCGGCTGTTGTCAACTGTTCAAACCCTTTGACCCTGTAATGACCTCAGAGGTCAGCGCTGTTATCTCCAATCAGTGTCACAAAGGTTAGCTCAAAGTATTTACTGGTTAAATATACTGCTATTGTTGAAGGTCCAAACAAAAGACCCAGATGGAAAAGTGGACTTTTTTTTTTTTTTAATTAAGAAATACAATATTAACATTTACTACAGCCTTTTCCGACACAAAAAACGTTTTTCTTTACTAGCTCAATATGGCTGGTCAAAAAAAGAAAATAATAATTATGGATCATGTCGGGTTTATTTTTGTTCTTCTTGGAGCAAAAATTCAGACAGACTGCTAAATCAAGCAGAGCATATTAGAACTGTGGTCTCACCAACATGTCTGTTGCTAAACCGTAATTTAGTGCTGACTGCTAATTTTATATAAACGGACCTTGATCCAAGAAACACTGAAACCCAGGCTGATGCTGTCAGCCAATCTGTCATTGCCGCGTGATCCCCAGAGGATGAACCATCCACTGGATTTGACTGTAGATAGGAAGCATTTGTAGACAGGAATCTGCAGACAGGAACCAAATGTCATGGAGTGAGTTAAAAGGCATGACAAGATGAAGATATGATGTAATAAATCATTTCTTTCCACATACAATATAAATTAGTTGATTTTCAACTTCAGTTTAAGGTGAATTTCATTGTGCCAGAGGGGACTGTTGGCAGGTTTTCACATGCTTCCTGAGAGATGTGTTCAGAACCAAAGTCACGCACCGCTTCACACCATTTGCTGTCACATCTGCTGGATATGAGAATAAAGCATGTTGATGTGTGTTTGTGGGCAACAGTTATAACCGTCTCCAGCGTAAATGCCTCACCTGGATTGTTGTTGTGACTCACCTCTGTCACACACATTGCGCACTTTCTTTGAAAACAACTCCATTCTCACATGCGCACACACAGTACTTCCGCATGTCCAGACACACACACTCACTCGCAGACGCGCCCACCTGTGTAGATGAAAGGTGGATGCTGTAAATTCCTTTGCCTCAAACACAACAGCTCCTCGTTTGTCAGCCCAAGCAAAGCCGCCCATGTCTGAATCTGATACCCTCTTTGCTTTTGAAGTCCCTGCATGCACGTCCACCTCCAAAGACCAGACCCCTCGACACACAAACACACATCCGACGCTGCGCTCATACCTGGACTCATGGTTACACACAAGTTTAAATTCCATGCCGGTAAGGGAACACAAACAATTCCAGACTTATTTACTCTGAGAGTTCTGTGTTGTTGGGAGCAAATCTGATTCCTTTTGATGCCCTCCTGTATTTACTCATAAGGCTCATGGGAAAAAATGAAAACATGCTGCCCATTTTGAAAGCAGGGATGCAGGGTTATGCAGAATGTATTTAGACAGAAATGATATTCTCTTAAAAATCACATTGTAATTTTGCTTTAATAGAATGACTCTTTGCAGTCTAGCTTTTATTTTGTAACACTGTTTTTAATCTGAATGACTCCTTGGTTGTTGTTTCTCTATAAATCGGAAATCAAATAGATTTAGAATCCATCCCAATCAGTAATAGAAGATACCAGCGATCTTGATCGAAGGAAGGAGATTAATAGTTCTAATCCATCAAGATTTAACTGAAAATTAGGTTTAGGTGACGGGAGGGCCTTCGCACGGAGCCGTGACAACATCAGTAACATCTTCTCTGCTACTGGAACATTATCAGCTTTGGACTGATGTGTATGCAGCCAGGCTGATTATGAAGATTAAATATAAAAACTAAGAATTACAGTTAAGTTGAGTAAGTAAAAAAAAAAAAAAAAAATAGGGGGTGGGGATTGGGGGGGGGGAACTCAGTAATTGGGGGTATTTCTAATCATTTTGCCTACATGCCACATCAATCAGATTAAGTGTATTTTATGTGGTTGCTATACTGCAACATTTTAATTTTAGAGTAGACTGAGGTGGAATGTTTTGAAAAGTGTTTCCAGCACTCATTCATTTACTCCTAAGTATCCCAGAGAGAAACTGATGAAATAATCAAAAACAAATGTGAAAATTTCAGTAACGTTAAACTGACTTTCTTTCCAACTCTCTCTCTCTCTCTCTCTCTCTCTCTCTCTCTCTCTGTCTCTCTCTCTCTCTCTCACACACACACACACACACACACACACACACACACACACACACACACACACACACACACACACACGTATATATATTTGAGTTTCCCACAGTTTACGCCACTGAACATCAGATAAGAAAAGAGATAAATCTGACAGCATTATGGGGGCAACCTCGTGTTTGAGCTAAATAAATTTGGCCCACATGCACATACAAACATGCTGCAAGCAGGCATCCCAGCCGGAGGAGCGCAATTTATCACAGCTGCAGGGTCATTGTTCCCCATGTTTGATTCTACTGTATAAGATCTTGATTAGGTTATTATTGTCTTGAATGAGGGACCTTGAAACCATCCTGCCGGCACATGTGCGGTCACAAGAGAGCGTGCTGACAATCTGTGACACTCCGAAGATGCATCTAATAAGTCGCATGTTATTGGTGCTGATGTGTGGTTGCGTGCGACCACGCAGAACAAAAATGATGCAACATGAGAAACATAGTCCAAACAGAGAAGCTGCAAGTATTTACAGGCTTTGACAGATATTTAAAAAAAATAAAAAACCCAGGCTGGACAGATTATCCTGATGGTTTTGTGTTTTAAATGAGTGTTTGGTGGGAATTTCATATTCAGTAACAAACAGTTACTCAGCTCATGTGTCTTAGTACAGCAGCTCGCAGAACTCAGGGGACCATCTCAGTCACCTTGACGAGAGCTTTACTGTACAGAACATGTGGTTGTGACTGCTTTATGGACCCTGGCCTTGATTCTGTGGGTGGGCCTAAATGGCAGCTGATGTTCCAGAAATCACGAAGGCCTCGCGCCGACTTCCTGACCTGAGTGAGTGTGGAGGTGAGATCAATGGAGGGCCAAAATACAATGAGGGAACAAAAGCCTGAATCGGTGATGCTGGTTTAAGTGTGTGTGTGTGTGTGTGTGTGTGTGCATGTGTGTGTGTGTGTGTGTGCCTGCGTGCACGCAGTGCTTGGGTGGCCCGAGCCTGAGGATGAGCTGCTATTGTTGTTGGAATTCAATAGGGCTGATTAGTAAAGAAGTGAGTTTGCGTGAGTGCGTACGTGTGTGTGTGTGTGTGTGTGTGTGTGTGTGTGTGTGTGTGTGTGTGTGTGTGTGTGTGCGTGTGTGTGTGTGTGTGTGTGTGTGTGTGTGCGTGCGCGCGTGTGCTGGCATGCATTCCTGTGTGTAGAATCTGGGTTGTGTGTGTTTTCACATTAACCATAGGGGGAATTTGCCACAAAGACATCCGAAAAACAGACATCAGGGTGACGCGAACACTCTCCAAGGTTGAGATATTTGCTTCTATTGCAGAATTAGTTCAGTTCAGTTTAGTTTATTTTATTTTATATAGTGCCTTTTACAATAAAATTGTCTGGGTACGCACAGTAGCAAGGAAAAACTTCCTCTTAACAGGAAGAAACCTTGAAAATTAGGCATCAGAGTAGGATTTTCAACCATATGAATAGAAATTTTGTGTCATTTGGAGGGACAACTCTTTGAGTCCTGCATGCAACTGGAGCTTAACTCCTCTGTCAGGGTCTGGGTATCAACCTGTTTTGGGCTGCGTCTGTGCCTTTTGCTGCCTATTTTGCAGCTTCAATGCAAAATTAAAACAATGATAACTAGCAATATAGCGCTAATCCCCCCACTGTCAATGTGTTTTACAGTGCTGTCAAACTCCATCTTCTACATTTGTTTGGATTGTCTGCGTGCCTCTGATTTATGCACAAATGATCATTTCATATCTAAGCGTGTCAAAAAATCCCCCTGCTCTCGTCAGGGTGATCACAGCAGCGATAAATTAGACGGCAGTATATGACAGACACAGTCCACAATGTTTATGACTGCATGAATGAATGGGGCAAGACCCTTGTCACTTTAACTCATATTTGTCCTTTTTAGTCATTTACATCTGTTTTTAATGGTGGTGAG
This sequence comes from Arothron firmamentum, assembly GCA_016586285.1. Classification (NCBI taxonomy): domain Eukaryota; kingdom Metazoa; phylum Chordata; class Actinopteri; order Tetraodontiformes; family Tetraodontidae; genus Arothron; species Arothron firmamentum. The sequence goes on from BJFM01000017.1 coordinate 311,382, forward strand.
GTTAACATAATCTATGACCAAATCATGTATTAATCAGTCCATGCACGCTGATCTAACGGAGCAGTTATTTGCTCTTTGCTCAACCTCTCGGCTTGTGTTCATACATGTTCCTGCAGCAGAGCGCCGCCCCAGATCGCCTCCTTCTAATCATCTGCAACAGAAACAGAGGAAGGATGGAATCAATATTTACTGAAAACGCTCTCCATCATAGCAAATGTGTTTGTAATCTACGCGTGCTTGATATACCTTGGCCGTGACCGAGCCTATCGAGGGGTGGCAGGAGGGGGAGGCGGGGGTGATGGGGGGGAAGGATACTAAGTTCCAAGCAATCATGCAGACAGGCGGGAGGGCCCGTATAGCGTAAACATGTTTTAAATAAACAGGAACTAGCATAATGCCCTTTTAATTGATTCATTCTGTGCTGCGCTGTTTGCAAAAGGGCCTAAATATGAGCCTCGTAAGGCAGAGGCCTTGTGTTTATAAGTGGTATGTTTAGTTCAAACAATAACAGTTAGAACACCAGACGTAGCCGTGGATCACTTGTGACGTGTTGCACTGTGCTCCATGTGGCGTGTGCATGTGTGTGTGTGTTTTAATGCACAAGCCGTGTGTGTTTCCATTTTAAAGGAGAATAAAGCAGCTCTCCCACTGTCTCCGCTTTACAATTTGCAGGCCAGCCAGGGTCTGCTGGTGTGACTGAAGTTTAAACTGTAGCCACAGTGTAATGATATGGTGCCATGGCATTCAGGGGTACTCCAAAGGGCGAGCGGGGGTGGTTAATTAGACATATGCAGACACATACAGAGGTTGAGGCTCACACACACACACACACACACACACACACACACACACAGGAAGAGAGAAAGGCGAAGAAAGAGAGCAAAGCAAAACACATCCAAGTGGGGTAGTAAAAGCTAATGAAGGCTCAGTGCAAGGCTGGCACAGACAGCCATTTCATGTGGTAAAGCAGAGAGGAGGAGGACCAGGACAGGCTGGGGAGCAATAAGGCAGAACTGTAATCGAAAGCAAGCTTGGCAAACCGGAGGGTAAACTCTAATTGACACCATGCAGAAGTTTTTCGACAGCATTTCTCTCATGGTTGGTTCAATCGATCGTCTACCTATGGGAAAGAATGGTTATAAATATTTTATATCATTAATCGTATAGTAGTCATGTCAAAAGTACTTGGTAAGAATGAAGCCCAAAAATGCCAAAACATAAACGCCACGTTGCGTTTTTATAAAGTTTCCCTTCAGTTTTAAAAAATAATGGACTTTTTTGGGTGCAAAACAGATTTAACATAAATGAAACAAAAGAAGAAGAAGCCTCATCACTGAACTGGGCCTTAAAATTGAATGAAAATTACACTCATGGCTTAACACTGCATCACCATTTTTTTCTGAATTAAAAAAAATATTTTTTGAGCTCTCAGTAACTGAGTCTGTAAGATGTCAAATTTACACATGCGAGCCATGGTTGTGGTTTCAGAGAGGGCTGTAAAACTGTGTGAGAAGATCTGTGGGGTCCACATGTTTCACCCTGTACTATAAGAAAACATATAAAATAACTCCTCTACTGAGTGCCATTAAAAAAAAAAAACACCCTTGGGTTTTGATTAATTTCAAAAGCACACTGACACATTTCTGCTCTTTTCATGGTTTTGTGGTTTTGATTAGCGCTCGCCTGGAAATGCCTGCTGTATCTCACTTCTTATGCTCATATAAAGATGATTGCAGAGCCTAAAAATATTACTTGCGAGCTAATTTCATGTTGTTGGATACAGCGTTGTATGAGGCGCGTTTTGTTTTTGTTTTTTCTAAAACAGTCTTCAAATTAAGTTAAAGTCTTAGGTGAGGGAGAAAATGTCTTTACGTAAGAGAAAATTGAAGAAGACTAAGAGGGAAATTGTGGTAAACAATGTGGCACAATAATGGTTGCTGTGCCAAATAATCCAAACGCTGCCCCCAAATGCTGGCTGAAAGTGGAGTCACAAGTGTTTAGTTAAACTAAACATGTCAAGTCAAATCATTTTAAAAACCAACATTTTTCAATTCTGCCAAGACCTATTCCAAATGCATGAGGCGTGCTTCAACCACCAGGGGGCGGAGTGAGAGCCGTGGAACTGTGGTCTGTAATAAGTGGGGTGAGTGCAGCAGCAATGATGGAGCAGAGCTTAAAATATATCATGATAAGAGCAGCTTTTGTCCATCCCAGGAACTAATTGTTGGGTCTGGGGCCAAACAATAAGTCAGCAGTCTTGTTATCTGCGTGCCCTGAATGTGATCTCCTCAATGGGGAGTCCTGGCCCTGTTTCTCTAACCGTGTTAGCACACTGACATCCATGTGTTTCTACTTACAGCTGCACACACATTTGAGCACAAGTAGCCACACACGGGGCTGTGAATATTGACAGATGAGGGATTAAGGAGGTTGAGCGCTGCTGCCAACTTGTTAAACTAGAATTGCTAATATCGACACACAACTGCTGTGCAATTGGGACCCACAATAGCAATTAACATGAGATGTGTTCTTATAGCACTCAGGAAACAGATGATGTCACGATGAACAGCTCCTGAAACTGAACCCCAACTCAAATCAGCTGCAGCTGCTCTCTGGGAAAGGTTACAGATCACTCATTATCGTAGTTTTAAGATGTTTGTGGTGTTAGCGCTGGTATTTGTAGTAACAACAGTATTAAAGACCAGGGTTTTCTGATTATCATGATTATGGTCTCAGGTATAATAAACATCTGATGAAGGTGCTGTATTTCAGTCACAAAACAGACTTTGGTCTCCATGACACTCTTGCAGTGGACCTGCAGAATAGGAATAGGATAGGATTTTATTTATTTAAAACAGAGACAGTGCACACACAAACAATAATCTTGTAAGACTAGAAAAGATTTCTTGAGCCAGATTACAGTAACATTGGATAATTTCAACATATAATCCCTTGGTAGGTAAAAGCAGATGAAGAACAACAGCTGTGTGTACTGGCTGTCTGACCTGCCATTAATGCATACAGAAACTAAATAAATAAACAAAATTATGGTTGAAGAGAGAAAAAAAATACCATATGCCAGCTGGGCAAATGAAGGTACCCACTGGCTCTGGGCCACGTGTGGCAAAGCCCAGAGGTGAATGAGAGTGTTTCAGCTCGGAAAACAGCATTGTGAAACACTGCGTTTGAAGCACAACATTATGGTCTATATGGTGTCTTTTCTTAAATGATGGGCAGGAAACCAAAACAGGATGCTGATATGTTTCAGTTGATATTCTGCATGCCAAGAATTCTAACTGGCTTTAATGACTGAATGTTCCAGGCTCGGCTCTTTTGCTTAAGACGTTTTGAATCCAAGTTTCTGCAATGTTTGAAGCACATGAAGTACAAGTCACATCAGATCACCAAGTTGTTGACTCTCTGAACACGTGCACCTTAAAATGTTTTATTATTGGCCCTCTTCTCATTATTTTCAAGGCAAACGTTCGTCTCCTATTTTGTTCTGTGGCAATAGCGCCCTCTAATGGACACAATATTACAATCCTAGTTTAAAGATGTAAAACAATGATTAACTTGCTGTCATTAGTCAAGTCCGGTGTCCAAATCTAAATTCATAGTCATTCCCAGTAGTTTATTAAAAAATATGCAATCAAATCGAAATTAAAGTTCCAGGAACTTGGAAAATAGGACATCCAGAGACCCTGCACACCTCCTCTTTGCTGCTTGCTTCTCCAGAAACTTCCTGGGTGGTTTATAAATGTTCTCAGCTCACACACACCATATGTACGTGTGTTTATTTAGTCTGTATGGAGGGAAAGAGCCACAGTCTCTGCCAATTTTCTTTACACTGAGAAAATATGTTGCTGGACATTTGGGGGGAAAAGGGAGGGCAGTTAAACAGATTTGGGGCCAACAGATACACGACTCCGTCTTCAAATCAGCCACCACAACCATGAGCAACGCTGCAGACCAAGAAACCAGCGCTGCTGTTTTTCCATGAATGCAGTCTCCATCAGACCACTATTTAAGAAATATCGCAATGGTGCAAAAGTGGATTCAACTATGGAATCCTCACCAGTAATTAAATCACTGTAGCAGGTCTTCTGGGGGGAAAGCAAAATATATACAGATCAGAAGGGAACACATAATTGGTGAAAACACACAAAATGAAAAATTTTTAGAAGATGTTATTACTTAAACCTTTAATAAGTTGCACACAGAGATCTAACCTTGGATAGTTGTGACTTAAAGATCACCAGAATCCTTGACTTCTGACTAATCACTATGTTTGAATGCACAAAAGTATATTCTGTGGTTTTACCCCTACATTGCAAAAATAAGAAACTGGACCACTGAAGTAATATTTGCGATTTAGGCTAAATATTTTCCTGACAGCAGTCTTCAGACTCGTAATATGTCTGCCTCTCTTCTCAATTATAGCCTTTACAAATATCCCTGTCAAAAAAAGATTGAATTTATTGGATTAGGACTCCAGTCTGGGAATAATAGACAACATGCTAAAAAGGTGTTAAGTATAGTTCATGTATCTGAGAAAGGGTAGAAAACCTTCAACCGTGAAAATATAGACTGTAAGGAGGAAAAGTGAGAGGAGTGTTCAAACAGAGAGAGAAGAGGGTCTGAAAAAGAGAGGCGAGGAGGTGTGTGGGGGAGAAGGGGGGGAAGGAAGGGAATACCACCCACTGAGTCACTTGTGGAGAGGTTCTGGGGGTTGGGCCGCTCACAGGAAACAGTTGTGGCTCCATCCCAGGCCTCACACCGAGCAGCTCTGGGCCACCCAGTCACCGACAGACAGACCCACCAAATGGCCTGGCTGGGCCAAACCGACAGGGATTTGTTTATTTTTCATCCTTTAGTGATGGTGGGGTATTGTTCAGCACAAGCTA
>BJFM01000017.1:328139-346136 GCA_016586285.1 Arothron firmamentum
TGTGTGTGTGTGTGTGTGTGTGTGTGTGTGTGTGTGTGTGTGTGTGAATTTGATACAAATTTGATGTCAGTACCCCTGGATGAAGAGTTGCTAAGTTCGTCGTGAGGCCAGGCTCCCGTCGGTACCTCAGAAGTCCTGCTGCTCCAGTATACCAGTCGCAATCACTGGAAGGCTCTGTCTGGTTTACTGGTATCGTCTTACCAAAACCAAAACAGAACTAAACATTTCCGCAGAAACAGAGACTCATACAGAACTCATCCTCGTTTGTTGTCAACACCTTACCTTTTTGTGTTTTGCATTTCTTTTCATAGTCATTGACTGTGGTTGAAGTAGATCACTACGAGTGTTTTAGAGGGCAGTTGTAACACAACGTAGTTGTGATAGATGCTGATTTGGATGAAAGATTTTTTGATCCTTTGATCTCTCCTGGTCATACTATTGACCACATTCATTGGCACTTGAAGCTCATTCAGTCATACATCTTGTCTTGTTTATTGTATTCCTGAAAGTCGTGGACACACCAGACCTGCCGACTTGCAACACAAAATAGTCAACATTTGCTGTTAACTTGTAATACCAGCCCGAGAAAAAGGAATAAACCTGTCTGTTACTGCAGTTTATATACTGTAGTCTTCCTCTATGTCCTACTCATGTTTAATAAATGGAGGTTGAAAACCAGTACTCACCCGACTCTATCAGGTCTGCCTGTTTCCGGTTACCATGGAGATAGAAGGTGATGTCTGGGACAGTGCGCAAACTTAGAAACGCCTCATGGCTGCCGACGCGTCCCTGACAACAAGAAGTTTATTTCAATGCATAAAGCTAATCTGAAAAGGTCTAATGAAGATGTATTATTATTATTTTTGCGTTTCACACTAATGTTTCATGTGTCAGGGTGCAAACGTCCCCTTTCTGTCCACTATAACGTCTTTAAACTTTGGAAAGTTTACTTTCTTACAATAATTTTCCACAAGATGGCGGCGTATATGAGCTTTAAGGTCACATTAGTTCTTTAATAATGAAGGGTAGAGCTGGCAAAGTGGGGTTAAAGTTAAAATCATTCCTCTCGACCTGCTCTGTGGCGCCAGAGCAGCCACAGGTGAAGCCAATACTGTTAACGATCACCGGTCAATAAGGCCGATCGCTGCAGCCGGTGGGTCACATAAATACGCACAGCTTCGACCGTCAGCGTGTACTGTTGAGTCATACAATGACGACCAAAGGAAAAAGGACAAGTGCGACTTTTTGCTTGGCTGTGATCCTTTTCGTCCTTTCGCTTTTTGCGCGAACGACGGAATGCTTTCGACTGAGAAAAACAGAAAGACGAGACAGGCGACGGGAAGCAGCCGCGGGCTTCCAGCCCGGGAGGATCTTGTTCGGGAACGTCTTTGAGAAAAGGCCCAGCGTGGACGCGCAAGCCAGGGATGGAGGCCACATCTCGCCCGCTTCCGCGGAGGACGACGCCAACTATCAGGGGGACTCTCCAGGTTACAATCGCTGAAATTCGTGTTTTTGTCCATGTCAAACATGGCTAATTTATCTGTAATCTCTCTAGCATGTCCCTTATCAGATCTTCAAACCCAAGTTCCGACTGAAATGAAGCCCATGGACCCTTCTGTGCTGTGCGGTGTGGATAAAATGAAGTTCATGCTGCAGGGAGCTGATGTCCAGCAGGTTGCAATGGATCCAGGTAAAATTGGTCTCCTGGCAACCTTGTAGTAGTGGATAAATAACTGGCTGGCTGTTAATCTTGGACCAGCAGTCCTCTGGTGACCTATAGAGTAGCTGCAATGGAGACTGGAATGTGCAGACCTGTTTAAACAGCAAGTGACTTTAAAACTTCTCACATGTGCCACCTCGGGCTCTGAACTCAAAGAGGCTTCATGCCTTCATTAAACCTGTTGGTTCTGATTTCTAGTCAGTATAGCTGCTGTTGAGTGGTTTTATTGGATGTTTAACTTAAAAAATGCAACAGCGCTTTAACTTCAGCTGTTGACACTATGAAATGAGAGTATTATTTTATAAACTCTGACTCACTGTGGTTTCTCACAGGACCTGCTGCACCACCGGTACCTCTAGCCAACATACCCCCCGCCTGTGGCTATAATGTGCAGAGAAACCCTCCTTCCCTGGTCATGATGGCTCCTTATGGTAGTTGTTTCATGATTCAGGAGGTAAACTCTAACAATTAAATTGTCATTGAATAGGCTCAGTGTTTAAAATGACATTTTGGTTACTTACAATTAGTAAAAACATGTTTTTTTTTTCTCTCTCTCTCGCGCACATAGGGTGCATATTATGTGCTTCCAATGCGTTGGCAGGACACTCAGTTTTCGCTGTGGTGTCCAATGCATCCAATGAGTCAGCCCAGTCCTACACCAACGCCCAGCCCGCCACCTGTGCCCCCGTTCCAGCCTCAGTATTTTGTTCCTCCCTGGTTTCTTCCTCCTGGCATTGCCCCACCGGTACAGCAACCACTAAGTCCCCCTGGTCAGCAACCACAATCTCCTCAGGTGCCTCCTGGTCAGCAACCACAATCTCCTCAGGTGCCGCATTTGCCTCAACAAATAATGTCGTTCCCAAAGTTTCCTCCCTGGAATCCAGTTACAACAGCAGCACCAGCCACGGTACCCTCAACCACGGCTTCACCACAAACGGCCTCAACAACTGCTTCACAGCAACTGTTCCAACCCCTCTTTTATCCTATGCCTCTCTCACTTTACCCTCCCTCTTTACCGTGGGGTGGTCTGCAATATCCACCAGTAGCCGAGCCCCCAGTTAAATCAAAGGCTAATCAGCAGCCGGCTCACATGCCTGGTTTCGGTTATTATTACCCATACAACTTTCCACCTGTCTTTAATCCCTTCCCTCAGCCTCAACCAAAACAGCCCCCACCAAAAGTCCACCCCTATTTCCCCCCATTTGGTCAGTTGCCAATAAAGGTAATGAGGTACCCTGCTGCTTAATGGGTGACATGTTTTTCAACCAAAGATGTTTATGAATTTGTTTTGTTTTTTTTCCAACACATCTTGACCAATAAAGTGAACTTTGAGTATTAAAATGGAACATTGTGGTTTGTATTTGCAAAATTTGTTTGGTGTGAATTTCCGTGAACTTGAATGTCCCGTTTGTGTGCTAGTGATCACATTTGGGTCACGTTGAGCTCATTTTGAGTTGGGTAGATGACTGAAGTTATATTTTTAGGGTAAATCTATAAATTAATGGGTCCCTTTATTGAAATGTAACATTTGAACAGAATGGCCAGTGCACTCATGCGCCATTTGAATAGGTCCATAAAGGTCCATAAGAGCCATAAATGTTCTAGAATGAACAAGTGTGCCGTTTCATTGTTTTTTCTTTTTTTTAATTTCCTGATTAGATGTGGGGATTGGGATAGAGGTCACTTTGGCAGGTTTGTTATGGTGGTGGTGTAATTAGTGCTATGCAGAAGAATAAACTTAAATTACTGTATATCTTTTACTTAAAAGTAAATTACCCTTGGATCATGTCTAAAATAAGTGTAGAGGAGAGGAGCTGTGTTCTGTATTTTAATCAAGAAAAAGAGTTTATTAATCCTAGAGGGCTTTTTTTTTTAACTTAATTACACACTAGATGTAAGCAGAATACATGAACAGCATGCTCATGCAGTTGGATGTGTCAAAAGTGCTCTGAGAATTATGTAAAAGTTCATAGTTCTCATCTGTGTGGTACTCATCAGAAAAAGGCTTTAGTTTGTTATATTATTACTGAAATCCTTCATGACAGTCCAGAATTAAAGGCATGGCAAAGAATCAGACAACACTGAGTCTGTAGCCAATGAGGGCAAACTCTCTTGACGAGCCCACCTGTTGCAAAGGAGCGCAGGTGTAAGCCGTTGATGTAAGTTGTCAATCCTAGTTCAAAGAAAGAAATCCTAACAGGGCTTCTGCTGCTGTGCTCTTCATCTGTGCGCCTCCAGAATGGCAGGTGTAGGAAGCAGGGGACTCTGGCTACGTGTGACTGTCGCCTTCACGTTAGTCCTGTCTGCTTGGGTCAGTAGTTCAACGTGTTTACGTTTGCATGGGCTGTGCAAGAATCTCCAGCACACAGGAGTTGATGAGGCCACAGTAGCAGGAGAAAGAAGAGGAACAATTCTCTTTGATGGTAAAGACCTTGAGCTTCAGGCGGAACCTTCCTCTGCTGCTGTCTCGGGAAAGCTGCTGAAGATCATCCTGGGTCAGTCGACTCTATCTGGTAAGTTGCCATTTTTTTCATGCAGATGAAGCTTGGTAACATGCATCAGACTGACTTTGCATTCATTTTAAAGAGAATTTGGAGAAAGAGGATTCCACAAATGAAGAAGCAGCATGGAAGCATTTAAAACCTTCCCTGCACTGTTGGAAGAGCAAAATGGAGTTTAGAGCTTCTGGACACAGAGCTGCTAATATACAGCTAGATATAGGTATCGTATTGGGAATTTGTTGTGTTTAACTTTAAGTGTGTTTTATAATGAATGATGCATTCCTCTTCCCACAGGTGCTGCTGACCCCCTGCCTTTGAACCAGGTGCCTAAAACCTGTGGATACACAATGAGGAAAAGTGCTCTTGGCTTTGTCTTGGCTGTTTCTTATGATGGCTGCAACATGATTCGAGAGGTATGCCTTCGCAAGAGGTTCTTAAACCTGATAGATTAAGGCAATCTCGCATGGGATTTTTGCTTTGCAATGTTTCTCCAGAAAAGTCAACCGTGCCTTTTTTGTTTCGTGTCTCTCCCCCCCAGAATGGAAATTATGTGTTGAAGATGAGGTGGCTTAACGCTTCAGTTGAATTCATCTGCTCAACGATGAGTTCCTCTAAATTGCGGGACCCGAATGCTTCCCTGTCGTCTCCAGAACCAGAGCCACTTCCTGTTAGAACTTGGAGACGGAATCGCCATAGACGGGATGCAACTGAACAACTCTACTACGATCCCCGCAGTCTATACAATTATTACCAGGCCTATCCCTATTATTACTATAATATGATGAACAAGGCAGACGCTTCCAACACTCAAAGCGTCACCACTGCTGTGCCACAGGTGCCAACTACAGCAGCCGCTCCACCTAGAGATGACAAACAAATACCGCATTACTTCCCTTACTATAATCCTTATTACTATCAAGTTGGAAAAACACCAGTGATGCCGCCACAAGGATCCACCCAGCAAGGATTCCCTGGCAGTCCGGTGTTCCAGCAAGTTCTTCAGCACTACGATGGAAATATTCCCTACCAATCACTTCCTCAAACAGCCTGGGATGTGCCTGGAAAGCCAAATGACCCCACAATGCAGAAACCCTGTCCAACTACTACAACCCCTGCTCCTACCACTGTAAAACCAACTCCGTGTCCCACTACAACCCCTGCTCCTACCACTGTAAAGCCAACTCCGTGTCCCACTACAACCCCTGCTCCTACCACTGTAAAGCCAACTCCGTGTCCCACTACTACCCCTGCTCCTACCACTGTAGCAGCAACTCTGTGTCCCAGTCAAGACAGGCCCATTGGTGGAAGCTGTTTTGGTGCAGTGAGCACGTATGTCCCCTACAAGAACCTCACTTTCCGGCCTTACATTTCATACGAGGCGGGCAAGCCTGCAGAAGACCAACAGAAAATCCCTCAAACAAGTCTCGACTTCACTGGTCGAGCCCATCCTCGTGCATTCCCAAATTTCATGTACAAGGAACCAGTGCTATACCCAAGGAACCCTGTAGTGCTATTTTCATGGGATCCACACCACAACTACTACTACTATTACCTCTTCCAGTAGTTGCATAAAGAGTTTAAGGAGATTAGAATGTTTACTGCTGATTGAAGAAAAATGTTGTAAACCATTTAAGGGGCTATTGAACATGCATAAATTTATCAATATGATTTCAATAAAATGCTTAAACCTCACTGCTCAGAAATTCTACAGTTGGAAGTGTGTGTGTGTGTGTGTGTGTGCGCGTGCGCGTGTGTGTGTGCGTTAGCCCCATTCTGTCCCATCCCGTACACTTCCACATGCGTGCATTTTCCTGAGGATGCTGTGATGACACACTTCAATGAAACTCAGCCACAGAGAGTCTCTCCCAACTGGACCTTTTCCCTAGTAGCTTTTTATTTCTGCCGGTTGGAATGATGAATCAACCAGCTGAGAGATGGTGGCAACTGGGAAATCTTAAAATCCAACCTGCATGTTTTCTGTGATCTCTGTCCAGAATGGAACTATTCAAGCTTTTGTACTGCGTCTGGCTCGTTCAGGTTTATTTTGCTGCTTTTGATTTCTCAGGCTTCCGTTTGTTTTCCAACAAAGGTATGTTTTATTTGACTATGAATATTAAAGAATTATCAGCATAACTTTGAAATAATTAAAGCCACATAGAGCATGGACTGATTGCAGGGATCTGTCTCTTAATTTAAACATTTATTTTTTTTTAGAGGTAATTTTACGTGCATTTGCTGAACATAATTTGCCTTGATGGACGATTATGATGTGTATTCGGACGAGGAAGAGGTTTTTGCACAAAGGGCCAACAAGGCGGATTGGTGGGAGGACTGTGGAGATGATGGTAGCTGTGATGTAGAAAAAAGATACATGGTGAACAGCTGCAGCTTGGCTGAGGAGCTCCAGGACGTCTTGTCTTCACGCACTGAAACGTCCCACAGTGGTCTGCAAACCAGGCTTTCCAGCACTTCTGTGAGTTTGTGATTAATGTTCTACACACATACACACACACACACGCAGAGCAAATTTCTAGAGTGTCGATGTACGTTTGTTATACTGTACATAATAATGGGAAAAAAATGTGATGCTGATGGATGAAAGATGACTTAAGGTTAAGTTGTTGTGTGTGTGTGTGTGTGTGTGTGTGTGTGTGTGTGTGTGTGCGTTTGTGTGTGTGTGCACGCGCGCGTGTGTGTTTGTGCTTGTCCTTTCTGCACGTGTGGGCATGTGCACCCCCTACATCTCTGTTACGCCTCATCAGACATGAGTCTGTGATGTGGAAGAGATTCATTTTGGAGGCAAACAGAATCCGTTGTGAAATGATTCACCCCTTTGCCTGGAGTCAAAAGATGGAGGCACCACAACGAGTGTTTTACAGAAAAGTCTGGCACTGTTAATATGTTGGAGGTTATTTGTCATATTAGATTTATAGCCTGGCCTTTCAGCCCACCGTGTCACGCACCCCAGTGGGTAATCCATCACCAAACAGGCCGTTCTTCCTGCAGATCTCTGTTGTCCTTTTATTATGGGGGACAAATAATAATAAGATAATAGAGATAATGGGGACAAACAAGGGTAATATAATGAGGAAGATGGAGGGAAAGATAGGATCAGAGGAGCTGAGGCAGCAGCGAGCAGCTCTGCCTCTCCGCCTCCCTCCCTCTGCCTCTCTCTCTCCCTCCTCCACTTCCGTCTCTTCCCACTCCTCTCCTCTCCTGCTCAACCCCTCCCTGCCTCCCTCGCTCTCCTGCACAGAGCTGCAGTAAATGAGAGGGTCTCCTGGGTCTGGCTTCACTGCAGTGTAGAGAAGGGAAGGGCAGCTCTTTCAGTACGATGCGCTGAAGGATGGTGCACCAGGAGAAACGCGTTTACCAGGTCTGTGACTCTGCATTTGCTTGCCTTTAGTGTTCGAAAAGGTATGTCTCGCTGTGTGTGGTGCCGTGCAGACAGGTTTTCCTGACAGGTATCCGTCATGTTGATGAAGCTGCCATGAAAGATGTGTGATGGCGAGTGTTTGTTGCCTGATGCCATTTTTAGCTATTGATTGCTTAGTCTTTGTACTGTTGTCCGTGCCTTCAAAAAATATGATGTGTATATTTATGACATTCACTCTTTTTGCTCTTTTTTACAAATTAATTTTTTGCCCAAGAATGACAAATCAAGGCCTTGAGAACATTCCCGCGACTCTTGATTTCAGTGAGAATCGTTTTCTCAATAAAATTCTGAAATTAAAAGATGACCAGGCGTCATACGACCTGCTTTATTTGGAGCAGAGGGGCTCTGAACATGTACTGTCTGGATAAACTGCTAGTAAGACCACCCAGTCATCCGATCAGGCTGTGTCAGGACCGTTGGTAGCTAGGTGATCAACTGTGATTTATCATTTTTGCGTCACATGTAAAGTCAAGCATCACATAAAACAAATCAATAAGAAGGAGGAGGAGGTTGGTTTTTATCCCAGGCTATTTAGGGAAACCCGCTATGTCAGTTGTTGTCGTCACAAACATAAAGGCAGATTGACATTTGCACAATGATGAAAAGATACTATTTTTCTGCTTCCAGAATATAAAATAAAGCCATTACACATTCTGATACATACACATTCAATACCAAACTGCTGCGTAGATACGTAAAACAAATAGATGAGCTGCCAGCTCAAGTTGCCCTGTTGGACTGGAATGACTCTGCATTTTTAACCATTTTAACTAGATCATGACTGCTGTCTGTGCAAGAATAAGCCTTTTCATGCTCAGAAAAGCCCTTAAAAATATGTTGCTGCTGGGAAAAGGAGTCTACTTTTTTTTATTTATTGTTTTTGAAACAATAAATAACATGGGTGGTTTTCACACAGTATCCTTTATGTGCTGTGACAGAGAACAATTATTTCCTTTGTCTAGTTTCTGTGATATGTTTGAAAAGGAGACCAGCCAGTGAGCTCACATTCATACCAATATTTTCAGTGTAAATTTTATTTTCCTCTTCACGCTCTTCAGTCTGGCAGAGGCAACCTGCCCAGGACAACGTGCCTTTTCCAACAGGTTGCAAAAACAACTTACTGTTCATTGTAACATCTGTGATGTGTGACAAAGGCGCCGTGAAATTTCACACCCACGCTTGACATTTTGATTATTACACAAGAAGATAGCTGAACTGAAAGGAGTTTTAATTGTTATACTCTTAAATGCAATCCTAACCTAAACCCACGTCTGTTCTTTTTAGCTGCTCTTTGTTCCATTTTCTTCTCAGGTATTATATTCAGGCTTTAATTTTAGCATTCAGCTCAATATGTCTCAATACATCTCAGTATAACGCACTTGGTTAATCAAGCAGCCAATGGCAGCAGCACTTTTCCTCGTGTTTCTTGTATTAATGTCATTTTTCTTTCCCTGTCAGGCCCAGAGGAATGAGAGAGAGTCCATCAGGCAGAAACTTGCCCTTGGCAGTTTCTATGACGACGAGCCAGTCATCTACACCAGCTGCAGCAAAAACGGCCCATCCTCCCGGTGAGTTTGGGATGTTGTGTGAGTGCGTTGCAGGTTTGATCTGCGTAGCTTTTGAAGGCCAATGACAGTGTTTCATCTTTGAGGAGCTAAATTTAGATCTGCCTGACGTACAACTTTTTTTTTTCCTTCTTTTTTGCTTTGATTGGATCACATCAGAGATGAAACACTGCAAATCTGAAACCTGATTATTAGATCGGTTGTGCTATGTGCAGTTTCATGTTTATGATAAAGAATCTTCAAATGCAGACATGAAATGGCATTATGAGAAATTAAAGTTCAGATCCAGACAGATTTGATGAGATTTGATGAGATTTGAAATAAAACCAAATATTTGTCTAAACTGCAGACTTTCCCTTTTGATTTTTTTTTTTTTTACAAAAAGGGAACCAAGCATTTCCTCACATACAGATATTATTCACTCTGCATTCAAACAGAGGCAGAGAAGGAGGCACAGTGGTTAACCTTCATTGTGTGATAACTTGTTAAGACAGAAACTGGGGACCTCTATGACTCACTCCAAACAGCATGAGATACTTCCAAAAAGAACTGGTTGGATGAATGTGTGTGGGAAAAAAACATGAAAGTATTTCCACTGAAATTTTCACCTTAAAAGTAAAAAATATAAAAATATTTTTTTCATGCTCCAGAAATTGTTTTATTTTATTTAAATTGGTTCTTTTAAATCTTATTTTATTATTTTTGATATGCTCATAATGCATTCGAAGGGTCAAATGTGTACATTTGACCACACTGTGGGTCTGTCGTCTGATTTAGAAGTGACAGGGTTTTTTTGTTTGTTTGTTTTTACGCAGTTTTTTCCCCAAGAGGTGCAAGTTTCATGACTGTAACTGAGGCTTGCGGCCATGCATTTGCGAATCATCACGATTAGCCAAGTGCCCAGGCAATGATGCTGCTTCCTGCTCATACGAAACTTAAAAATAACTTCTTTGATCAATGCTTTTTGAGAAAATGCATGTGGTCTGTTTGTGCCAGAAAGAGGAAGTGATACCTGCTGTGGTCTGTGTCTGTGTCTGCAGTCAATGGACTCATCATGTGACCTCCAGTGGTGTTAAATGCTCTTTCTGGGCTTTAGTTCAGCGCGGAAATTCCACCACTCTGGCAGGTCACTGTTCTCGTTACAGTGATTTAACAATGCATTGTTTACAGTCAGTGTCACAAATTAAATGAATGGTGTTCTGAGCTTTGGGAAAGACTGAGGTCTGAGTATGTACACATGGCTTGATTATTTAGAACTCTCAACTTTTTTTGTTTCTTCTTGTTTTTTCACACGTCATAGCCACATGTGTGTGTATGTGTGTAAAAGCCCAAACATATAGCAACAAAGACAACTATGTTCCACTCTACAAGTTTAATTGGAAAGAAACAAAATCCCTCCTAGTACCATTCAGATTCCTAAGGCTGGAGGTCATGTGAATTAGTTCTAGGACTTTGAATAAGTTTCACTCTGTGATTTATGGGAAATATGGAGCCTCACATCAAAGCACAAGAAAACACACTCAGAGTGTACAACAAGGCATGTGAAAAAGACCACAAGATAAAGAAAAAAATGTCTTCATCACCCAAGAAATCTGTGCATTTTTGTGACGGCTGTCCAAATTTCCTTTGACATTTCTCCTACCTGCCTATTCTGTCTTCCTCTTTGCACAATGTTGCTTTTTTTTCTCTTTATCAAAAGTCATTTCTTTGTTTTTCGTTTTGAAGAATTTGCAGTTTTATTCTGTTTTTCCTTCAGGCGCCAGAGTGGGGTGAACCTGCAGGTGTGTTTTGTCAATGACAGCAGCAGTGACAAAGACAGCGATGCTGAGGACAGCAGGACAGAGACCAGCCTGGACACACCACTCTCACCTGTGGTATGAAACCCTTTGCTATTTAGTGTTTTCATGATGTGTCCCCCTGTGTTTCAGTCTCGTTTACCCTGCTTTTGTTCTGTGAGATCCGTCTGCTTATTCCACCTTAAACCGCTTCCTTTCTAGAGTAAGCAGAGCTCTTCCTTATCGGACCGAGACACGGCGGAGGAGGACTCGGACCCGTTGGATGACTGTGGCGGGTTCTGGCGGGTGCAGAGGAGGCTGCAGGAGGAAGCCCGTGTGGCGTTGGCTCTGGCTCGGCCTATGGCGCGCATGCAGGTGGAGGTGGAGAGGCAGATCCAGATGCACAGACGCTCGCCTGTTGCTGATTTGGTTAGTCAGTCACAAAAAACTGAAGAACTTCTATCTGCATATGAAGCTGTTCCTCTCATCTTCAATTAAAAAAAAAAATCCAAACTCACAATCTCAAAAGAACTGTCAAAACTAAGCAAACTACATTGGGGTAAATCAGGAAATACAAAAATATATTGAAATATGGTCCAAATTAACACTAGATTTCAGCTCACAAATTCAGATAATTAGGATGAATGTTTCACCGAGGCTTTTCTACCTGCTCCAACCACCAGTAGAGGTCCCACAGTCTCGGTTGATGAGCTGGAATAGAACAATGTCAAGGTTTGCTTCGGGGTGGAAAAAAGCCTAGAATTAGATTGGAGACCTTCCAGCTACCAAAAGAAGGAGGAATGAGATTTCCAGTTTTGAAAGCATACTTTCATGCGGCCCAAATGAAGGATATTGTTTGCTGGTGCAAACCAGAATAATGGTGTGATGAATGGGGATCATTTGATTAAAATAAGACAGTTTTACAAATTATTAATTTAATAATTATACTGACACACAAAAAAAAAGACCCTGACACATTATCCAAGACAGTAAAACATTTGTACACAATGCAAATTGTCTTACCATAAACAAAGCACAACGCCCCATCACACAAGGGACTTATGTGCACATGTTTGTGTGTTCTTTGGAAATCCTCGCTTTCTTGGAAAAACAAACCGCCAGATACGTGGATATAGATGCCTTTTATTTCCATGCACTGTGAACCATGGTGGTAATACCGAATTTTTTGTCTGTTCACATACGCACAGCTTCCCCACCTGCCCCACATCAGCGAGGGCTTAATGAAAAGAAATCTGAGGCGGGGAGACATGAGGGACATGAACCTCGGACAGCTGCAAGTCATCACTAATGATATGCACGCCCAGATTCAGAGTGAGTAATGCACAAAGTGAACCTCTTGCTTGGTTTGTGGGGGTGAATAGAGGCATGCTAACGTTGCTAACTCTAACAGGTCTGAATGAGGAGCTGGTGCAGCTGCTGTTTGTGAGAGATGAGCTGCATGTGGAGCAGGATGCCATGCTGGTGGACATAGAAGACCTCACCAGGTGAATCCTTCCTTTCTTTCACACCTAACAGGGTTTGAGTCCAGTTACTCTTTAATCTACTGACATTGTTCTTGTATAACCTCCTGATATTCTTCCTACACTCTAATGTCCGTCTGATCTTTGTACCGACAGGCACGCTCACAGACACCAGAGGCACCAGGCAGAGAAAGCTCTCTCTAAATAAAACCCTTCTCGTCACTCGCATTTATCTTCACCGTCACAGACTGTCGCTGTCATGAAACTCCATCCGTGCTCACTGTTCCTGGAGAATCTACTGCGGTGTACGCTGTATTATTAACACGCTGGCACACAAAATCAGATTGCATCAGAGGATGCTGTGGAAAGATGCAGATCTGCATATTTTAAAGGATTCGGGGTCAGCAGCTTCTAGATCCTGCTGAGTGAGTCACGCATTCTCATCAGTTTCCCTGACGTCTTTCACAATTTCGCAAGTTACACACGTACATTAACGATGGCCCAATGATGGCCCTGCACGCCCTGTTTTTTTTTTGTTGTGTGTCCCCCCCCCCCGTCCCCCCAATTTTCTTAAAATGTCATCATCAGTGTATGACAAGTTTAATAGTAAACATCAGCGGAACAGAGCTGCTCAGAACTCACTGCATTTCCAGCCACAATAATGTGGAATTCATCCGGTGGCTTTACTTCACACAGGAAAAAAGAAATATATTTCAAAATTATTTGGAGATTTTAAAAGTGTGGGAGTGGAAGCATGTTGACAGGAACAACCCGTTAACTTTGCAACATCAGTTTTATTCTGCTCTGTTTAAAAAGATAGATATAAAGGTGTATAATAAAAACAAAGCCTAAAAAAAGATCTATTTTGCTGGTTCATCAGATTGATGAACGTTTATGTAAATGTTAAGATACTTTATTGGAATGAAGAGCACTTCTTGCATTTAAGTGTTTTCACTCACGTTTTATGAATGTTATCATGGATAAAAAAAAATTCTATTGTTTGCTTCGTCCAGAGATGCATTTGTCTAATGAATGTAAATTATGTATACGCTGGTGGAGAAGCTCAGCTATTAAATGTTTCAGATATGTGAATTTGGCTTGGTTTTCTCTCTCTCTCTCTCTCTCTCTCTCTCTCTCTCTCTCTCTCTCACACACACACACACACACACACACACACACACACAGCTTGAGAAATGAAGGACACTCACTCATATTTACCGTTGTGCAATGTGGTTCAGTCCAAGTTCTGTATTCATATTTACATCTATGTAAGTGAATTTGCAGACTTCCGTGCACTCCAGAGAACATGTGATGTGAAAATTGGTGATACATTTTTCCCCAATATAAATGCTCTCTTATTTGTATTAGAATTATGCTACTAAAGACAAAAATCAGTGAATGATATGTGATTTTAGACCTAAACAAAAAGATCAAGGATGGATTACATCCTGTTCTCTCTTTTTTTTTTTTTTTTCCTATTTCCTCAGAGTTTTTATTTAGTTTTGAACCCAGTGGTCATGGTGGCTTTCACTATACAAATGTTGGCCACAGACAGTAACCAGTAAGAAACTTACTCATCACTCTGGGTTAATTCCAGAGCATAATCACAAAGCGTATAGTGATATAGGGGAAAACTGACAGTGCACATTCATTTTAGTGTTGCCAAACTGTTGTAGTCGAGGGAAACCCCTGCACCAGCAGAGGTATAAAGCATTTGGAGATCTGTCAGTCAGTCACACCAAAGAATTCGAATCGACAACCCTGGTCAAAATGGTCAACCTGTGTGAGTATTCTGGAACACACTCTCACATATCAACTGTAAACTCTGGATGACTTTGCTTTCCTCTCTTCACCAGACTTGTCTCCTGCCACGCTGCTCCTGATATTCATGTGTCCTCTCTGGCAGCTCTCTCAGACTTCTCCTGTGAGGGGAGGACTGGTCTCAGACCAGTGCATTTTACATGCACAGATGTTCCTGCGAAACATCACTGAGACGCTGTCAAAGGTAAGACGGGGAAACTAAACAATAACGCATTTGGTCGTCCAGAGTTTAACGATTTCTCTTGTTGCATATGAAGAAAGAGCTGTTCAGTGGGATTGACTGCACAAAGCAGAGCATGGAGTTTAACAAGGAGAGTCAGACAGCAATGGTGTGCACACCAAAGGTACAGAACTAAAGAAATATATCACATCAGCCTGTAAACACATGGTCTGTTTACATTATTTGCATCAGCCTCTGTTTAACCCTAAACTCTGTGTATCCTACAGGGATTGACATGCTCAGGAGCCATGAAGTCAGAATTTGACAAGGTAAAAACACAGCTGGTTTACTTATTTTAATTTTTTTACCATCTCTTTTGTCAGACTGTAAGAGTAAAATATAACTATTATAATGCATAGATGTAGAAACAAATGCATTTCTTTTAATTTTTTTTAGCATCAGCATACACAGATGTATATTGTTGATTTTCTTAGTGGGCCCAGTCCCTTTGGTACCTGTATGATCACCTCTTAGTCCAAAATGCCACTTCAGGATGCAGTTGTTGCATTTCCAGCAGTAGAGTAAATCATACTGTTGCTCTTCTGTTGTCTTTCACTCAGACATCCTGCCTGAAAAACATCAGTCAGGATCTGCATCACTACTACAGATTCCTTTCTGCCCAGCCTGATCCTGACCGTTTGCTCCACACTACCATTCTTTCCAGCCTCCAGGAGCTTATGCAGGTAATATATTTATCCATCTGTTTATATTTAAGCTTTTTTATGAGTTGATTATGTAAAACAAATCATCAACAGAAATGCCCCACATGGGATTTTGAGGAGTTGGAAGGAGAAAAGGTAAGTGATGTTTTATTTTTATTTGCACTTTTTCCAAATTAAAAAAAACAAAAAAAAAAAAACTGATAATTCTCTTTGGTTCTATTTATCTGTTTTAAGGTTCCTGTAAACCATGAAAGCAGCTATGATAAAAGGCTGAAACTGTGCAAAGTCCTGAGAGGCTTCCAGATCCGAAGCATCACAATCAACAGAGCTGTGCAGTACATGAACGCTGAAGACACCCAGTGAACCATCTAAACTACACCAACACTTGATGTTGTAATTAAACTATCAAGTTCTAAATGCTTTATAACTTTTAAGTCACATATTTATTCCATTTACATATTTCTGTAGCTGATATCTGACTTTACAAAGATCTGTTCAATTATTTTTTTAAATGTGCATAGCGAAATGATGTTTACTATTTATTGAGTTTGATTCCAGACTATTTATTTTGAGTATTTATTAATAAATTTAAAATAATAAAGATATGTGTTTTTACTGCATCAATCCAGTGGGTTCGTGTTTCATTCAACAATTACCTGAGAAAAAAAGACTATTACAAAAGGAAAATAAAGTTATTGTTCTTCAAGTTTTTTCCACACTGGAGTAGACTGTGACAGTCATTTATTCCCATATTTTTAGGGGGGAAACAAAAACTAAATAACCTCCTTATTAATAAATTACTCTCTCGTAGTTAATTACTTTTGTTTTAATACATTAATTTTTCATACTTTAATTACTCAAATCCATTAACTAATATTTATCCCCTTCATATTACAATAGCTTGTTGCTGCAGTGCCACCTAGTGGAAATTAAAATATATAACATAAACCTAAAAGCTTTTTTTTTTTTTTTTTGCTTTTTTTTAATGAAATACTTTAGCCAACTTCAATTGACAACTTCTATGACGGCACACGTTATAAGTAACTGAATATATTCTGGGTGACGTTGAATAATAATCACACAAATCCTCTCTTCAGGTGTGTTTGATGGCCGCTCGTCATTCACAGCTGCAGTGATATGTTCGAGGCTGAAGGAAACTTCCCCCTTTCCAAAGCCGTTCAGGGCCAAGAATGGAGCGTAACCTTCAAAGCCTTCCTTTTCGGTGGATTTTCGTCCTAATCCTAGTTTGCACCCACACTGAAAACCTGTCAGCTTTCACTCGAGGCCCGAACAACAACCACATCCACAGCGCCTCTCTGGGTCGCGTCCAGCCGTTTTCAACTGAAGCAAAAAAGAGCCCAGTCTCGGACCCCCCCGACCATCCTCCGTCCGTCCTGGTCAGATGTCATTCAGACTCGATGGAGCTGGTAGTGCCGGCGGATCTGTTCAAGCGGGGCCTCTGGGTGGACGGAAGACACCTGCGCTTGGGCTCGGCTTCGGCGGCAGAGGGCAGCGTGTGCAGGGCGGCTCCGTCAGGAGATGCGGAATTCATTATCTGGGTCTACCTGATGGACTGTGGAATGAAACTCTCTGTAAGCATCGTTGCTTTTGCAGGATGGTACAAACGATTGTAGAATGAGAATGTAAAACTTCCTTTCAGTCAACAGAGGAGAAGATTATCTATTCCAACGTTCTGAGCTACTCACCCGAACCATCACAGGACGGTTTACTCAGACTTGATGCAGCAACGATTCCAGTTGAATGTCATTATAAAAAGTAAGGTAGTTGCTCATGGCAGAGGATTATATCATTAAGAAGCTATTTATGCTTCGTTCTCCTTTGACCATTTTTGATGCGTAAGAATTTATTTTATAAGTTCTGATGTGGTCTTTACAGGAAGTATGCCCTGAGTGGCATTTCTCTGCATCCCAACTGGATCTCCTCAGTGTCCATTGCCTCAGCTGAGAACCAGATATCCTTTCATCTGCAGCTCATGACTGGTATGATTACATTAACCCTAACTTTTTTTTTTTTTTTTTTTTTAAACATCCATAGCATTAAGAATGATAACATTTTTAACTGTCCCCCTGTTTTCACAGATAACTGGGATTTCAGGAAAGGATCTTACTCTTATTACCTGGGTGATCCTCTTTATTTTGAAGTCTCCGCCACCATCCTTCACCACTTTCCTCTGCGAGTTTATGTGGACCATTGTGTTGCCACAGCAACTCCAGATGTTGACGCTCCAGTAAGATATGACTTCATTGAGCATTCTGGGTAAGTGCCATCCTGAATTTTTAAAATGGGGCTGTGGTTAAAATCAGCAAACCTGCATCTAACCCGTAATATTTTTCTTTGACACAGATGTCTTGCAGACACTTACCTGACAAACTCCAGCTCTCACTTCCTACCAAGAATTAAAGAGAACAGGCTAAGGTTTCAGCTTGATGCCTTCAGGTTCTACAGAGAGCCGAACAATCAGGTGCCGGTTTTATTTTTCTTTTGTGTTGCTGCTGTCCGAAGTGCAAGCCTCATTTTAACAATGACGACTGTGAACTTTCACATAGATCTTTGTGACCTGCTATGTGAAGGCGGTTCCAGTCACGACAACTGTCAGCTCTCGGAACAGGGCGTGTTCTTTAATCATGAACAGGTAGCTTTACACTGTGTTCCCAGTAAAGGCAGAGCGGCCTGAATCTGGATCACCCCACACACCACCAAATGTGGTATTTTTCCAAGCGACTGCTCACATTATTGAAGGAAGGTGGCCTATAACAGACCGTTTTAAGGCCTAAATGTCACATTTAAAAAAAAAA
>BJFM01000017.1:346145-370771 GCA_016586285.1 Arothron firmamentum
AAGATCAGATTTGATATTAACGTAACCCAATGTGCCAATTTTACAGTATGTACACAGTGCTTTGTATTAGCTGATTCATGTGTGCAGCACTTTCTATTTTAAGTGGTTGGTGGCAAATGAATAACAAAATGCAGTGAAGAATCCAGTTATTTCCTCAAAATTGACGAGTGCCACCTCATCCAGATGGAGATCAGTTGATGGACACGACCAGGCCTGCACGAGCTGCGATATCTCGCACCGCTCTGGGGAGACTCTGGCTGCAGAAGCCTCCCCAGGATGGACGAACGAGCCTCAGCAAAGCTTACCACAGAACAGGCCAAAACAACAGCCACCCGGTTATGTCCCACCAGGAGCCCACCAAGGCCACGGGAGCAGGCTAATGAAGAGAGGAGCTGGAGCAGGTGAGCACTGGAGCAGGACTGAAATGTACACAAGATCCTTTTCATTTCCTCCAATAACCTGCGGTGTGGTTTGATACAGAGCAGACAGTCCAGCTGGGGCCTATTACTGTCCTGTCTCCCACTTCAGCAGACTCCAAAAAGTTCCGAAGCGCACAAGCACCTAAGTTGGCATTCAAACTGGACATTTAATATGTTTTTCACTGCTGGGACATTCACCTCAGTCACAGTCCTGAGCCCTGCAATGCAAAGATCATCCTTGTCCTTGAAAACATCGTCTCATTGAAGGTTTTTCTCTGAACAGCAAAGTCTGGTTCACATTTACTGAAAGTATACATTTTTACTGTACTGTTGATTCATTTTTTTTCCTGCCTTCAAAAAATTCAACAGACTCCAATTCTTTGTCAGTTCCTCAGTGTGTTTCCAGTCAATTTAATTAGCATTGGATTTTATAGTTTCAAGTCATTAGGCCCAGAAGTGTGCATGAAAATCTTTTTTAACAAAAATGGTGCATCCTTTTGAAGATCTATCATCTCGCACAATACCAGCTATTTTGAAAGGCAGGCATGCTATTAGGGAGCACTTTCCTCCATTACTGCCCACAAGCTACTTATGCAGTATTCACGTTATTGATTAATCATTGAGAGTGAATGATGCATTATGATATGTAAGCATTACCCATCTAATCCAGTAAAATGAGGCACTGCTTCACCAGAAATGGGCTCCCCCCAACCCCACCCTATATTATTTCATTTTACGAATTTCTCAATTGTGAGAAATTTGGGGGTATTTTACTTTTAAAGCAAAAAACAATCTTGTTGGTCTTTTGGAGGAGTGATAAACTCTAAATGTTTTTGGTTTCTTCTGCCTGGAACTCGTTTGGGCTCGTGTCAGCACGTCGGACAGCGCCTGAAGTGCCCCTGCACCCCCACCTCTCCTCTCAGGGGCACGAAAGGCGCTGTCCCCGGTCCTGGAGCGTCTGTCGGTTCTGAGGAGTCTCGCTCCTTAATTCCGCGATTGATCACCCCTCTTTTTCCCCCCGGTGCTTCTGAGACGACTAATCGATTTCCCGGGCGCCTGTTTACTTTCATGTCAAAGCAGAGCCACTGTTTGCGAGCCTTTTACGCAGCTACACGGATTTCCTCGGCGCACCGTCAGACGCACAAGGAAATAAACCCAAGAATTCAGGCTGAATTGGAACATTCAGTGTTGCGGTGACGGTGATTATCCAGTAAATACCGTTTTTTTCCCCTCTCTTTGCCGCTGTTTTATCCGTTCTCTGCTGCGAGTGCGTTAGTAATGGTTCGGCGGCAGCCTTAATTGCTCGTGTCTGGCTTCGCTGGATCATTCCTCCTGCAGCGCCATGGTTTTTCGCAAAAACCAAGCCCTCACTTTGGTCGTGCTTTCCTTTTTTGTTGACACGTTAGTTTGTTCAATCCGCAAATGTGGACAGGTCATCTGCCGGGATGAGCAGATCTGCTGCCCGCAGGAGAACAACAGCAGCGCCGTCACCTGTTGCAAGCAGCCGGTGGACAAGACTTACTACAACATCGCCATGGTCACCCGGAAACTTTCCGGTATCCTCATTCTGCTGCTCCTCTTTGCCTTGGGGTATTCGCTCCAGCGGGTGTTGTGCTCCAAAAGGGGGCGGCTGGTCCAGGCACAGAACGGGCACCCTCCTGTGACCACCTCACAGGACCCGCTGATGGAGAACAACAGCCCGGATCAGGCTCCGGCCGCGCAGCTGCCCTCCTACGATGAATCCAAACGCCTGCCGACGTACGAGGAGACGATGCGAGACGAGCCAGGAGCAGCTGGAGCAAACTGCGTGACAAGGACGTCAATTTGACAGAACTGGGCTTTGTTTTTTGGACACCCTGCTTCAGCCAGTAAGCTTGACTCCGCCTAACGGACATTTCGATTTGCTCCGATTGTTTTGAGTGCAATGAGCCTGTAATAGGTCATACATTTTGACATTTAAACTTCGCTGGTGGTCTACCTTCTATAAAGCAAGAGTTTAATGCAAAAGACCATGTGGCTCATGTGTTGAGGGCAGTTCTGTTAATAATTGCCGCCTTTCGCGCTTTATATCGTTTTATTGTCCATCTTTCCTTTTGCTGCTTGAGTGGTTTTATTGTTATAAACTCCTGTAGAAATTTTCTGAAAAGCACTTTGACGATCATGCAGCGCACCGTGTTTCACCTGGTTCCCGACTTTGTTCCGAGATATATGCGTGCGTAATAGACATAAACATCACCAGAAAGTCTGATATGCGATTTATTGCGCAAAGTGGTTTCGAACAAAGATAACACAAATTAATGTGCTCGGTTAATGTTTGGTACTCGCTGTGAGGTAGTGCACAGTTTCCTTGATATTGTCTTTGACTGTCCCGGTGTCTGACGGGAGTTTGGCCATCTGGGCCACTCGTTTAAAGGCCTCCTCTACTCCAAAGCCCGTCGACGCCGAGCACGGCTGCACGAACCAATCCCGAGACGCGCAAATCTTCCTGAGGTTAAACCTCTCGGATATCTCAGTGACAGTCAGGGCGCCGTTCACGTCTTGTTTGTTGGCGAGCAGGATGAGGGGCCGCCCGCGCAGCTGCTCGCTCCTCAGCGTGTTCTCCAGCTCCCTGTGCGCCTCGTCCAGACGCTCCCTGTCCGAGCTGTCCACCACGAACACGACGGCCGCCACGTCGTTATGGAAGCTCTTCCAGTGCTCCCGCATCTTCCCCTGGCCGCCGACGTCCCAGACGGTCAACGTGATGTTCTTCCTGTTCTTTTTGGCGTCCAGCATCTCCACGTTAAAGCCGATAGTGGGCGAGGTGGTGACGAAGGCGTCATGCTTCAGCTTGTAGAGGAGGGTCGATTTCCCCGCGTTGTCCAGGCCCAAGAGCAGAACCTGGGCTTGTGGTTGTTTGGAGCCCCGCTGTCCCATGGTGACGCGTCGACAGAGACAGTCAGTTCGAGCCAGTTCCACTCGGTGCCCTTCTTTAACAATATGTACCTGCTGCTGTTTAATAGATGAGCCATTAAGTCCACACTGGATAACGCCACACCTGCGGTCAAAGTTTGTGCCACAGTCGGTTCCTTTTTTTTTTTTTTTTTTTTTTTTTAAGTCACCTTCGTTACTTTTACAATGTTGTTCATCAGGACAAGATTGTGTCAACACATGCTATGTGGATGAACTCTTAATCTGAAACGTTATCAGTTTGATTTTTTTTCCCCAAATCATTTATCATCCAGAATCCTTTACAGCTGACTGGATTGTTTGAGGCTCACTAAAGATTAAACACTGATATTCATGTGTGTGTATATTCAGAAAATACAAATATTTTAGGACGAGTATTTCTTCCTAAAGTTCACACATAGGGTTCGTGTAACCTGCTGAAATGCTCTCCTCTCTTGAGCAGGAGATTGAATATTCTTTTAAATGTCAAACATCACAACCCAGCTTAAAGAGAAACTGATAAAATAACGTTTAAGAGCAGAATAATTCCATATCATTACTGCAGTCTATGCAAATAAGATCCCATTTCCTTATTATCTTGACAGAGATAAGGTCAATACTTGTTGAAGCGTCTCTTCCGAGAAAGTACAGCCAATAGAAATTTAATAAATCATCCAAAGCTTGAAATCGCTTTAAGAAATACTTAAATTTATCTTTTGACACGCCCCCCACTTCTATTTCTCCCATCTCCCACCAAGAAATGAAGTTTTCAGGTAAACTGGTAGAGGTTTTTTCTGTGTGATGTAATATTTGGGTTTTTTGCTGGAGTAGAGGACGTGAAAAGCCGCCTTCCACCGTGCCAGACGCAGTAAATTACATTACAGTTCACGGAATGTCATTACTCCACTGTCATACGCGGCGTTGGCGCCCCCGTGCGTCTATCCGAAGAATCAACCTACATCGGATTGGCTCAACGGTTGTCAGGACTGTTTACAGGAACCATGGCTTCCCGGTCTGTCGGAGAGCTGCAAGAAATGGAAGGTGACTTTTCTACCTTTAAATGCCAAAACAAAGCCTTCTTTTGTTTTCGTTACCCGGATTTACTGCTATGTGTGTTTATTTCCTTTGTGCTTCTTGATTTGACTTTCCCGTTTGTAGCCAAAAATGCATCCCCTTTGCTCACCAGCTAACAAGCTAACAACAATCGCCCTTTGGCCAAAGCTTATTGCTCATGTTTTCCGGTTAACCGATTAATATTACTCGGCTACTTTTATTTAATTTGCCTGACCCAGTTGTGTTTTACAATTGTTGAAAACTAGTCTTTTAAATGTACTTCAGCCAGTCCTTCGTTTTAATGTGTTCAGAAATTTTAGCTTGTAAATGTATTAACTGTGGCGTATTCAGCTAACCTGCTAACTAGCTTTTTTTTCTTTTAATTCATGAAAGCTAACCCTAACTTGCAAATGGATAACAGGATAAGTTATATTACGGTTACATTTGCGTAGTGAGTGTGATTTTATTGGGTATTCTTAGTGCGTAGGCATGTTGTTGCTGGTAATTCCATCACCTCTCCCATCACCTATGTGGGCGAGGCGGATGTGGGCCTCGCCGATGTATCATACAGTGCAATCTGTGAAGCAGTGGCACTTGATATTCAATCAGTCCTGCATCTGTGTGGTGCAATTAAGGATCGAATATTCAATGTTTCCTGTTCGTAGTGGACCGGAGGGGTGAATCAGAAGAGTCTGGTGATGATGAGACTAGGAGGAGGAGCATCAATGGCGATGTGGACCCCAATCAGCCCGCCAGCACAAGTAAGCCATCAGCGCTGCAACCCAAAAATGAATCTGTGGAGATATTTTATCATCAATAGTTAAAATGCAAAGTCAAAATGATAACTAGCATAATAGAATGATCATTTTATTGCTTTACATTTTATCCCAAAGCAGTGTGTTGGTGTAATTGTTGTATTAGTTAATGAAGTGTATTCTTACTCTTAGGTAAAGAGGAGTCCCCTGTTGATATGGACACCATAACCTTGGACCCGGAAGAAGAGGTTAGTTAGAAGATGTTCTAAAACTTGTGTATTTACAAATTTCAAGTGAGTTATGCAGATCCCCCTCATGACCTGATGACATTATTTTGGTTTTAGATCATAAAAAAATTGTTCTCTTTACATTTTACAACTCAGATCCTAATAATTACCCACTACTGTTCGAGACAGTACATACCTACCTAAGAATTTTTTTCCGCCATAGGATGTTGATCTTGTTCATTGTCGTATTGGAAAGATTGAGGGACTGGAAGTGCTGCAGAAAGCTAAAGTAAGTATTTTCTGAGACTCTGTTTGCAATGTCTTGGCTGCTAATGTTTTCACACCTAGGCAGAATTAGTTTTCTTCCTTTACTGCAAAAATTGATAAAATAAATGGTCTAGACACCATGATTGAGTGTGCTTGTTGTTGTCTTTCGTACAGACACTCTCCTTACGCCAGAACCTCATTAAAAAGATGGAAAATCTTGAGAGTTTGACATCACTGCGGGAGCTTGATCTCTATGACAATCAGATCCGCAAACTGGAGAACTTGCACCACCTCACAGAGTTAGAGTGAGTTTTTAAACCTGTTTTATTTAGGGTTTTATGCTGTTTTATGTGGGTGTAAGAAGTCACTGATTTGAAGAGTTTGCAGAGCATGCTGTCTTTCTTTGATTACAGGCAGCTTGATGTTTCCTTCAACATTCTGAGGAAGGTGGAAGGGTTGGAGCAGCTGACCCGTTTGAAGAAACTTTTTTTGCTTCACAACAAAATTAGCAGCATCTCCAACCTGGACCACTTCACGTGTCTGGAGATGCTCGAGTTGGGCTCAAATCGCATCCGGGTACAGCTGAAAGGGCCTCTGGGAGAGCAGCCAGTGCTCAAAACAAACAACTCTATTAAATTGATCTCTTTTCTGTTTAACAGGTCATAGAGAACCTGGATGCACTTACATCTTTACAAAGTTTGTTTCTCGGCACCAATAAAATCACTAAACTTCAGAACTTGGATGGTTTACACAACCTGACTATTTTAAGCATCCAGGTATTATGAAGCTGTTTGATTTACAATATGATTAGTTAATTGAACCATAGATAAATAATCCTACTAAACATTTATTTGCAGAGTAATCGGATTACCAAACTCGAGGGTCTGCAAAACCTCATCAGTCTCAAAGAGCTCTATTTGAGCCACAATGGCATTGAGGTCATCGAGGGCTTGGAAAACAATGTGAGTTATAGCCTATATTCAGTTTGCTGTGAAACATTTAGATTTATTTTACAGCTCCGACACATTTATTTTCTTTTGTTTACAGAAAAAACTCACTACGCTGGACATTGCAGCCAACCGAATAAAGAAAATTGAGAATATCAGCCATCTTACGGAACTGCAGGAGTTCTGGGTATGAAATATTTATCAGGTTGCATCAGGAACTTTAACTGCATTCATTTGTGGTTAATGTTGCACTGTGGTTGCACAGCACCTAAAACATCCTTTCATCCTTCACAAGTGCAGCTGTACTAGTGTCACTAATATGACATGCACCCATCAACGGTTTAATAATTAGAACCCTGCGTGTTCATACAACAGGTGGAACGTGGTCACAGCTGACAGCCCAGCTATGCACCGCTCCAAATAACAGGGCATCAAACTTTGACAAAGGACGCAAACAGTAAATGCTCCTTATATTCTGTATTTGGTTAGCCTTCTTTGAGAAGAGGTCCTTTTGTCACTAAAGAAATCATTGATGCATACAGGAATGTTGTAAATGTGTAAATCCTACCAGTAATATTCCAGCTGACCTTCTAAACCCACAAAGATTTTCTTCACAGTTACCCATTTTGCTCTGATGCACTCAGGAGGCTTCAATCCTAAGGAATGCTGCTCTTCTTTAATAACATCCTAATTTAATTATGTGTTAAATGGGAAGTTATTAATAGTGTTCTTACAGTTTGACTGAATTTCCCACCTTGAAAAAGGCCATTTCACACATTCTTCCTGCCATCCACCCGTTGCCTCATTGTCTCCCAATGTCCCCGCAGATGAATGATAATCAGATCGATAACTGGTCGGATCTGGATGAGCTGAAGAATGCCAAGTCACTAGAGACGGTCTACCTTGAGAGAAATCCTCTGCAGAAGGACCCACAGTACCGACGGAAGATCATGTTAGCGCTACCCACCGTGCGCCAGATCGACGCCACCTTCATCCGCTTCTGAGCCGCTGTGCACAATTCACCTGACAGCTTCAGTATTCGCCTGAAAAAAAAAAACTACTTCATTTAAAAATGCTGGCCGAGTTGTGTCGTCACTCCATACAAAAACATTCCAACGTGAAGCGCACCTGTGGCTCACTCGACGTACATGTATGCACGTATGCACTCACTCACTCACTCACTCACACCTTGATCTCAAGCTGTTGCTAAGAAGCATTATTTATTAGACTTGATTGGAGCTGTGAACATGATCCCCTACCTTATTTTCGCTTCTCCTATTTTGCATTTATATTTCCGGGTTCTGCATGTGGGACGCAGTATGAGGCTGATGTGTCATCTCTCCACGCTGTCGTGGCCACGAAGAAACAGCCACACACTGCTAACACATGTAGAGGCTGCACGCCGCACTGTTTCTGTTTTGTTTTGAACTGTTGGCACAAACTATACAGTGGGACAAAAATGAAATATAAAGGGACAATTAGAATAGAATTTGTGTATTTTAGTCTTTGTCACGCTCCTGATCACACCCTTCCAAACTCTAAATCAAGCAGTCTCACAAACATTAAAATTAATGACACCTCTCAGCACCTTAATTAGTTTTAAGTTGCCGTCAGGTATCCTGGTACCTCTGTTTCTCTTCATGTCGGCACTATTTTCTGAATAATAAGCTATAGGCCACAGCAGTAAAATGCACTGAATGAGTGTTTCTAACCCTGTTCCTCTGAGCCTTGAACACATCACTGGGTACTCCATTTTTTTATTTTATTTTTTATTCCACTGGTAGGGAATTTTTTGGTTTTTATTTACCAATATCAGGACTAGTCTCATAAATGTCATCAACCAATGTAAGATAAATTAGTTTTGTGGTTAGATATTTTGTAAACAATTGGTGGATTTTCTGATGTGTAAAGACACCGTGGGGACATGTTCTCTCACATACTGTGGCAAGGTTGTTCAGATAGGAAGAAAAATGTTAAAATAATGAGTCTGGTGCTTTAAGGCAGCCACAAACCAGTAACCCAAGAAAGTGTCGTTCCAAAAGGTCAAACCAGTGATCTGAAATTTTAATTTGATAGATATACCATTTGAACATTTAGCTCTTTCCCAGAACCTGTATTTTCTCCACACAATTGTTGGGATGAATAAATTATTTTAAAAAGGAATTCTGTAAATTCCTAACTTAATCATTGGTAAATACCAACTTCGGCACCGGCAACAAATTTATATTCCTGTCTAAGAAGACAACATTCAATGACAAGCCATTTCTTATGGTCCCCTGTATATAATCTTTGAATACACTGGATTAAATCTCTTTTTAAATTAAAGAAGATGCATCTTTTGTATGAAACTGGTTTCCCACCTCAGGGCACAGTGTAAACAGAACAGACACCAGTGCATGCTGGATTTATAGTGTCACTGCTGATCTAAGTGCTTTCTTTTTGCATCGTTCTCTTTAAGATCTTTACTCTTGGCTTATCGCAATTTTCAAACAGGAAATAAAAATTGCGGTAACAAGAGATGTAACTTATTTATCAGTTCTTCATTGTAAGGGGTCTGTTTTGCAAATGAAATTTCTGTATGACTCAAAATGCTTTGAAGATTTATTAGCCCAAATAACTCCATTAATATTGTCCTCATATAAGTGTAATCCAACGAGCAGTTTAACAAAAACTGCCATTTTCCCCAGGGGGAGTACTATATAGTTTGGAAAAAGATAAAAATTTCAAAGAAATGCCATCATCTCCTTTGAAAAGTTTTTTTTTTATCCCACACTGTGAGAGATGGGTGCGAGATGCATTATTGATTATTTAAATCAGATTGCCGTTGCTGTAGTTGATTTTTCGCGTTCTGAACTGGTTGAAGGTGTTTTAAAACTGAATGTATTATGCAAATAATAAAATTACACTATGTAAACAGCAACCTTTATTTTTCTTGTTCTCTTTTAACCAATTTATTGTCACTCATCTAACTTGCACTTTAATTAATCTAAAACACAAAAGCAGCAGTTCAAACGTAAAATCTATTTTTTTAACTACTAAATTTTCACGTAGAAAATCTATCTGCACAATTTTACTGAAATTGAGTTCAGACTAAAATGTGAAAGTTTTCGGGTTCAGAGGAGTAGGCATTACTGGAATTGAACTACTTTACCCATAATGCATCTCATTTTGTTCAGACGATGACGCATGGTGCTCGCGCCGTGCAGGGGAAAAAGTGTGTTGCGCACGCGTCACATTTATGTTGTTGTTTGTGGCGGTAAGATGGCGGCGCTCGGAGATACCACAGCTCTGGGAGTGAATGGGTTAATACGACAATTTACAGCAATAACAGGTAAAATATTTTTTTGCTGTGGGATTTGATTTATTTGCTACATTTCTGTTACCAAGAAGAGATAGTCCCGCTGCCCCTCAAACAAAGCGTAGTCAAGAAAACAGAGGTGAAGTCTTGCTCTGCCCCCTACGCTGTCAGAGCTTTGCAGAGGGGAAAAACCAAAGCTAGTTATCTGATAAACTCACGTGAAAGACCAAGAATAAAGAGCACGACGAGCACCGGCTTTCCATTTTATCTGTCACAACCACTTAAAAACATCCCTTCTCCTGAAAGTGTTGATAAAAGGCGCCACATTGCATGGCTAAAGCTTATTTTTGCCCCTCTTGCCTTGCATGTTGTTCGATAATGTGGAATGGACGTCGGCTGTCCAGCATTTCCCTTCTTCATCATGAGGCAGGCTTCGTTTGTGTGACTGTCATCTT
Organism: Arothron firmamentum; assembly: GCA_016586285.1. Lineage (NCBI taxonomy): Eukaryota > Metazoa > Chordata > Actinopteri > Tetraodontiformes > Tetraodontidae > Arothron > Arothron firmamentum. Next base: position 356,492 of record BJFM01000017.1, read on the forward strand.
CACTGTGACTCTGATGTGAACAACACCACACGTGTAAGCACGTTGGCTTTTCCCCGACTGCTCGTTGATAGGTTTTCAATAGCTAGTGTATGCTTTGACGCCATGGATTTTTTTCATTTGTAAGTTATTTAACGGAGAGTAGACTGGACTCGGCTTGGGGGCTGCTGCGAGACTTAGAAAGTGAAACAGACATGCGCAGTAAACACGGAAAGATCATTAGCTTTCTTGCGCAGTAGACCTAAAATATCTAAGATTATATTGCTAGATAAAGTGTTTTTAACATTCTGAATATGTTCATGTATTACACTTTGGAGTAATTTATTGTATATAAATCCTAAAGTTACAATGCTAGTAATATATCCTATCGGATTCACATTACGTACCATTCACTTTAGCTACATTGCTATTGCACATAATATGCTCAAACATTTTTGATAGCCTCATGTTTGGCTTTCATTCATTTTGCACAGCATTGCAACAGCCCTCCCTAAAAAGTTGAAAATCTAAAGTTTTAAACGCAGTACACAAGTATATAAACTACGGAATCTCACAGCAAGCATGTCACTCGAGAACGAGATGGGAAAAACAGTGGACTTTTTGAAGATGCCGGAGGCTGTTATTGTAAATATATTGCCCATGTTTGAGCAAAACTTAAGATTCTATAGATGCATAGTTAGGCACATTGCAATACATAAATGTGGATGTATGACAGACTTTTTCTAGGGAAACATTAATACGTTTAAATAGTTAATGAACTTTAATGAATAAATGCACGAGTAATGTCATTTAACAGTGTTTTAACACTAGTTTTCATGACATTGAGCACATTTCTCATCTGTCAACTGGTTTGATGAAAGAACACAGATTTTTGGGTTGCAATTAGCATTTCTGTGTTTTTATGTAGTATTTCATGTATACAATAGCAGAATACAAAATAGATGATGCCAGTGCTTCATAGTAGGTTTTCTTGGGGACAGTAGTTGAAATATAATTTTTAACTTGCAGGTAATTGTCTGACAGCAGTTAACAAGCGACGGAATCTAAAGTATCAAAACATGATCACTGAACACCAGATCTCAGAATTGTATGCAAATGGAGAACAAAATGATTTTTGACTCACACCATCTGTGTCTGACATTTTTAGGGGCAACAGAAAGTGTCGGAAAACATATGTTGGAAGCTTGCAACAACAACCTTGAGATGGCAGTGACCATGTTTCTGGATGGAGGAGGGATTGCAGAGGAGCCCAGCACCAGCTCCAGTTCGGCCGCTTCAAGCAGCAGAGCTCCCCCTACAGAGTAAGATGATGTTTTATTCACATTCTTGTCAAAAAAAAAAGAACCTGAAGGCAACAACTAAGTTGCTCTAAACTCCTTTTTTCTGTTCACGTTTCAGTGAAGTACGAGCACCAATTCCTCAGAAACAGGACATATTAGTGGAACCAGAACCATTGTTTGGAGGTATTACACTTTATTTCTTCTCAGTTGACCAGTTGTGAACCCACTGGTATTTTTTTTTTTCATCTGATAAATGGAACCTTTTTTTTTGCCTCTGCAGTACCAAAGCGAAGAAGGCCAGCTCGATCCATCTTTGATGGTTTCAGAGATTTCCAAACTGAAACCAGTACGCCACCAAGAAAATCTTTTTTAGCCTCTTTTTCAACTGTAAATTTTCTTCCTTTTATAACTGTGAATGTTCTTGCTGTAGTTCGACAGGAACAAGAACTTCGTAACGGTACAGTGGATAAGAAACTCAGCACCCTGGCAGATCTTTTCCGTCCTCCTATTGAGCTCATGCACAAAGGAAGCTTTGAAACGGTGAGGAGCCTTTCAAGGGGTATTTTACACTCCCCATTTTGATTCTGTTTGTGTGAACTTTCAGATGATTTTAGCAAACACAAGTGAAAAGTCAGGTTTTTTGAAAATTCAGGATCCAGGTTTCTGATGTTTCATTTACACTATAAGAATCAATTGCCATAAAAGCGTCTTCTGAAATGATCGTGCATTAGCTTAACAGATCTCGTCATCTTTGTGTCCTAATAGGCAAAAGACTGCGGACAACTGGAAAACAAGTGGCTGATGATCAACATCCAGAATGTTCAGGATTTTGCCTGCCAGTGTCTAAACAGAGATGTTTGGAGTAACGAGGCTGTTAAGACAATCATCAGAGAACACTTTATATTCTGGCAGGTGTGTCATTTCTGTTCCCACAGTTGGAGTCCATGCTTTTTAAATTCTAAATGAGATTCTGCCCTTTTGTAGGCTGACTTGAATTTTCTCTGTCACTTTAAAAATCTTTGCATTTAGCACACACAGTCCCACTTGAAGTGTTGAGATATTGGAATAAAACTCACTTAATTCAAGGGCACAAAGTATTAAATTTGAAATTGCATTTTCATTCGTCACAGGTATATCATGATAGCGAAGAGGGTCAAAGGTACATCCAGTTCTATAAGTTGAATAAGTTTCCCTATATTTCCATCCTTGATCCTCGAACTGGTGAGTATTGTTCACACTTCTAATGCCTGATCTCAGTTCAGTCTTTTTAGCCATATGAAATACATTTCTTTTACACATAATGAGTTAAGAAGGACATGAGTAATAGAGTGTTATACTTGCTTATTTAGAATATTTTCAGTCATTACCTTGAAATATTTTCTATGGGACCAGCTTTGACTTTTATCACTACTGTATTTGCTGAATGTCATTACTGTTTTGTGACATTTAAAATATGTTCTTTTAAGGTCAGAAAATGGTGGAATGGAACGAGCTGGATGTGACATCGTTTCTGGAACAAGCAACAGGCTTCCTGGCAGAGCACGGGCAGCTCGATGGGCCTTCCTGCCATGCACCCCCTGCCAAACGTGCTCGCTCTGTGGGTGTCACCTCTTGTTTCATCTCTCATTCTGTTTGCTGTCATTGTGTCAATTGTCCCCAATTTATCAATCATTAAATAAATTATAGAGACATTATCTAAAGCTAAGGCTAAGGTACTGACATAACTAATGTGTAAATATTCTGTATTATTTTCAGTTCTGGTATTTTTTTTAACACACTTGTTAGATTTTATTACTACAGCACACTTGAAGCCGGCATATGTAGTTGGTATGTTGATGTTGTTTTTCTATTTTGCTGTTTTAGGAAAGTTTGATTGATGCCAGTGAAGATAGTCAGCTGGAGGCAGCAATCCGGGCTTCCCTACAGGAGACTCACTACGAGTCCGCAAATGCCCCAGACGCTCCTGACTCTCCCAGATCGGATGACGAGTCCGACGCTGAGCCTTTCTCTGACAGCGAGGGTCCCATTTCTTTCGACGGCTCGGATAATGAAATGCCAGTACCGCAGGAAGAGAAGAGCTCGGGCAGCAAGCACTCCCTTCTCCTTCCTTCCGCCACCGCTCAGCAGCGCCTGCATCCGGACAGTTCGACTTCCTCCCACAGAAAATCGCCGTACAAAGAAAACAACCACAGTCACAAGAAGGAAGAGAGCAAAAAGAACCACCTGGAGCCCTCGTCTGCTGGTACTCTTCATTCAAAGTCGAAAATAAATTCTGGAGGAAACCACATTGCTGCAGCATCTGAATGTGCAGGACCTTCAAAGATCAGTAGTACCTGCGATGTGGATTACCTTGATGACAACGGTAAAAAGCTCAAAAATTCTAATGACGTTTGTGTGGTAGAAATTTTACACCCTGCGACCCGCTTTAGCTTTTGGTTACTATTAAATGACATGTAGCTAAAAATATGTAATTGTCAAGTTATGTTTTTTTCTAACCACAACTCTGCCCAAACTTGAAAAACTGCTTGATCAATCGTTGAAGGATGCAAAGGAACAACTCGTTTCCTCTCGTTTCCAATTTTAATTGAAGTAATGGGTTTAGAAACAGGAATAGGTCGAAAACCTTGAAGGTAAATAGAACAAACGTGCTAATTTATAACTAAACTGCATGTATACACTTGGTAATACAACATTTAGGTGAAAGTTGGTAATGAACAATTAATGTAATCATCAGAATGAACACTTCTACTGAACATTTATGATAGAACAACTACTGATAGGGAACAAGTTAAGAGATAATTAAGCTATTGAACACTTAAACATTTCTCTGAATATTTATGATAGAACAACTACTGATGGGGAACAAGTTAAGAAATAATTAAGCTATTGGACGCTTGAACAGGAGCTGTGGTTGGAAAGTCTTGGAGGACAGGTCTTACTTGGCTACACTATGTTGACTCGACCAAAGCCCTTTGCCCTTTGATTTTGCTTCCTTTGGTCTTACTCTTGGTCTGTCTATTTGATCTGAGTCTTTGATCTTTCGAGTCGTTTGATCTGCTTATTTAGTCCGAATCTTTGATCTTCTAAATCTTGGATTTTGACAAAACAGTAATAATTGATATTTCTCTCTTAGGTCCCAAAGCCAGGTTGATGCTCCGTTACCCAGATGGGAGGAGAGAACAGATCTCTCTGTCTTCTCAAGCAAAACTTTTGGTAACATAACCCAGTTTCATTATTTGGAGGAATGCTCTGCTTGGATGAAATGTAAACTGCCATGTCTCATCTCACTGCTCTCTTTTTAAGGCCCTGGTCAGACACGTTCAATCCAAGGGTTACCCAAATGAGCGCTTCGAACTTGTCACCAACTTTCCCAGAAGGAAGCTCGCCCACTTGGATTATGACATCACGCTTCAGGAGGCGGGGCTTTGTCCACAAGAGACCGTATTTGTGCAGGAGAGGAACTAACCTTGCCAGACATTCACTTTTTTTTCCCCCGGTCTGTATTTCTCTTCAAGACTTCACCTTTTCACAAATCTGGGATAATATTACTGGCTTCCATCCCGTAACCTTCTGTTCTCCTGGAACTCATTTTTGATGGACAACTCTTCTCACCACTCCACTATCTGAATACCGTTTTAACTGACAACCTGATGCCTTTGTAGTACCCTACAGTTGGCCAGTAAGGTGACATGGATGCCAGCCCTCATTTTCTTTTCTATGTGAGGTATTCTTTTCTGAGGCGTACTTCATTTCTTTAAATGATGAAGACACACCAGGGGGGTGTACTACCAAGCAACAGCGGTGCATTTTAGCATATATACATAACCATGATAACTTATACAGAACATGTAACATGAAAACCCTTTCACTTATGCACCATAATCTTTGAAGGACTGCTTCACATGTTCTTGACCAGAATTTGACGGAACAAGGTCAGATTAACTCTGAAATCAGCATCAGAAATTCTGGTGGTTTCTTCTGTCATGTATGTGACATATACGGATGAGGAGAAGCGTAGGATTTTCAAAATTGGGCTGGACTGGAGTGCTGGACCAATCCACAAGTTTCTGATCTGTTGGACGGCGAGGGATTTGGTCACTGAGGAAAAATGGTGTGTTTTTTTTCCATACACACTTTACCATAAGCAAGATGTTTAATGCATCCTTCTTTGCTGACTGTGGGAACAGATGTGGAGCGTCTCCATCGTGCATATGTGAAAGGGGCTCTGAATGAGCGGAGCTTGGCTCAGAGTTTGACATTAAAGACATTGTTGCCCTGTAATTAATCATTTTCCTGTCTGTATTCTCAATGAGAGTCTGAGCAGAGGTATTAGCTGTGTTATACACAATCAAGATCAGCTGCACATTACTGTAATGTATGATTATAACAGCACAAGTTATAGGAGTCATGCACAGAAATATCAAAGCGTTCAGCTGATGATATAGACTAATCTAAATGTTACACCAAGTCATCAGCAGCTTTTTAATGTTCATCTCCAGTTGGTTGCAGAGTCAGTTACAGTTAATACGAAATGATTCATATTCCACTGCTGATCAGCACGACGATGAACTGAACTTGCAGACAGAATGAATTCAACAGTGAACACTGAGATGAAGATGATGTGTCACAGTTTCTTCAAGCCGTGCAAACGTGATACACATTGTGTGGAAAGTGTCGGATGATGTCCCTAGACCTGATTTCTGATCGTACCTTCAGGTTTTGTTGAGCCAGTCTTAATGATGGAAGCCTGACACTGTTCAGATTGCTTCATAGTACACCCCTTGGGATAAAGCTGTGTAGACATATACAACATAACTCGTGAATAAAGGTCCAAATAAGTACAAACGTTCTGATGAAGCACCAGGGACATGTACAAAAGACTCACCTTCCCAAAGCTGTTAAATGTCAGAGTTTATTTTCTAGATCCTTGTTATTTTCTGTACCTTGGGGCAGAATGAGGGAGTTTCATTCATGTTTATTCTGAAGTCAGTCTCAAACGCTCATCTTTTAAAAATTGTAAATATGTAGAAGGCCGAGAGAAACGGTGTAAAAGAAACAGTGTGGATCTGAAAGGCGTTGGCGTGATCTGTGGATTTTTAAAAGAAAAGAAAGTTTCTGATTGGAAACTGGTTTGTTGTTTTTGGATTTCAACTTTTGATACCGAAGGGAATGAATGCGGAATGGTACATCTCATCAGCCGGACCTGCCCTGTGTACAGAAATGAGCCGGAAAGACTGACATTTAGCTGTAGTTATTGTTTTCTTTCTTTTTTTTTTTTTTTATATGCTGCCGAGAAAATGCCGATGTTGAAATATAACCAACAAAACCACATGTGATTGTGTTTGATCTCTTCTCTATTTTATCTTAAATTAACTTTCTTTTCAAGACAAATGATAAAGCAAAACTCCAATAACCCAATATTAGCTGTGTTTAAAAGAAAAAAAAATATTTTTTGCTTACATTTTAAGTACTTTAAAGGTGACTGAGGTAATGAAAGTGAGAGTGGCAGCGTCTGAGCAGGGAAATGGTCAGAGTTGAAGGGAAGAGGACTTGCAGCTGTCCAAACAGATGAGGACACTGACTGCCTCGCTGTCGTCTCTTTGGGGGGTGCCGCAGCATGAGAGGGACGCTCCTCAGAAACCTATTTGTCATGGCCGAAAAGAATGCAGGACAACAGGCTGAACACTGCAATGCTGACCAGGCTGTAGAGTTCCAGTAAAAATTAGAAATTAAATTTGCGTCAACGAAGCAACATAACGTGTGAAGTATCCATCCCATCTGGGTTTGTGACGTTTAATCGCTCTCTAGGAGGTTGACCCCAGTTATCCACAGGCCACTCAGACAGTTCCAGAACAAAGTCAATGGAAGTTAATGTGTGATCACTTGGCGGTGTGGGTGGGTTCATCTGCGCCACTTTTCAAGGTTCTTATTTGCCACAGGCAGTAGCACTCCGCCGTGCCGCTGATGGGCAGTGAAGAGCTAGAAATGAGTGGGCGTTATAAAATACCATCCATCTTAAGGAGTTTAAGAATTTAAAATAAACCCTATTATTATCTCCTGAATCACAGATGTCTAAAATTATGTTTACCTGTTTATACTTTATTTCAGCTGAACAGCCTCATGTTCTTCAGTTAGGAGGAAAACAAAAAGATGAAACCAAAGAGAAACTTAGATCCTCTGGGAGTAGTTGAGATGGAATTATGGGATGTTAGCAGAAGATTTTTCATTCAAACATCACATCAAAGGCAGGAAATCATAAATACGATATCAGTTCATTAAGTTGCATTTGACTGGACATCTGTTGCTCACAGGATGCAGAGGGTGCTGGGAGAAGTTCATGCAGGTACAGCCAGGGTTTATCTCAATAATGCTAAAAAAAAAAAAAAAATTTAAATATTTATTCAAAAAGGTGATAAGGTCAGGGCTTCATGAGTCAGCAAAAGCACTTTGGCAGCTATCTAAATAAGTCTTACACAATGAGAAATGGTCCTGTTGAACATGGATTCAGCTGCTCTGATACACTTTCAGGCGTTACTTTGGTGTCTAGATGTAAATAAACGGAAATTATAGGATGTAATCTGCAGCCAATCAACCATCAGTGCTAAATCTAAGCACTTTGTGTCAAAGTTATCCAGGGTTAATTACATCAAATGCCGCTTTGTATAACCTTTATTTTAACTCCTCCTTTCTCTTGTTAAACTCTCAGTTGGGAAACACTGCTCAAAGTCTGAGTGCAAATATTTGCACTACAGGGACAAAAAGTTAAAAGTAATAACTCCAGACAGATTTTATTATTAGGGAAGTTCCACCAAGAATAAAGTAAATAAAACACAGGGGCATCATTGCCAGTCTTGCAGCATATCATTGAATGCTCCTCCACATGCATTTAAGTTGGATTCTCACATATTATTTTAAAATCTGTGAGGGGATGTCAATGACCAGTCTGCAGAACCTTTGCTCCTGAGTTGGGAAATGCTGACTCTGTAAACACGACAGTAGGGTGAGTAACTCAACAGCTTTTCGGGTTAAAGTACTTTTTTGGGATTGATTTTAACAAAGACAGCATTTTTAATCAAATTAATTCTTAAAACGGCTTGTACAACTAAAATCCGGCTTATTTTGCTGGTTTTTGTGACCTTTCTGCTTTATTTGAATATTTAGAAAGACAGATTTAATTGTTGAGACATTTCTCACATTGTCACAAGAACCAAAAAGTGTTATCATTACAATATATTGTAGTAATACTGAAAAATATACATGCTGGTGGGTGAAGCACACAATACATTTTTATTGTGTTTATTTTTAGCATAAAAATTGTATAAATTATATTAATAGAAATCAAAACCACACCTGGAAAAGTAGGAGAGGACATTGATAAAATTAAATACTTGTAAAAGAGAGGACTCTAATTAAAAAGCATGTAAAACTAGAAAGTATTTTAAATAAATGTGTTTAGCAGTGTCCTAATTACATCACATCAACCTTTGTTGCTGACATCAGATTTGTTCAAATAGTGGGAACTCCAAAGTGTGTAAAATTGGAACCTTGCCCTCTGCAGGCTTCTCTCTCTCTCTCTCTCTCTCTCTCTCTCTCTCTCTCTCTCTCTCTCTCTCTCTCTCTCTCTCTCTCTCTCTCTCTCTCTCTCTCTCTCTCTCTCTCTCTCTAATCCTGTGGGACGGACACACATGCACATTGGGAAACCTAAGCAACTGCTCTTGTGCTATAAAAGCCCGGTCCTCCTGTTGAACTGTCTGCTCCGCTGACCTGAAGAACGGGCCAACCAGCATGAAGACGCTCCTCCTCGCTGCGCTGTTCGGGTGCCTCGGTATTAACAGTGACACAGGCTGACTTAACATTCACTCTGTTTGATGCCCTAAACATGACTGTTCACTTGAATTCACAGGGTCTGCCTTCGCCGCCCCTGTTGACAAGGTGAGATGGTGCCTCAAGTCGGAACAAGAACACCTAAAGTGTAGACGCCTTGAAGCTGTGGCCCCAGCCATCAGCTGTGTGCCAAAGCAGAGCACCTTGGAATGCATCGTTGCAATTAAGGTGAGGAGTACTGTCAAGTAGTAATGTAACATACTCAAATACTTTTGAAATACTTCTTAAAATGCTTAGCTATAACTATTTTCTAATGTAATCTCCACAAAGGGAGAAGCAAATTTCATATTTCAGATTTATTTGTTTGAGAGCTTCAGTTTCTAGTCAGAGATTACATGATGGATTACAATACTGCATGCAAGTACAATGTTTTATGTATTTTATGTTTGTCTTTTTAAACCCCCAACATTAAGTTTGTGCATTTTTCAATGCATTTTCAAATAGGCTCTAGAGAATTCCATTCAGTTATGTTTTCATGTTCTTGTGTATTAGTCCCCTCCGTTCAGTGATTGTGCTTCAATCTTTTTTTCTTTTTTTTTTAACAGCAACTTGACTTTAATTGTATTTTGAAATTAATCGGTAACAGTTAATGACTGAATCAAGCACACCGTGAGTGTATGGGAAAGGTTGTTAGACAAATGACCTGCTGACAGTCATTAAGTTAGCATTCTGACACATTCTGACACGATTACACCCACCAATATAGATTATGAACTCTACTAATAATAACAAATTATTATGAGGACTAATTTAAAAAAAAAAATCCTTGTTATCAATGCAATAATTTACAGTTTATGCACCACTAAACTGTGTAGCAACTGGAGGATCAAACTTCTCGCTGCGTACTCTGTTTACCTCCAAGGAAGGGTTGGCCGATGCCATCACTTTGGACGGAGGAGACATCTACACTGCTGGATTGAACAACTACGATTTACATCCCATCATTGCTGAGGACTACGGCCCCTGTAGGTACACTGAGCAGCTCTTTTCATGGAGGTTAAAAGGCAGACACCTCAAATTTAGCACGAGTGACACGTTATAACCTTCTGCACGCATCCAGCTTCGGACACCTGCTACTACGCTGTTGCCGTGGTGAAGAAGGGCTCCAACTTCGGCATCAGAGACCTTGCGGGGAAGAAATCCTGCCACACTGGTCTGGGCAAGTCTGCAGGCTGGAACATTCCCATCGGAACTCTGTTGTCCATGAATTTGATTCAGTGGTCAGGAATTGAGGACAGTCCTGTGGAAGAGGGTGAGATTTCTTCAGATATAAAAGCTTTAAAGCAGATAGCTTTGTAATTATAGTAAGAATATTTTGTAAAACTGTGCAGGCAATGCTTCACAGATTCAAAACACTTCTTTTTGCTTTGCAGCGGTGAAAAACTACTTTCAGAGCAGCTGTGTCCCTGGTGCAATAGCCAATAGCAAGCTGTGTCAGCTCTGCAAGGGAGACTGCTCCAGGTCCCATAAGGAGCCGTACTATGACTACGCTGGAGCGTTTCAGTCAGTATTACAGACTTCAGTGTTTCACAGGCCTGTAATCTTGTTCCATCTATGCAAGTCCAGTTGCTAATGCCGTTGTTGGAATGCTGTGTTCATTAGATGTCTGGCAGATGGTGCTGGAGAAGTAGCTTTTGTAAAGCATCTTACTGTACCTGGTGAGTATCACACACTTATCTATTCAGACAAGTGACAGCCAAGCAAGCTAAATTATAACTAAAAATTTTTTATACACATTAGAGGGACCTGTCGATTAGCTGTGTAATGGTTCCAGCGTAATCACATTACTGTTTGCATTCGAGTTGAAACTTCCTTAACTGCATTCCTGTCAAACTGGTTTGGATGATTATTTGGATAATCTTTTGGATATTGGTGCAAAATTTCAGGTCTCCCATAGGCGAGGAACTGGGCACATAATTGGGTCACAATTCTAACTAGATTTTCCTTCTAACTTGATAAATTAAGTGAAAATTGTGCTTTTTGGTGGTTTCTTTTAGAATCTGAAAAGTCCAAGTACGAGCTGCTGTGCAGGGATAACAGCAGAAAGCCCATTGACAGCTACAACACCTGCCACCTGGCCAAAGTACCAGCTCACGCTGTTGTCAGCCGAAAGGACCCCCAACTGGCAGACTTAATTTATAGAACTCTCAACGCAGTCGAGGTATGAAACACAATAACGTACGCCAAATAAGAATTTCCATGATGTGTGAAAGGATTCGTTTACCACCGCTGTGTGCTTTTGCAGGGTTTTAACCTCTTCTCCTCTGAGGACTATGCCCCCGCCAAAAACCTGATGTTCAAGGATTCAACCACTAAGCTGGTGAAGCTGCCAGCAAACACAGATTCCTTCCTGTATTTGGGTGCTGAATACATGAGTATTATCCGTTCCCTTAAGAGAGGTATTACACACTTTCCCTAAAAATGTCAGATCCCTGTTTCATCTTTTTTTCCCCTCTTAACTGAACCCAAAATTAGCAGACTGAGTGCTGTAATGTTTTCTTTGCCTTCCAGAACAGGTGTCATCCACAACATCCACTGCCATTAAATGGTGTGCCGTGGGACCTGCTGAAACATCTAAGTGCGACCAATGGAGCATCAACAGCATGGACAACGATGACACCAAAATTGAATGCCAAAATGCACCCTCAGTTGAAGAGTGCATAAAAATGATCATGGTATGCTCTAAATGATCCAATTATAGCTCTAGAGTCCCCTTGTGTGGTGCTCTGCATCTGAGCTATGATTTTTATCCTGTAGCGTAAAGAGGCTGACGCAATGGCGGTAGATGGAGGACAGGTGTACACAGCCGGAAAGTGCGGTCTCATTCCAGTCATGGCGGAGCAATATGATGACAGTAAGAAAACTGGCCCATAAACACATACAGAATGTTATTTCTGACATTTCTACATTTGTAATATTTGCTTTTGCATTTCTCTCCACAGCACAATGCAGTGCTCCTACACGTAAGGCCAGACACTGTCTGTCTTCCTCTAATAAAAGACTTTTTGAGTCTTCTTCAGAGTTAATTTAATCCACCTCTTGCACTTTTGCAGCTCAATTGTCATCTTACTACGCTGTCGCTGTGGTAAAGAAGGGTTCGGGCATAACCTGGAACACACTGAGGGGAAAGAGGTCTTGTCATACAGGCATGGGTAGGACCGCGGGCTGGAACATTCCCATGGGCCTCATCCACAAACAGACTAACGACTGTGACTTCAGTAAGCGAGTCTTTTTTTATTTGTTTTTTGCAGGACTTTTTCTTCGCAGGTCAGCTCATCTGTCACTCACCATGCTCAACTGTGTCTCTGCAGCTAAGTTCTTCAGCTCTGGCTGTGCCCCTGGAGCAGACCCATCCTCTTCATTCTGTACTCAGTGTGTAGGAAGTAGGAAAACAGTGGGAGATGAGTCCAAGTGCAAAGCTAGCTCTGAAGAGCAATACTACGGCTATGCTGGAGCCTTCAGGTAGGGTCTGACTGTTGTTGCACTTATTGAAAGCTAAAGTTATACAGTACATGTGCATGCCAAAAGATTCATTTATTTTTCTAATGCGTTGGCATCAGTTTATTTTCATAATTATATATTGTATTATTTCTCAAGAGCCAATATACTGCTCCTTAAATTAAGATTACCTTGTTTACTTTCTCACAGATGCCTTGTTGAAGGTGAAGGTGATGTTGCCTTCATCAAACACACCACCGTTAGCGAAAACAGTGATGGTGAGACACTGACGCCGGCATCTCAGTTACCAAAGGTTCAATCCTGATAGAAATCATTTTGTTAAAGGCAATGGTCCAAGCTGGGCTGGCAATGTGAAATCCGGTGACTACCAGCTGATCTGTCCATCGAACAAAAAAGTTCCTGTCACTGATTTTGCTTCTTGCAACCTGGCGTCTGTGCCGGCACATGCTGTGGTGACTCGTCCTGAGAGCCGCGATAAAGTGGTCGAAATTCTGAAGAGTCAGGAGGTCAGTCGTACTTTCTTTCAACACTTGTATCCTTTTACTATTTGTTATCTACATTCTTCTATGAGTTACAAGTCCCAATGCTGCTTTACTGAAGAATACACAATTGAAACATCTCTTTTTATATCCCTTAAATATTTTTGCTTTGTCTTGTTTTGTTTGTCTCCTTAGACTAAATTTGGTAAACGCGTCAGCGATAAAACATTCGACATGTTCGGGTCTGAATTTGGAAAGAACCTCCTCTTCAAAGACTCTACCAAGTGTCTACAAGAGATTCCAGCGGGAACCACCTTTGAACAGTTCTTGAGACAGGAATACGTGACTGCCATGACCTCACTCAGAAAGTGCGGCGACGTTACTCCAGGTTCGTACCACTCCAGGTTTAATCAAGACAAGCACTTACGCTAGCTTGCATGATACATTGAATATATTTTTCCTCCCAACAGATCTGGAGAAATCCTGCACATTCCATTCCTGTCAACAAAAAAACTAGTGATGAACAGCGAGCATGAGGTGCCTCATTTAGCCTCTGCTGATTCAGGAATTTTCACAACACTTTCTTCACTTCTTCCAAAATTTGCTTTATGCATTTCTTTACTGATCTGATTGTAGATCTGATTGTGCATCTGATTAATGCAACTTACAAACAGCTCAAAATTCACCAGACAACTACCCAGGGTGAATCTGGAGCCATTTTAAAACATGACATTTTGTGTGTTGCATGTCTGAATTTTCCCCAAATAAAACTTTTAAAACAGTGCTTCACCATGCTTTTCTTTATGTCTACATTTCTTTATGTGTTTTAAAACTAAACAGGAATGATGTGAGATAAATAGTTGAGTTAGAGGAGACTAAAGGGTTTTGTTTTTAAAGTCTAGTATAGATCATTTAGGGATTTATATGAATTGATCTGTTAGCTTATAAAGTCAAAATAACTGAAGTTTAGATGCAACAGATGCAGCAACAATCTTAACTGAAGCATAGTAGAAGCAAATGGTTGATATTCTTTCTTGAAAATCTAAAAACAAATGGTAACACTTTAGTTTGGGGAACACATATTAGCCATTAACCTTTGTGATGCATAATAATGCATCATGTAGCTGCTAATACTCCTGCTAGATAGCAGATAGTTAATGGTGAATATATATATATATATA
>BJFM01000018.1:0-11812 GCA_016586285.1 Arothron firmamentum
ATATATATATATATATATACTTTTTTTTGCTTCTAAGTTTTCTTCAAACTTTCATTTGTTAAAAATGCTCTTTCGCTGGTTTTGCCTGAAGACGGTTTGGAGTTCAACAGTGTCACAGCCATGTCAACTGTGTTACACCTACAGGCAACCAACAAAAACCTAGATAGAATAACAAAAAAAACCCCCAAAAAACCCATTTTTATTTGAAAAAAAAAAAATTCTGTTTTGTATGTCTTTATTTAGAATGATTTGAACATTTTTACTAGATTGACGAGCAAAATGATCCCTGCACCCTTAAGGTGTGATGCTGGCCTCAACAATAAAAGCTACACTTCTTATCCCCTCAAACGTTATGTAAATCCTTGCTTGCTGATCCAGAGTCAGCTGAGGGCAGTTGGCGGGAGAGCCCCGCAGGATCTGATGCGAGTTCAGCTAATGTCTGGCTGAACCGCCCCCGGGGCAAACAAGGCTGTCACTGAGATATGACCAGACTGACCTCAGAGCTGCCTGTCACCCCTTATCTCCCTCTGCAGGGACACGTGCACATGAACGCTGCCTTCTCACTGTAGGAAGGGGCAGCATGCAGTTTAATCCGAGTCAGTCGAGCAAGCTTCTGGGTTCTGCGGTCCGGTACTTCCATCGAGATGGATCAGAGAATATTCTAGCATCACTTCTGACGAGATATTCGGTAAAATCTAAAGTGTAAAAACACTTTTACTGACTGTTTAGTGTCACATTAAAACCAGTAAAACCAAATTCTAAACATGCCAGTAGGCGACCACAGATAGAAACACTGCAAGGCAGCTCTGGTGGCAAACGCTTCATCTTATATTCTCTTTCTCCTCAGGTCCGTCACAGGCACCCGGCAACCTAATGTACGTTTTACATCCTCTTGTGTTTCTTGAACGCACCCCTCCTCTCTTCTGTATTCAGAGGCCGTTTGGCACCACATTCGGATCAGATATTCACGGTGGACGGTGTGCCAGCGTTTTCTTCTTTTCCACTAACCTCGTTCTCTGTCATCTCTGTCCTGAGCTATTATGGAAATCAGTTCCTGATTCTGTCATGAATGTATTATCCTTCTCTTTCATTGTTGATCAGTGTATTGAAAGTCACAGCAGGATCATTCTAGGGCGATTTTGACTCCCGCCGCCGACGTCGTCATCAGGAAACATGAAAACATGCATGTGTGATGTTAGCTGCAGGCTGAGTGAAGGTGGGTGAGAAAGTAAGATAAAGAAGCAGACATTTTTGTTATTGTGTTGTGGAGGCACAGAACACACACACACACACACACACACACACACACACACACACACACACACACACACACACACACACACACACACACACACACACACACACACACACACACACAAAGGACCTTGTTTTATTGTGTTTGGGACTGTTTTCAGTTTATAATTGTAGCAGTTTCTGGTGCATTACTCTGTGTTAGACTTTTTAAAAATACATCTTTTGATTGTCTTGCCTTTATTATTTCATATTGTATGTTTGGACATTTGGATCTTCAGGTTTTTCCTGGCCTCTCCATCTGTGCTAGGACGTTCAATAAATAAACATGCCAACATGTTGCTACTCTAGAATAAATATTGTTATTGCTAAATAGAAATTTCAAGACTGTTCACTAAAAAAATGAACGCGACGCCATCGGTTATTGTTGCAGACTTTTCCACTTCCAATGTATGCCAATAAAACCTGCAGCCAGCAACAGCTCCACTGAATCAGACGGTACTATCGCAGTAATATTGTCCTTCCCACTTCCCTTAATTCAGTCCTGCTCAGTCACTAAATGAGGACAGATGTACTGAAAATAAAAGAGAAGAGAAGAATGATGTTCTGGGAAATTAAAGTCTCACAGACGTCTGCAGATGACAAAAACTAATTTTTGTTCATGTTGGACGATTCTGAACGCTGACCCTGCTGGCTGCGCATGTTCTAGCCTCGGGAACCAAGGCCCCACAACGATCTCTTCCGTTGCTGGATTATATAGATGGTCTGTTTTTATGCTTTGGTGACCTTGTTGGTGTAGCGTTGACGCTGGAAGAGCGACGGTGGAAGAGGAAGAGGAAGATTTTTACTCTCCAGTTCTTTTTTCCCCTCCATTTCCAATAAAGTTTGTGCTCAGCCAGGCTCAGCGCTCTGCTCCCTGCATCTATCTCCTCACCTGTGTTCCGCCGGCCACCTGTCCATCATTTCGCTGTTGACTTTCCATCATTCCGTTGGCAGCATACAGAGTGAAAGTGGAGATGAGGAGAAAATAAAGGAAGCAGGCACAGAGTTGACTCAGGCCTGTGTGGTCCGGTGTGATTGGGTCCTGGAAGCGGAGCCGTGCTTCATGAAACTCAGGGCAAACCTAACTTTGCAGACAAAGAGAATGGAGACAATGAGGGGAAACTAGAGGAAATTGAATGTTTGAGGAAGGAAAGTACCAGCCAGGCAGGGAGAGATTAGGACATAATCTGACACGTTCAATCATTTCTGGGCCCCAACATATTGCAGTCTAGACTGAAAATGATCGATGTTGTCAACACAGATACTGAAACCTGGCTGGTTTCTTCACTGTTGTCTTTTTTTTTCTTTCTGGAGAATTTTCAACTCTTATCAAGTTTAAGCCAGTTTAGTGTTGACACGTAGCTGAAGCGGAATGATTTCATGCATCTCATTGAGTCTTTTAGTCTCTCGCTGCTCCCCGCTGCAACCGCATACCAGTCGGGCCGCAACTCAGCGGTTCCTCATCAAGAGTGTGGAAATAACAGATGCTTGTCGGTCTGCCAGATCAAAGTGATCTTCTCTTTGATGTACGCCCACTCCATGTGATCGAGACACATCTCATTCCATGATCTCATCCTCGCTTCAATAGCTTATTGTTTTTTTTCTTTTGTATTGTTTTAATGAATTATTTTGTAAAATTCTGCCACCTTAAATTGCTTGTACCAACTAAAATGTGTCCTAAAGTATAATAGGGGTATGACTGAAGCAGCCAATCAGAGACTGTGCCACAACGCAGGCTCTTGCAGAATGTAATGACAGAAAGCGGCTCCTGCATCAAAACAGGGCCAACAGCACAATCACCCCAGAAGACTGTAATCAGGGACAAATTTATACTTCAGCAATATATCACAGAAAAAATGTTTTTTCCAATCAGATTTGAAATGAACCAAAAAAATGTTTGATGTGCAAAATTTGATTGAGAAGCCACTTACGCCTCCATTTATCCACCATGGACCACTCTCACTCTCCCTGCCCAGACAAGAAAAGATCTTTTACAAACAAACAAACTACAAAATCCGTGTGTATGTGTGGACACACCTGTGTGTGTGTGTGTGTGTGTGTGTGTGTGTGTGTGGGGGGGGGGGGGGTTCAGGCTCAGTTGTTAATCTGCAATAGGGGAAAAAGGTCATTCCTTTTAATTGGAACACCTAAGGACATAATGGATCATTGACCTTCCTTTAATTTCGTTCCATGCGTTGACACCTTAATGGGGCTGATTCTGACACACCTCCCACGCATTTTCATTTATATCAGGTGTAACAAAATACCCATCTCTACCTGGAGTTTGCGATTAAGAGCAAATTCATACCCCCCTGCGCTTCGATAAGCTGCATATCTGTCGTTTGTCCAGAGACTTCAGCTGCAGATGTTGCCTGACGCTGTTCAGAGCTTTTGTCCTCATCTGTCTCACTAATGTTTTCCTCTGGACTGTGTTCTCAGTGGTGTTATTGACTCTGTTTTGCATGAGGAGATCCGGGCCGAGGCGGTAAAACCCATTATACTACAAGGCATCTGTGGTGACCTGTTCTTCCACACACCATTTATAAGAGAATTACTCTTTGTCTTGTTTGTGCAGTACATTTAATTGCCTATTTTTTCCCCCCACTTCTGTCGAGTTAATGTGGACCCTCACTGTATATTTTCAGGCCAGGTAATTTATTAAACAGGCAGAACTTCAGGAGCTTATCTGTGGAGGATGCTAAATTACATCTGCGGAGGGTTTTTTTGTTGTTGCTCCTCTTTTGTTCTCTTCTTTAATTCATCACTGTTCTTTTCCTCACCCAACAAAAGGTTGCTCCTCCCTTTTACAGAATTACTATCCTCTGCCAACATGTTGTTGCAATTTCTCTCTCTCTCTCTCTCTCTCTCTCTCTCTCTCTCTCTCTCTCTCTCTCTCTCTCTCTCTGTTATTTTGACTGTTGTTACCCACCCACATCTCTGGTTTCTGTAAAATACATTTGAAGTTGAGGAAGTAAATATGCAGTAAATAAATAAAAGAGCAAGGGCTAAATAACTGTAGGGTTTTTTTGTGTGCGGGTGTGAGTTTGGGTATTTATAACAAGCTCGCATTCAGCTACTACCTTCAAGCTGTCTACGTGTACATTTCCACCTGAAATAAGACCTATTTTTTTAAATATAGAATGGGCCTTTTGTCCTGCTGTAACCCATTGCATCTATTACAAAAGTCTGGAAATCTTCACATTTTTTTTTTTTCTCAACAGCCTTTTTTTTTTAAAGCATTTTCACTTATTCAACCCAACAGCATGCATTAACGCTCATTCCTTATCGGATTTATCTCAAATAACAACTTCTTTGCGATTGATGCTGAAAAGTTCAAAGTTTTACAAACAGTTGAGTGTTCAGACTGTGTTACACACAGAGGCCGACACCCCCGTGTGTGTGCGTGTGCGTGCGTGTGTGTGTGTGTGTGTGTGTGTGTGTGTGTGTGTGTGTGTGTGTGTGTGTGTGTGTGTGTGTGTGTGTGTGTGTGTGTGTGTGTGTGTGTGTGTGTGTGTTAATGAAGTATTCATCAGAACATCTGCTAATCTGACGGAAAAATGCCGCGGCTTGCAATAATTTTGCAATGAGGCCACTTCTCTTCATATTTGTTGTGAATTGTTAAAGGTGCGTGTTTAACCTGAGTACCTGTCAGGTTGTGTCCGTGTGTGTTGGTTAATCTGCTCAGCAGGACATCAAACATTTATTGTTACCTGTCTGTTAATATGAATGAGACGCTGCCTGTCATTCCTGTCGCTCCACACATGAATGCTGGATGGAATCCAGATGAGCTCCATCTCTTATTGACTTTCTCTCATCCTTGGTTCTCCTCCTCAGCCTCCTTTCTCTTAAATCAACTTCTCTATCTCTGTTTTCCCTTCCTGGTTTATCCATTTTCTGCTATTGCTGCACATTTGCATCTTAATTCAACGGCTTCAACTGCTATTTCACAACAGTAAACACATTCTAATCAAAGTTTTGGCACATCTAAATCATATGAGCAGCAGAGAACATAATGTAGAGTGTGAAATACTCCTCCATTAAGGGTTTATTTGAACCTTACAGTACCATATTTCACTGCTATTGCGTATAAGCACCGACTTCATCACAAAGGTGCTATGGAACTCCGTTTCCCTGCATTCCTTGTGTCTCTGTGTGTTTCCTCCCTCCCGCTTCCACCTGGTCAACTACACACACCTGCTTTCCATCATCTTCAGCAACCACAGTATAAAAGCCCTGGCTGTCCACTCAGCCGGTTGTTGTTTCAACACTAGTGGTCCGGTTGACAGTGAGAGCTGTTCATCATGTTCATTCAGCCTCGACGTCCTGCATTTGGTTCTTCGCTCTGTCCTTGTGTCCCTGCTCCACACCACCTCGATTTCAGCCTTTGGACAAGCTTCACTTGTCCTATTCCTATGCAGTCTACAATAAATCATCATTGTCTCACCACCCCCACCACATGTTTTGAGCTTCTATGTGTGTGTTAATACAGCTTTAACTTCTTTCTGTTTGTCCAGCTAAAGTGCAAATTTTCATTTGAAGAGAAATTCAATTATAATACAAAGACCAGTTAATTTGTGTTTACAGAAAATGGGATGTTTAGGGAGTTTAAAGCACACGCACACGTGGTAATGGCCACATGAAGGAGTCAGCGGGTTTTTATGTCCCCCAGAATCCTCTGAGGAGAGAGAGAGGCAACAAAACAAGAAATACACGAATTGCATCTGCCTCCATAAATACCAGCTAGCTGGAAGCTTGCCTCAGCACCCCAGTAAATTTTGCCAAATTCTTAAATAAAGCAGCTAAATCATGCCAAGAATGACTAACATTTACACTTTCCTGTAGGAATTCTGAAGATCTAATACACATGACTGGTCAGCTTGACTTTCCTGCGTTATTGGAGATGCACTTTGTTGTCACTTTGTGGACTACGTATCATCTCGACTATGGAGACTTTCTGACTGGCACGTTGTCAGGATTGGTCCTTTCTCCCTACAGTAGCAGTAATTCTTACTGATCTCTGGGATTAGAGGGAGATCAGGCAGGTCTCAGATCCAGAGAAACCTGAAAACAACACGTTCTTTTCAAATATTTAACGAAAATAAACTAGATCTTACTGGTCCATCCGAAGTTGCTGACCAAAATGATTAAAGTTTAGGTGTGAAAATACACCAAAAACAGGTCAGCGATGAAGAAGTTCATTAAACTGGGAGTTGGGAAAAGGTTTAAATACATGGGGAAGGCAAAAATTAGACACGTGTGAGAGAACTTGAGGTAAAAATGTGAGTGAGGAGGAGGGAGCCAACAGGGAGAGACCATTCGAAAAACCAGGAAGCAGCTCCTTTATAAACAAGGGTTTGATCCCACCCATACAGGTAGAGAAACATCACAAGAAACAAATAGAAAATATGTCCTCACATTTCCTGTCCCGTGTCATTGCTGTCGGAGCCATTAGTCTGCCGAATTGGATCTTGAATAGATTCTACATACGCTTGATCAGTGAGTCGTTCATCACTCAATACATGTTGACAGCTAAGAATATATACACAGAATTTCCAAAAAAAAAAAAAAGAGTCAGTGTCAGACTTAATCATGTTTGCCTTTCAGCCAAAAAGGCATTTCTATTATACACATCATTACAGTCAAATGCCACCATATTTGAGAAATGGAGTGGTTCGTTTATTACATTCAGTCAGTCGCGACCGCCTGCTCACTTTCCATTTCCTTTTTAACAGACGGATGGATTTGACACAACTGTTCAAATGAAATTATTTTTAAAAGCCAGTGACTGAGAAACCAGTGACACTTGTATTGTTTGCGATGCTTTTTAACAAATCCTCCTGATCTGAACACCAAGGAAACATGCTTGCACGTCCATCTGGTTTGGAATATAATCCTTGTTGATATTGATGTGGGTTTTTTTTAATATAAAATACAGAGATGCCTCAGCCTTTACCTGCTCATGGATACTCTGACTTTCCTCATGGTTGATTTTGTTGTTGGTGATGTTATATGTTATATGTTTTATTCTGCATGTTAACTTCTTCTCGTGTTATTTTATTCTTCCTACAAGGACGTCCAAACAGACCTGGCGTGCCCGCCAAGATCAGGACCGACTACATTCCTGCTGCCATTACCATGGTAACAGATGCCAGACTGAAAGCCAAGCAAGGCAGTGGCAAAAATATAAACAAACAAGCAAACAAAAGAGAACCCTATTGTATATGGTTTGATTCTATCTCAGTCTTACCTCTGACTCTGGAGTACACAGCACTGTTGTAGCACAGTTTGTTTTGAAGAACTGCAGCTGAGAAGAAAACACACTATATTAAAGGCATGTATTTGTTTCCGGTTGTTCAGTTTCAAAGCTGTTCTTCCAGCATGTTTCTAAGGCTCAAACATAGATTCCTTCCCAGGTTTTGTGTTTTAACAATGTGTGGCACTGATCTGCCTTTGCCTTCTTATTAGTGTATTTTGGAAGTTGACAGAAGCGTTCATACTTTTATGGCTCTTCTCACAGGAAAGATGGAAGATGAGATAGTAACAACACACTGGGAAGCAGCAGATAGACTCGGTGAATTCAGAACTCCAGAACGTGTGAAACCGCATCCCTGGTCCTCATCCATGCAGCTCTGATAGAAAAGCACTTCTGGTGCTTTATCCTTAACCCGTTTGGATTGTTGCTTTGTATCTGTTTCCTGTTTTCCTGTCTCTTGGTCCTACTACTTCCTCATCAGAAAGTGAGACTTTGTTTCCCTTCTCTAGTTAAAAACATGCAGATCCCTGAGGATGAATTTAAAAGCCATCTTTGCTTCGTTTGAACAGAAATTAGTGAAATATCTGGGTTTTTTTTTCTTTCAGGTAGCAGCAAATTTGATTTTCTCCCTTTGATCCATTCCTTTCCCTGAATTAGTTTCTGATTAGAAGTGTGATGTTTCAATTAAAACCAAAGAGAACACCCCATATGTGGACCGGTGGAGTCTTATCAGGCTCATTTCCTCTGCTGGTTGGTCGGATGCTGCTGAGACTTGGCCGGCAGAATGAATCAGTGGTTCAGACAGTTAGCAGAAAACCCATCAAAAACCCATGCATCGCAGCGGCCGTGATCGCCGCAATTACAGAACCGTCACAAGTGCTAATCAAAATGCAAATACAGCTTTATTTTTTCATTGCATTGTTGGATTTGTCCCAACAAATTACCCATTTTGGAACAAACTCAGCTGCATTTTAGAGATAATGTGAAATAAACCCTGTGCGAATAACAGCGCCAGAACATAGGATTGGGGAATGTGTTGAATTTATCAAACATCATCTTTTGTGCAGAACATGACAAAAACAGAAAAGGCCAAGATCCCCCCCCCCCACACACACACACACACACACCGCTTGATTTCTGTCCAAAATGCAGCAGCAAATTCACACAACCGCCAGAGGGAGAGCGTTCTGAATGCAGAAACATGAAGAGAAATGAGGTTAGCTGTGTTGCACATTTGAGGGTCAGTCAACGCAGAGCGCGGCTACTGCGCTTTACATATCGACTTTTTTAACCCAGTGTTCTTGAATCGGTTCATATGCAGCCATGCCACAGGTCAGGCTGGTAACTGCAGCTCGGTAAATCACAGAATGTCAATCCAAAGTTAGATCTCTGCCTGCAACTGAACTTATTAAGGTTTCCTTGAAGACGTTTTGCCTTCTCTCCAGTTAAAACCCTCCAACACTCTCAGACAAAAACTGGTACACCCAAAGGACAAGACACCAAGACAAAAACAAAGCAATGTTGTCTGTGCTGTACACGGCCAGGAGGAATGCAAGGAACTGTGCATTGGGGAAACTAAACAGCCCCTCCATAAACGAATGGCCCACTACAGACAGGCCACCTCTTCAGGGCAGGACTCAGCAGTACACCTGCACCTACAAGAAAGGGGACACGCCTTTGAGGACAGTCAAGTATGTCTACTGGCCAGAGAAGGTCGCCGGTTTTATGAGGGGTGTCAAGGAAACCATCCACATCAAGATGGAAAAACCATCTTTAAACAGAAGTGGTGAACTAAGGCCCTTTCTGTCACCCACGTACAATGCAGTCCTCCACTCTTTCCATCAACAATCTAAACATTCACATCATTTCACGAGACCTGGTGGCTCATCACCATGTGACCCAGCAGATAAACGGGAAGCACCGAAGGTGAAACCAGGTCAACGGCCCTGCCAACGACTCTCAGGTGACCACACAAGGGCTATATTTTCAAGCTCTGCCCCCAGCGAGCTCAGAACTGAAGAAGCCTTCTGGAGAGGAGGCAAAATGTCTTCAAGGAAACCTTAACAAGTCCAGTTGCACACAGAGATCTAACTTCGGATAACCACGACCTGGATGAGGAGAAGCTGGAGAACCTACACAGACAGAATGTCAAGGACAGACTGGCAGTTCTGGCAGTTCTGGCAGATGTGTTAATTTACTTCTAACTGAAGGCCTATGTTTTAGTTGGATACTTCTGACACAGTCTTAAAACTATTTGATAATTATCTCCCATGGTTTTCAAACTCTGAGCATTTGAGTTAATATGTGGCTCCTATAGGGGCCCTCGAGGACGTGTGGGCCATGTCAGAACTCAAACCAAAAGGTGACATCAGCTCTGGATTCGCTTCATTAGAGCTGACCTCCGTCGTTCACGGGATTGTTTGTGTCCTTGGAAGGCCGACTTTTCTAACTGTCATGCATGTCTGTAATTGTAAATCAAATTAAAGTCTAATTATTTGTGTGTTTGCGTGCACGTGTCTGCGTGGGCGTACTTGAACGTGTGCGCAAAGACATTATGAGGCTGTAATTACAGCCATCGATTTTAATTAAAGACACCCTTCAACTTACATAGAAAAAAGCAAATAATAAATAAATAAACACTGCATGTGAGCACAGGCTGGAATCAGAAGCACTGATCATCGCTGAGACCGGAGGGAAAGGAACCAGAGAGCTGTAGGATGCACACATAACGTCACTCTCAACCCAGTGAGACATCTGAGCTGTCAATGATACTCCACAATCTAGATGAAGATGTTGCAACACCAGTGATTCTATGATATCCTCAACTATGAGGGCCACAGCGCAACACTGGCCAGTTTGTTGAGCGAGCTTCCCTCTCACCAGGAAGTCTCACTCGCTTTTATGCCCAAAAAGAAACAAAAATTGGGTTTTTCTCTCTTTGCTTGAAAGGTTCTGCTGAGATATGCGTGACAAGGAACAAATGCAGACAGGTAAGTGTTGACAGGACGCTGTCGCACTCTCGCTCTGCCTACAGCTGTATGAGCAAGGAGACGAGCACCGCTGAACACAGCGCAATGAGAAGCTCGTGCACTTTATCAGCTGTTAATGAGGCGTGAAACCAGACAAACTGGAGATAGCAGAGAGATGTGTAGGATCACACAAAAACACTCAAAGAAGAGGAACCATGAAGACATACAAGTGACCAAAACCTGTGACTGACTGCTGTTGCTGGTAATGCTCCACCTAGAATGAGGGCGCAGCCCCTTAATTAACCCTTCACTGAGCGTGCAACTGCAAACACAGCCATTGTCACTGTAGAAAACCAAGATGGCCACCCTCCGCGTTGGTTGGTAACATGGCAGTGCGACACAACTTACATCTAAAGCAATGTTGCCGCAACAGACTTTTCCCAAATTAAACAAGCAGTATTGATCCCAAGAATCAATTATTAAAGCGAGTCGGCGAAATCCTTGAATATTTCAACCACATTGATTCACCTTTTTCTCTGTCTGGCCTGGCAGCAGGCTCATGGAGAATTAGATCATGGCTGTTTTCCTGTTGCTCAGCATCAGCTGGTCTAATTAGCTGTGTTGCTACATGTGCCTGGTACGTCCTCTCCAGGTGGAAGATTTCTTGATTAGACACAAGGTTGCTTCACTATTAGGTGCATCTCTGGCTCCATTTGTACTACAATAACATTATGTTATTCATGTTTCTTCCTGATTGTTTGACTACAGCGACCCGGCCCTGCTGAACCTGCTTGACTTCAAATGTTTCCCGATGTCAGATATGTCTTACTGCAGAGGTCACAGGGGTCATAGATCCGATCCATCGCTTAGAGTGAGAAAGAGCCTTAATTACATTTCTCCGTTTGTCCTTCCCCCGACCTCGGAGGTGAGCTGAGTTACCTCTGATCGATACTGAGAACACATTAAATCTCAAATTGATGTAGAACTTTGATTTTCCTGGACTCCCCGCATTACTCCTGCACTGTGCCATCCCAGCCAGATGTCACATCCATGGATTTTCTCTCTTTGAAAGCCGCCCTCTCGGTCGCCGGAGGCTCTTTTTACACATTGTTCTCCCTGAAATGCAACTGTGGCCTCTGATCAATGCAGAAAAATCGATGCGCCGTCGCACGTTTAAGTGCAACCACGCTCAAATGTCGCGTCTTCGCCGCACTTGCACTGCAAAAGTGCTTTTTAAACTAATGAAATAACACGTATGAGGGTCATCTCACAGACAGTTTTCTTTACCTGGGTCACC
>BJFM01000018.1:25926-37801 GCA_016586285.1 Arothron firmamentum
CCCCCCCCCCCCCCCCCCCGCCCCCCCCAAATGCACCTGATCTGAAATGTAAAGAAAGCATGTGTGCATTTACCTCACAGCCACATTTAGAATCGATATAATGGAAGAGAGCACTGTTTTTGTGTTCTTTTTTCCTCCTATTTATGTTTTTCAGATAAGCATAGAGTTTACTTTCATGGCTGCAGCCTTCCATTAAGCAAACCTTGATAAGGGTCATTTATTTCTTCATGGTCTGAGGCAGCCTTGAGAGAGAGAATGTCCTCCATACTGGTGGAAATGGGAGACTCTCCGTCTAATCTGATGCACTTTATTTGGCTGGTCTCAGAGCTTTTAGAAGAGAAAAATGAGATGCTTAGTAAACATGGACCAATAATGGCTGCAAAGTCATTAATAGATGGCTCTAATCCACAGCTGATGTGCGTCTCAGATGAATGGTTGCAAAGAAATGAATGTTGCTTTTTGGACATTTGTACCGTTATTAATACCAGCCAAAGATGCACCAAACTGGATGCATATCATGATTCCTCCTGGAAGACGTGACTCAGGGTGGATGCTGTTGCGTCTGCAAACCTCCATCTACTGTTTTAGGTTCAGCCCAGATGGATTACCTGGATTACTGCTGGGTTTGATCTCAAAATGTCTTATTTAGGTAAAAAACCACAACAGGAGAAATGTTGTGATTTCTTGTGCAGAGAGTGAAGATCTGAAAGATCTGCCTCCAAGGTTTGCTGTGTTCTTCCTCAACCCGTCCATGTCAGGACACCTTGATGAGCATGCTTTTCCACTGTTGCCCTGGAGGAACTCCTGGCATTTTATTTATTCTTCATTCCGGTCCTTCTATGCTGCACTGCAGCGCATCTCCTCTTCTTTCTTCCTGAGATGTGAGAAGATAACCTCCCGGTGTCTTTGGCACTTTATTAAACAAAATTGTTTTCTCCTCTTATGTCCTCTGCTTTTCTCAAACATCTCGAGAGCTGTTGGACCCTGAACACAAATAACCGCAGCAGAATGTGTACTGTAGTGCAGTTTTATTCCGTTTTAACTTGTCGCTGATTCACTACCTTCTGGCCTTGGGCATGTCCTCACTTAGTGTCCCGGCGTCTGCGTTGTGTCTCAGAAGAATATGGCACTGCCTTCTCCCTTCAGCACCTTGGACAGCTCCTGTTTGAGCCACTTTCCAGAAAATGACTTTGAGAATGGTTTGGTTTCATTTTAGCTTGTGTTATTGTAGAGGAGGACAACACAAAATTTTTATTTCACAGGGGAAGAGAGAGAAAAGGTTTCTGCTAATGATGTGGGGACAGTCGAACTCACATCTACAACAGAGGAACATGGATATTATTTCTAAAACACCTCAACTTTTAACCCTAATCAATCCTAAACCGGTACTAACAGTGTTTTATTAAATAAAGTCAGCCCTGGTGAAGGCCTATACCTTCAAAACTATGGTGTCAACTAGCGTAAACTAACCTGTACCAGAACAAGGGCAATTACTTCAAAGCAGAGTCCCTTCATGGTAAGAGGTTTTGGGGTAATGTTGCAGCTGGGGGGATTTCTGAGTGGGTTCTTCTCCAGGTACTCTGTCTTCCTCCACACTGGTTTGTTTGGAGAATCTGAACCGTCCAGAGATGCTTCCTGGATGGAGTCAGTAAGGAGTGAGTGGTGTGGGCCATGCAGCTATCATCTGGGAGGCAGGGAGTCTTCATCATCAGGCTGATCAGAGCTTTTATTTGAAGTCGGTGGAACTGGCGAGCTGAGTTAACTCTCATACAGGCACTCTTCCTCATTAGGAAACATCTATGGCATCCCACTGATCACTTTCAAACATCTCCAGCGCGTGCTCATCAGTGCCTCCTCTGTCTCCACCTACACACACTTTGAATTTTCTGTTAGCACCCCACCAGTATGATTATGAAGTTTCCCTCTGGGACACCGTTCGCATTTAGTTCCATTTTCATCCCCACGATTGGAACTCCCTCCCCGTCTCCACCCACCTTTGCTCTTATCCTGCGTCCTCCAGAAGCCTCCTGGTGGATGAGGCTGCTTCCAGAAGATGGAGAGAGAGAGAGAGAGAGAGAGGGGGGGGGAGGGAGGGAGAGAATCAGGGGGACATCAGAGTGAAGTGGGCCAACAGGGCTTCTTCAGAGAGCTAAGCTAGCCACACAATGCCAGGTGGCGCTAATGAGGACATATGGTAGCAGGGTTTCTGTTTAAAAGCACGAGCTCACAGGGATTTGTTCATTGATAATGAGACATTATTGTGTTGTTTTTAGTTTTTTTCTTTTAAAGATGAGAGGAACTATAAACAGTGTCTCACCAGTGTATTGTACCATGCAGTCATTACATCGGTGCTATGGCAGCAGAGTACTTTATTATAAAAGTTTTCAATCCAAAAGCCCTTATTATAATGGCTTGAAATGAAAACTGCTATAAAACCAGGGAGCTCCAGACTGGTGTATTTGAGAGTAAGATGGTGGATGTCCTCTCTGAGGCTGACAGGATACGCTGTGAATATAAATGAGTAATTTGGCAGTCTTGTGCCGCTGAAGGACAAATGCTTGATCCCATTTACAAGATGAGAACAAGTGTCTAAACTTTGCCCACATTCAGTGTAAATGTCAGGAATAACATCTCAGATGCTGCCGACGAATGGCTTCTAAAAAAATGATAAATGTGAAATTGGTGTATCTTCCATTTACATGATCAGGTGTGTTACTGGATTCTGCAGTCCCAGAGTTCTTTAAATCCTCCTCTTTTTTCACAAGCCAACTCTGGTGAGAATGCAAACAGACCAAAGAGAGGAAGTGAACTAAAGAGACCAAGCGGACTAAAGTGAGGATGTGAACCAAAGAGAAGTGAACCAAACGTAAACTAAATTATCGTTAATTTTGTGCAAATTGTAAAACGTCTCACCCATAACTGGAATAAAATAACTGACCAAAGAGAATTCAGCAACAGAATCACAGGTGCCTCTGTGTGTTATTGTTGCAGATGATATCTTTTGGATCGGAGAATTTGCTACTTATCTTCTGCAGCACCATTCGGACCGACAGGAGGTGTCAGACAGTGAAAGGCAGACAGAGTTTGCATCTAAAATCGATAAGACTGATCAACAGATCCAGTCCACTGCTCATCATACACAGTGCACTCCCTCACTCCTGGGGGAGAGGAGGAATTTCACTTAGGCCAATTGAAAATGCACCACAACTCAGAAAAAGTTCCACATTACAACATTGATTGTAAGAAGAAAAAAAATGGTTTACTGATCATTTTTTATTGACCATGAGAGGCGTAGCCGAGAGAGAGAGGGAGAGAGAGAGAGAGAGAGAGAGAGAGAGAGAGAGAGAGAGAGAGAGAGAGAGAGAGGAAGGGGGGGCTGAGAGGGCGGTGTCTGCTGATTGAGGAGGAGGAGGAGAAAGCAGTCTCCGTTCATCGTCGCACACATCTTTTCCTCACTCTCGTGTATCAGTCGCTGGAGCTGCCGGAGCGCCCCGGGGCCACGGACTTTATCTCCGGATTCGGACACCAACAAACTCTCAGGTCGGTGAAGCAGCGAGCCTCGTCCTCTCTCGGGTGCAAACAGCATGAAATAAAGTCTCTGACGTGCTTTGTCGACTTTGCTGGCGCGGTGAGTGAAGGAGGCGCAGGAGAGGGCTCAGCGGGGCACCGGGTGCGTGGACGCCGCTAATTGCGCTTTGAATTTGAAACTCGCCAGCTAATCGTTTTCTCAGCGCCCCATCTGCCTCCGCGACAACCTTCCAATGTTTATAATCCGATTAGAAGAATGCATTGCTGTTTGATCAGATATAGTAGCACTTTACACACAGTCAAGGAGCCTCTCGTCTGCAGTCTTTTCATTTCCCAACAACAGCGATCGTGCGTCACAATCAGAGTTGAGGAAAGTGCGCCCCGACACTTTTCTCCCTCTTCCTCTCCTCCGGGTCAGCTGCTCACTCTCTTTTTTATGTTCTGTGTCTCTTCGCTGTCAGAAGATGCTCTTCTTCCTGCTGCCTGCCGTGGCTCTCCTGCTGAGCACACGCACGACACTCTCCACTAACGAGAAATGGCCGAGCGCCGCGGCTCAGTACGGCAAGGACAGATCCTGGAACCGATTCAGAGACGTGAGTTGCACCGAGTGTCCCCACACACTGCCAGATATGACATTGTAACTGGCTTGATTGTGTGCGTCCCTGTGTGCCTGCGTGTGTGCGTGCGCATTGGAGAGGGCGCGCAGCGAGTGCACCCTTGATGAGCCCCGAGAGTACTTGAGCACTCGCCAGCAGGCGTAATCCACCTTGTAGAGACTCAGCAGCTTCCAGCCCTGTTAGAAAGCAAATCAGACTCTCACAGGGTAAACGGAGTTCTGCACATGATGGGGAAATGCAAACAGATTTAAATTAAACATCATCATGAAGATAAAGTCCAATAAAATGATCTACTGCCTAAAAGTGAGATGACATCAAAAAGCAGAGCCATCTACATGCCACTATTGCAGAAGTGATGTTGAACTGCCATAATTAGCAGAATCTTCAGTTCCACACATGCACGGTGCCGACTATTATCCCACTCAGGTGGAACGCAGCTAGCCTGTCTGCTCTGGTTTGCTGTTAATGCCTGAAGTTAAGCCCCTAGAGATGGAGCTAAGCTGCCGCACAGTGATGAAGGCAGCAGAAACAAGCAGCTCACACTGTCATTTTGATATTCCACAAATCATTTTCACACTTTTGTTCAACGTGTTTCTGGAGTTACTGTGAAATAAGGCGGCCTGGGATCGACTCGCTGCTGGGAGGTTGCAGGGTTCCCTGAACTTTCACAAGGAAAATTGAAAAAAAAAAGAATCAATCACGTTTACCACTTCAAATAAGAAAGGCTGGCTGTTTCTGCACTGTAGGTGCTGCTTGTTCTGTGCTGGTTCCCAGAGTCTTCTTAATGTAATTTGACATTAAAAAAAAAAAAAAATCCCCATTTTATGCACTCTGCCTCTGCAGTTAACCTTAAAGTCTCACCTTCAGTCCTCAAACAACTGGCCTCAGCTGTGGAATCACAACAGTGCCAAACTAGCCTGCGCCGGTGGTGACAACAGCACAACACAACAATGGTGGGACCTGTCAATTATAAGCTCGTATGTTTTACAGTAGGAGACCGAGGAGCAACATTTGATCTTTACAGCCGTGCACGGATGATTTTACAGAGGAGAGGTGCAAGAGAATCAGTGCTGACTGAGCCCCACTCTGCTTGGGCTCCAGTACCTGTAGTGTGTGTGTGTGTGTGTGTGTGAGAGAGAGAGAGAGAGAGAGAGCCTTCTGCCAACTGTTTATTTCACACTGTGAACTCCAGCTCGAATGAGACTCATTAACAGGAAGCTGTCAGGGTGGGGAGGATGGGAGGTGGGACGAAGATGGAAAGAGCGGGAGAAGCAGACAAAGATAGCTGCCGCTCAGACATCTGCACAAGCTCAAAGCGCTTCCGTCTCTGCGTCTGAATGTCGTTCATTTATGCATGAGTAGAAAAAAAAACCCAGAAGACCAGGCCAGTGATAGCTGCCGTCCTGCAGAACAAGGAGGCGTGATCTCTTTGTCAACCTTGCATCATTTCATTGTTTTCTTTAACTGGATTAAGAGGTTTGATCTTCGCGATCTCGTGCTTTTCAGCTTCCCATGTGGGCTGTCAGGCTGCTTTATTTGTTTTTTGCCAGCTGGTTTTGGCGAGTAGGAGATTTGTGCAGATAATTTGGTTTCCTTAAAAGAAAAAAAAAAAACACTCGGTAATGAACATCGGACTTTGAAAAACAAAAACAAAGTGGAAAAAAAAGATTTTCAAACTGTGTCATTACCATTTCCTTCAGGCTGCAAATGCAAACATAGATTTTAGGCCCGATTTGGAGCAGTATTTCCACTCGGCAGTATTTCCACAACGGCTCAGGAAAGAGTTCACCCATATTCCTTCTCTTTTGTTTTTTTTTTTTTGCTACAAAACAGAAGACGCGCAATGGGAGGATTGTGGTGTTTAAATTGGTTTAAGCCGTCCTTGCGTCTGTGGTCGGCCAGGTTTTAAAATCGGTTAATAATTGAAAAATATTTGGTGGAGACGGAGACCTTGGCTGATATTTGTGCGTCGACTGATGAAATACCACTGATGTGAAAGCATCTATTGAATCAGTGTGTTATATAAATTCACTCGCTCATTAGGTTTACGTGACACCTAAAAACTCAAGTTGGTGTGGTTGTCTGACTAAAACTAGATGTTAAAAGTGCAGTAAATGTGTAAAATGGACTAAAAATGAAGTTTTAAAAGTTTAGCTATCAGACCCAGATAATACTGAAACCTGGATCATCTCCAGCATGTATGAAGACCAGTCAGACTGGACTGGGACCAGATGCACCAGCGCTGTCTTTGCAGCATTGTCCACCATCCTGCCTGATTGCCTCTAGGGTCGCAGATCGCAGGTATATTGGTCCAAGGATTGGAACAGGTCCAGCTACAGTCGCAGCATTGTGTGCAGGTACTTGTTTTGACTGATTCCATCTTTATATGTCAGACTTTATGTCCTCGTTTTCTTCACAGTTTCCTCCTAAAGCGTTTTGATGGCTGTGCTTTCCTGTGAGTCGTCGTGTTGATAAACCTCATAAACCTGCCCGGTTTGTACTGACTGGTCTGTTCTGTGCCAGTTGTGGGCCAGTTCCATTCCTATGATGTAGTCTACCAATTTCATCCCTACGCTGCAGCCACTTCATTTTCCTCCACACGGAGGGTCTGTCGTCTTTAAAGTGTCGCATTTGTGTGACTAAACTCACTAACCTGCGCCTGAACCACAGGATGATGGAGATTAGACTGCAGAAGCACTATTTGCTCAGTGTTCACATTACAGAAAATGCACATTCTGCCCTTTTTCTCTCCAACTAACCAATTCCTCCTCCTCATGCTTCTGAAACCTCCTCCTCATTTTACATTTGGAAAATGCCACTTCTACAGCAATTGCTTCACATTTTAAAGAGGCCTATGAAGGATTTACTGGACAATTATGACATGAAATCCAGGACGGTCTCACCGGGAACGGGGATGAGTCTTCACCAGTGCCGCAATTGATGAAGCCCATCTCTCAGCTCCTCCTCTCAGATCCCAAAGACATAAAGTTTCCTTCATCTCCATCTTTTTTCCATCCGCTTCCTCTTGTCTGTGTTTGACCCTGCTCCCACCCAGCCACCACCTTCTCCATCTCCCTCCATCTGTCCTCCCTGCCGTGTCTCCTCCTCCTCCTCCTCCTCCCTGCCTGCCATGTTTCAGTCTGCATCCGTGATGAGCTGCTCGCGCCTCCTGCATAATGCATGAGCGTCGATTTGACAGGAGCAGAGCTGCCGCAGAAGACGAACAATTAAATATCTATAAAGCAGAAGGACAAATTGCATTTGTTATCGTCCCTAAATGTCCTCCTACTGTAAGTGAGCTGCAGCATGATGATGCAAGTAAAACGGCCAAACAAACGTTTTGCTTCATTCAAATTATTTCTGAGGGACAACAGGTATGCCAGGTAAAAAGATTTCCTTTAATTTGTGTGTGTGTGTGTGTGTGCGCGTGTGTGTGTGTGTGTGTGTTCTCATACTTGCTACATACTGTACTAGTACCAAAATATTCATTCTACTAGCAAAGTGAGGACATTGGTTACTAGTTTGTGTGCAGAATGAATTCCGTTAAGAATGGTTATTGGTATGCAGCAGCGCGGGTCACCGTGTCTGTGCTGACGGCAGGGTCGGCCTTGTTGAACACCTACAACGTGAGACATTGTAGGCTACATGGAAGCATTCTGGTCACATTCTGGTCCGGACAGAAGTGAGGGCGAGGCTCCGTGTTCGTTGTGACCCCATGAGCGGGTTATTGCCTAGGTGGCGGCCATGTTTGAAGAGCTCTTTTGTGGCCCTGGGTTTATATTCACATTGAGGGAATCAGAGGAAAAGTCCTTGTGGACGTAGTTTAAGCCGGTAATTACAGTCCTTCACTCTCCTCTCTGCATCGAAGCCTGAAACTTGTGTGTGCAGGAAGTGCGAAGGCTTGATGATAACCTGGGACCAACTCCTTCACCATTGCCATAGTCTATTAGCAGCCAAAGCGGTCGGATTCATATGTCACGGCTTGATCTGTAATTGCTTCTTTAATCCAGAGCTGAAGTCAGTTAATACATATTATGGTCTGTGATTTGCTGGTTCTGCTACTGTGGCTCCGGCTGGACACACAAAGAGAGAAATGGCTAAATGAGTGTATTATAAATGAGTTCTGTTCAGCCAGGTCACGTTTTCCTTGTGGAATCTGCCCACACAGAGTTGAATTTACTTTGGAAAAACAAAGATTATTGTATCTGTCCTGTTCTTTGGAGAATCTCTAATCCCACTGTGACAGAAAAGATGTTTTTGTCCTTCATACTTTTGTCCCGAAAAAAGGAAAAGTTGTTTTCTTTTTTTCCACCTCAGCTGCCGTGTTTGCTTCTGCTGAAAGATGCTTTCTTCGCCCCCGTCTCATCCTTTTCTCTCCAGTCCAGCTGAAATCCTGTTTACTCACAGATGGGTTTAGGGGAATGCACAAAAATCCTATTTGCGCGGGACGTTGGGAATGTTGCTGCTTCCTCGGCTCGGTTTCGAGTTGAAAATAAACGCTTTAACCTCCCCTTTGCCACGACAACAGTCCTCGTGTGTGTGTTGGTGTTGTGTTTTAGCTGTGGTCCAGGTCCGTGTGGGGGCCTGTGCTGCACGTTTTCCTGCCTCCGCTGGAGCTTTTGCTGAGTCGTCAGGTTCTCCACCAGCATCGCCGTGGCGACAGCCACACCTGGGAGCTTCCCGCTGCACCCCGGCCTCAACTGTTAGATCTGTGTTTGTTCTCTGCTGCGCCGCTCGCCCTAATTGGCTGGCGGTGCAGCTGGAGAGGGGTGGGGGAGGTGCGGGGATGAGTTTAGAGGAGCGGCAGAGACAAAATGAACCCCGGAGTCACCTTCACTGTGTCTCCCACGTCCACACCTCTGTGAGTGCGTCCTCCCCTCCTGACGCTCTTCTGTCAGCTCTGTGAAGCCTCTCCTCAACACCCATCACTCTGTCTCACGACTGTCCCGCTCTGTCCTTCCGTCTTTGGCTGCTCGTGGTTATCACCCCCCCAAGCTCTCGTTTCTCCTCCTTTTATGCATCCTTTTATCTGAGCTATTGATTCCAGATGAGGAGACTGATTCTAATCTGCACATTGAAGGGTTGCAGTTGTTGCAGGGAGGAACAACTAGGGCAACGCTGCCACTGCAGGTTTCGCTTCTTCTTCTGTTATGGGGCATCCCTGAATGCCTTTCGCGTGTCTTTTTTTGGCTGTTTGCATCAGTGAATACCAACAATGCATGCACACGTGCATGCAGCCTCCCTTCACCCCGAGGCTGTTGGAGGGAATCGATCAGCAAATTTGCGAGGCTTGGCAACTGCGTTTGGAGCCTTGATGCAATCAATGAGTGTGAAACAACAGGAAGACACACACACACACACACACACACACACACACAAAAACACACACACGACATTGAGATCACATACTGTATGATGATGTTGGAGGACATATCGGTCACAGGCGGGAGAGAGGTCAGTGCCCCTGTGACCTCTGTGTGTGTGTGTCTGTGTGTGTGAGTTTCTGACACTGTAGGTGAGAGCTGAAGAATTGCCGGTGTACTTAGGGCTCAGAAAAAAAGAAAAAAATGAGGAAAGGTTAGAAAAGACACTTCAATCCTAAACCTGTCAGGATGGAAGTATTGCAGAGATGTGGAATCCATTATCTGTGTGTGTGTGTGTGTGTGTGTGTGTGTGTGTGTGTGTGTGTGTGTGTGTGTGTGTGTGTGTGTGTGTGTGTGTGTGTGTGTGTGTGTGTGTGTGTGTGAGTGAGATTCAGCCACTCCTAACTCCTCTTCCTCGCTATGGGGAGTGGCGTTCTATCTGCAGCTGATACGAAGCTTTCCAGCTAAGCCGACTCTTTTGAGATGTGCTCTGATTGGCAGGACCGAGAATCCCCCCTCAGGCCTCTGGAAAACATCGTTTATTCAAGGTTTTCATGCATTTGGCTTCACTTTGGGCAGGTGTAAGACAGACAGAAGAGTGTGTTGTTCCAGGCACTATTTACCTTTTGTTAGGCTCACATTAGCACAGTAAATCACAAATGTCTCGCTGCAACTGACGCTTAATCTGCTGGACATGTGTGACATTTTTTCTGTTGACATAAATTTCATTCATGCTTAGCATGACCACATTCACTATTTAGCCAATCAGATGAGCCCTTCCTCAGATGATGAAGATGAGTGGAGCCTAGCCCAGGCGAATTTATAGTCAAATATTATTTTACTAATTTCAGCGCTGCAATGCATTCAGGGTGATAAGCAGGGTAATTACCCAGCATGCATTGGCAGCATCCATACAGCTCCACGAGGTCCTCCGACTGCAGCTTGCAGCCTTCGAGAATGGTTTCCGGAAAATCTGTAAACGAGACACTTCCTTCCTCCAGATGGTGATTTGGAACAATAGATCTTACACTTTTACCTCAGAAAAAGCTTTGGATCCATAATCTAATCTGCCTCTGAATCCTGCTGATCAAGCACCGCAGCTCCAGTGGCTTCGAAGTGCACCGCCGTACGCAAGTGCCTGGTGGATTAAACAGCTTCACCACCGCGTTTAAGTGCTGTAACTGCCATTGTTGCAGTATTCATTTGCATCATCTCACATCTCAGTATTTAATAATAGAGCGCAGGGCTGCTTCGCTCCCTCTTGGCTGATAAATATAGCTCTGACATTCCTGCCTCTTCCCAGCCCAGCAGTTCAGCTTCCAGAGCTACGCCTTCCACCCGGCTACGCTTTCGTTAGCGAAGGTGTGCAGGTTAGCGGCGCGACAGAGCCCTGAGCCACTCGCTAATAATTCAGTGAAGAAGAAGAACATTGCACCAATAAAACGGTTGCCGGATTGTCTTCTGCTCCGTTGCACACGGGCGTTATTAAGAAATACAATCACGAGCGGAGTCGAGTCGAATTAGAACCCTTGCTGATGTGTCTCTGTAGGTTTCCAACAAGTGTTTGATTATGGGATGGATTAGGCCATACTGAAGTGAAGCTATCCATGCACGAAGGATGTTCTTGAATTACTGATAAAGTATCACCCAGCTTGTGTAATCCATTGGTGCACGCACGCCTGCTAATCGGATTGATTTCAGTCTTCAGGATGTAGCCTCTTCTGGCTCTTCACCTCTACTCTGAAAAGAAATCGAATAAATGGAGTGAAACACTTAAACCATGGGGTTTTTGATTAGGTCATTCCTAAAGTTCACATAAATGTGTCAGATCTGCTACAGTGTTCCAATTCTGGCTCAAACTTCAATGTGTTCTCCATCTTTATATTTCTGGTGGATCCGTAACTGAACCAAATCACAATTCTATGAATTCAGGGAAAATTGCGCTTTGGTCTTTCTGTCATGATGTTCATGGAGTCTATGCCTGAAATTCTCTTTCATTCCTGCGCACAGATCATCTCACATCTGTGACGTCATGCGTGTGAGACACGCCTGGCGAGTCTGATTGCAATTGATTGCAACTCTAATAATCTCATTCTTGTAGTGTTGCGCTCGTGTTGCTGCTTTTCACGCATCTCAGTCCCCCCGTCGATCAGTGTCAACACCCCTCTCCTTTTTTTTGAATTCCTCTGGTATTTACGGTGGCTGAAACCGTGTCAGATGGAATCGGTCATCATCCCGCGGGTCCCTCAGGGTCACGGATACAGTTGCTGTTTGTGTGTAGAGAGATTGAGACACGTCGGCTCTGCTTCAATAATTCAGCGTGTTTCTGCTGTTTCCGCGGTTCATGTGACGCTTTTGGAGGAGACG
>BJFM01000018.1:44832-58140 GCA_016586285.1 Arothron firmamentum
TGTGTGTGTGTGTGTGTGTGTGTGTGTGTGTGTGTGTGTGTGAGAGAGAGACAGCAAGACAGTAAAGTGAACACTCTTCAGACCACCATGAGACTGTTGCCATTAGCAGAACACCCCCAAATCGATGTGTCTCTACTTTGTTTACTTCTTTTCTGGGTCTGAAAGTGAGTAATGTTTGAGCTCATTACCTGTGAGCCTGGAAGGTGCGACAGGAACAGCACACCACAAGCTGAGTCATTAAAACCAGAACACCGGTGCCCAGTGTTGTTAGTCCAGGTCACATATTAAAGCATCTTTATTAAAGGAGGGTTTTTTTTTTTCAGATTATGTATTTATACAAAGGCTCTGTTGCAGTTCAAAAGACACGATATTTCTCCCCATTTGTCTCTGTTTTTCCTTTTCCTCTTCTGCATCTTTTTATCCTCAACTTCAGTCTGTTCATTCTCCTTCATCAGCACCTTTTCCCTCGTCTGCTTTTGTTTCCCCCACTACCGAAGCTCCTGAGCAAGCCTTTTCAACTCCCAGGAGATTGCGAAATTAGCTTTCGGCTGCTCTGTGTGTGTGTGTGTGTGTGTGTGTGTGTGTGTGTTCATGTATGTCCTGGCTGAGTCCAATAATATTTTTCAGTCTCGTAGCAACCAGGAAACAAACTCGTTTGCAGGGAAATGAGGCCTGAATCGTGGCCGTGCAGTGAGCTTCTTAAGCAGCCTGTCCACAGCTGTCGGACCCTGTCCTCTGTCGCTCCAGTGATGGAGAATGGCGGTTGGCTGCTCATGGGGGTTAAGCCACATGGATCCCAGTATTGATCACTATTGGTTTTCCACTTTGAGCCCTTTTCAGAGCTGTTACACAATCAGCTGCTAAATTGTTTCTGCAAAGTTGTTCCTCCGCTCAGGGAAACTCATCCAGCGAATGTTGCCGTATCTGATATTTCATACAGCGAAGATGAAGGCAGTTAGCAGTCCTCCTACCTCCCCTGGAACTGTCTCCTGATGTGTCTTCCTGATGATGGATTGTTTCCTCCTGAGCGTTCTTTTTGTCCTGTCAAGCATCTGA
Source organism: Arothron firmamentum (assembly GCA_016586285.1). Lineage (NCBI taxonomy): Eukaryota > Metazoa > Chordata > Actinopteri > Tetraodontiformes > Tetraodontidae > Arothron > Arothron firmamentum. The sequence goes on from BJFM01000018.1 coordinate 45,889, forward strand.
GTGCAGGTTTAAACACAGTATCTGTGACCAAGTAAATGAAAGAATCATCAATCATTAAAAGATTCACAGATCAATACAGCAGCATCTGTACGATCTCAAAGACTGCAGCGTTGCTCCCATTAAAAAAGAGAAAAAGCCGAGTTCCTGGCGCATTTGGAGTCATTACTGCTTTAGCGTGCTGTGGAGGAAAAAGCGCCTCCTTCCCCGCAAATAAGTGGAGCATTGAAATACTGGTTGGATGGTGATTACCGTGACAACAGCCGGAGCGTTTGGAACTTCAAAGCATGTGGGTCACCGCTAGTGATTAGCATGTCTGCTAGCTGAGGGTGGGAAGCCTGGGTGCACCTGACTGGAGCCTTGCAGAATTCCTTCAGCTTCACAGCTCTGGAACCGCCTTAATGTCAAGTTTGTCTCACCAAAGAACCCAAAGATGAAAGCCCGTTTTGAATCTGGCGTTCTTGCAGCGGAGAACTTGACCATTTTGAATTTGAATTCATCAGTAGCCGTTTTCATTAACTGAGTGGCAACAGTGAGCAAACATTTCCCAGTTTGTAAATTGTGCCGCGTTGGCGTCTCTGTCGAGTCACAAATGAATTTGGCTGGCGGAGCCGGTCAGGTTGAAGTCACTTTCATCAGGAACAACAGTGTTCCGCTGTGAGCTGTACGTGTTTCTATGGAGATGCTGATAACAGAAAATGCGGCTGTGCACGCAGGCAGTGTTCTGCAGCGATGTCAGATTTCTTGGGGGGCATGAGGGGATAAAATGCTTTGTCAAAAGTTTAGTGGGAAAGCTCATCTAAGGCCTGGTGTACATGTTTCATCTGCAGTTATTTGACTTGCATTTAGTTTGGCAAAGCCTTAGGGACAGGTATGAGCCAGCAACCCTCACTCTCTCTCTCTCTCTCTCTCTCTCACACACACACAAACACACGCTGAAATGAGGCTTCCTTTGAACTTCCTGCTGGCATTTACTCTGTGAACAGTCAACAAAAGTGAAGAACGCCACAGAAGTGTCAGAGTGTCGGCTGCAGAGGAAGAGTTGGGATAGGAACAAAAAGTAATGTTAGGGAAAAAAAACTTCTCTGACTGTTTCAGGGCAGAAGCGTCTTTGCAAAACTGACTGACGGGAACTGGAACAAGACGCAGGGTAATACAATCTTAAGTTTAAAAGAAAGACACTTATCACTCCATCCTCTCGAGCTCTTCCCTGCTTTCCCCAGCGGAGCAGACAGATCTGTGTGCACAGTGAGTAGCTGCAGCTGCAGCGTGACTGTGAGATTCTGACAGGAGCTGAGGGATTCAGGCAGGAACCGGAGTCGGGTGGAGCCGTTTTGCTCTTGAAGTTAGATTAATAAAGTCGGCGTTCTGCACGTTAGCTCTACCCAAAGTGGGAAAGAAACTAAAATATCATGGTTCCTCATGCTCTTTGCATAACTTTCCCCTCTATGCGTGCATAAGATTATCTCTGGCTCCCACAGAGAAGGAAAAACATATTAGTCTTTGAATATAGTAGGTCCTTTGTGAGCATCGGTATTTACCCTATTTTTTGTGTATTCATTCATCTACATTTATAAACCTCATAAGAATCAGTGTATATTTATAGATTTGGTTCCATCCGGTGTTTGTTTTAATGAAGTTTCCTTTTAATTCAGCAAACTGAATATTCAGCAGGAAGGAAAAAGGAACTGACCCGCCGTCATCACGTGTGCTTCTCTGCACTAAGCCAGTAGAACACAATCAAAGTGGTGCACAAGCTTATTTTTACTGAAAAGATCTCAGACCCATTTAGTAGATTAAACAGTTCAGGAGTGCGTGTAAATGTTAGCTTTAAACATCCTGCTAACACACCAAAAAAATAATAATAATACTTATTACAAATCAGATTGGCATAAGTAATAATTCATTCTTATTTTTTTTTTAGGTTTCCCCCTACCTTACTAATGTCATTGGTTTGATCCTAACGTGCAAACATTGCACACAGCCCTGTCATCTCAGCAGACTGGGGCCAAAATGCATCAAAGCTTTGGAGAAAATAAGACACTGACCTCAATGTTCAAACGAAAAGACATATTTCCTCTCAAGGCGCAATTCCAGGAAGCTCTTGGAGACAGAACACACTTCATTTAAATTCACCAAGTCAATAAAAGAAAAAGTAATAAACCTCTCTGTCTGAAGTCATAAACATTTGCCACCTGGCAGGACAAAGAGCAACAAAGAGAGCAGCAGCTAATCGAAATCCGAGGTCAAATAGAAATAAACAATGAGGCAGATATAATAAAAGAGCCCGAATGGCCTCGGAGCCCTAAGAGCTGGAGCTGCCACTTCAGCTGGAGGAAAGACATGATGAAAGTGGCACACACGCTGCTGCAATCTCCAGGGCTTTCTGTGGTTTGGAAAAGTTACATGACTTTTATTCTTATTAAAGCAGATAAATGTGCTGCGTAAACAGGTCAGCCTCTGCAGCGTTTCCTCCAGAGCTGCAGCCCTGCAGTCGGCAAACGGCCGGCCTGCTTGCACCGGCGAGAGGAAGAGGAAATGAGGAAAAAAAGGGCTGTGCCGCTCATCACCGCTGCTCGGTGACAGATGCGTGACCTCGTTGGACGCTGCTGCAGGTTTGTCGCTCATGTGAAGCTAATCTGCGTCCCCATCCTCAAACCTGCGTCTTCAGACCTTTGGCAGACTTCCAGATTTGCGAGGCTGAAAAAGTCTTGACAGCCAGCCGTCCGGACCAATCCAAAGCGTCATTCACCATCACGGCTCCTCCGTGCGCCGCTGGCTTCTGTCTTTTCTGCTCTGCTCCTGTTCTCCAGCTTTGATGGTGTCACGTGGTCCAGAGTCTGCTGCTTTCACCGCCGTCGCCGTGGGTTTCAGATCTCCATTTGTTCCCACTGAGCTTTCTCTTTCTTGAATTCCAAAAAGTTGGAAATAGGGGAGGAGGGAGGAAGAGTGAGGAAGGTGTTGAGCCAAACACCCGTGTGATTAGCCGTCAATCAGTGCAATGTATCAAGATCGACCTCCTTGTTCTCTGCGTATACTTCAGGTTCTTTATGAAAGAAACATGGCAGTTTTAGACGTCGGGAACAGTTAGTCATTAGCTTCGATGTTGGCGAGACAGCACCGGCGTTTGCTGTTGCTCCATCAGAGGCACATGGCAAGAGGAGCAAACAGTCGCAACACATCCATCAAATCTCCCTGTGACTCACTCAGAAGAAAGAATTTCTACAAAATACAAATATAGTGGGAATAAATTCAGAATCACAGCTGTGTGAGAAAGAGAGAGAGAGTGTGTGTGTGTGCGCGGGTGGGTGGGTGTGTGTGTGTAGGTATGTAGGTGTTGTAGCCAGTTGCTGTTTCTCTAAGCCGTATGTAATATTCAGTGTTCTGTCTGTTTTTATAAATAAGAAGCAGTCTGTCAACATGTGGAGCCTGAAGGAGCCTCTATAGTTCATCCTCACCTCCATTCTTCTGTTCTCACGCTTCACAACCTGCCCTCCCTAATCCATCTCCTCCTTCTCTCCCTTTGCTCGGCTTGTTGCTCCTGGAAGCCATTTTCTTTCCCTTCCTTCTATCTGATTTTCTCTTACTCTCTGCCCTTTTTTACTGTCAGCATCAGCCCGTCACTGCCGTCACCAATGGAAACGACCGACCCATCAATAATTAAACTTTAAACCATACATATTTGCGGCTTTTAATCTCGGCTCAGAACTCACCGTTTTAAAACAGCATTGGTTCATCTTAATGCTCTGGCTGCAGTAACCTGCTTTTCCTGTGTCCTAGTCTTACTCACTTTTATTCTTATTTCGAATTTTATATGTTTGATAGACTCTGTACAGCACTTTGGTCAGTTTAAACTGTTTTTTAAAATGCTTTATAAATAAATTTTACTTACTTTTACATACGGTGTATAGGCTGATGTTGTCCAATGTCAAAAGTCACAGAGGACCCACGTACCACACAAGTGTCAGCAACTGTGATGTCATAATTCCACGAAAAGTAGGAAAAACGTTTACCAATCTTTACAGTGACACCAGTAATCCCAGTAACTGAACACATAATCAGATAGGCCAGAATAGTATCAAAGTGCAGTTGTGCTGATGTGCTATCAAACAATTTCTGCCTCCACTCAGACGTTAAACAAATCAGATGCAGAATCTCCAGTCTGCTCTGCTGTCTGCTCCTAAAACTCATGCACTTCAGCTTCCCAGCACGCTTGATCAGATAAGGGCTCGTTTGTAAGTGGGACGCAGTCTTAACGGTGCTGGGGAGGATAGAGGAAGAGGAGGAGAGGGGATGAGTAAGAGAACGTGTTGGGGAGATAAGAGATGGGAGATGTTCAGCCAGGTTCCACAACGGGAATAAAGGGCATTAAATAGACAATAAAATTTTAATGCTGCTTAGTTTCCACTAAGAGACCATATTTGCATCCTTCCTGCAGGATTATGGCTGCTGGGGAGTCAGCACTTCAGGCATGGGCCTTTTTCTAGTGTTAATGTGAGAGCACACACACACACACACACACACACACACACACACACACAATCAGCAAAGGAATTTTCCGCTGAGAGAATGTAATCAAGCCGAACCGGTTCCCACTTCGGCCCCTCTCTGAATCAATTTTGCTGCTTTCCCTGTTCTTGCCTCGGCCTTCCTCGGCCATCAGCTGTGCGCTCCATCACGTCGGGCAGGAGCAGAAAAAACGATCCGACCTGCTGTTCCTTTCACACTGGCCGTTAGGACTCCATCAGAGGCTTTGTGGGAGTGTTGTAACCAATAACTTCTACCCCCCACGTCTCTTTTTTCCACTAAAAAACGTAACAAATCATCCGTGCAAGTGTGTTAAATAGCTTTTTAAAAAGCTATTTGGACTTGGACTATTTGGATTCGGACTTCCTCCAACGAGACTTTGATCAACATGAGATAACTTTAAAGGGTTCGAATGACATTGTGTCGCTTTCAGTTCTGGCTTTGGAGACGAACGCCGTGAAACATTTATGGAGTTCCTCAGAGAGTTCAGGTCATCCTGAGACACAGACTGACTGATATCTGTTTCCGTGACGCCACGTGCTGCTCAAGGAAAGCGCGCGCGCGCGCGTGTGTGTGTGTGTGTGTGTGTGTGTGTGTGTGTGTGTGTGTGTGTGTGGGTTTACATCAGTTCAAGCAGTTATCCGTGAAACGCTGTAAACGCTATCAAATCGGAAAGTATGTATTTAAAACGTGTTTTCAGCTGCGGGTCAACTGAGCAAAACGGTAATTGTGGGATTTGGCTCAGCAACAGCAGCACATTAGCATATTCCACTGATGGCTATAATCCATCATAATCAGTTTGGTACCCAAAGGTAACGGTACAGAAACTCTGTGGGCTCACGCCGAAACAATGAGCTATAGCTTGATTAACGTCAGTATCAACAACAAGCAGGTTTTAATTCATAATTGTCCCCAGGAGTGCTGTAAAACACTTCTGCGCATACAGAAAAAGGCAAACAAGGGAAAGCTTTGGTTTTGTTGTTCACCTGTGCGTTGACAGGGCCACGCCTCCTGTCAGTCTGGAAAACAGGCTCAAAACAGCCCAGGCCCGAGACGCCCCGCTGGAACCTGCCCTCCCTCATCACTCGCTATTCCATCTGCATTTGCTTAACCTCTTTACCTCCACATTCCCGTCTTTCTCAAGCTTCTTTATTTCGCCGTACGCCGCCGTTCGGCTCCGAGCCGGAACAATTTGCCCTCGATGCGTTTCAAATTACACGCCACTTCAAATAAAGCTGCTTCATAATGCCGCGACTGCAGGCGTGTGCACGTGCACTCAGCTTAGTTGTTTTTCCACCTTCCGAATCAGATTCCACCTTAAATTAATCTCAGCAGAGTACAGCTCTATATTCAGGATGAGCACCTGTATTACATCTGACAGACCAATATACTGACTCTTTCTTTCTTTCTTTCTTTCTTTCTTTCTTTCTTTCTGCAATCATTTAAAGGAAGTGGAGGTAAGTGAACCCATTGTGTTCTTATTCTGCAACAGCGCCCCCAACTAATCGTGGTGCAAATCCTGACATTTGGACTCCAGTTGAACATTGTAGTCTGAAGACGTGCGCAGACGTCTCTCCGTAGGTCATAACATCGCTGCTTGTCTGATTTTGTCTGTCATTAGATGTTTGCAGACCACCCCTCATCCACCCGCCCTCTCACCTCACCTCCCTCTTCGTAGCTGCGTCACCTGGCAGTGTGTCCCAGTGTGTGGTAGGAGGACATGTAGTCTAGTGTGTGAAGTGTGTGCAGGAGCATGGCTACGTGCCTTTCTGGTCAACATCTGCAGGCAGCCACAGGGGGGCTGTAGGGTCTGGCCCACTCTTTCAGCGGGAGCTCCAGACCATCTTCCTGTGTTACCACCACCCCCCCTGCCCAACAGGGCTCAGTACCGCTGTCTTCCTCCGACGCCAACTAGCACCGCCCACCTTACACCCCCTGTTTGTTTCATCTGGCTTCAGCTCTCAGCCATTAAACTTTATATGCGCTTTATTACAGCACAGTCGGTGTCTGTCCCCTGCATTTATTTCACATGTGAGCCAATCAGAGCGTCCTCGCTCTCCTAACAGAAACGCTGATTCAGCAGGTTCAACCTACGGGGTTGCTCGGGTTACAGGTATCACAGTCCCCTGTCAAATCAAGAGTTTCAGCCAGCAAATGAACAAGTCCAAACCAGTCTGTCAGTCTTCTGCATGATCGGCGTTTTCTTTCCTCGCTTCCACCTAGCTGTGGTCGGGCCACCAGCTCTAAATGCAGCGTGCATGCAGTGTTCGGTCTCTTTCTTCGTCCTGAGGTCTGCATCTGTGTGTGGAGCTGCCAAATCGGCCTCTACAGCCTCATGAAGCTGTTTTCCTCTGGATTTGGAATATCCTAAGTCTGCACAGCACCACCACCAACAACAACAACTACTACTACTACTACTACTACTACTACAACTCCTCCAGTGTGACATCAACTGGTCGGAGAAATTAAAAGTCTTATGATGAAAAAAAAAAAGGGGGAAGGCTAGGAGTTGAATCACAGCGGATGGGAGAAGTTTCGGTTCCATCTCTTCTCTGTTCCCCTCCTCTCCTGCTCTCTTTAATTCATTAAAAATAAAAGACTGGAGATCTGAAATATAAACTCAGCAGGTAATCTCCGCCTCACTCACTTATAGTGTCACTGACACCCCCTGCTGTCCCACATATGGCTCACCATGGGTGTGACACTGTGTGTGTGTGTGAGTGTGTGAGTGAGTGTTTGAAGGCAGACCTAATTTCCTCATTCTTTTAACAGAAATCTAATATGAGGAATAAAGATAATAAATATAACATCAGGATTGTGGCTCCCGGAGCTCTGAGCCTACCTGTACACCACCCAGGGCTTCATCTTTACGTGCACCCTTCAGATGCGCGTGCCGTGCCCTGATTCACAGACTATTAATAGTTTCACTCAGAGAAAGTTTTTGGTTGTCTAAATCTTATTTACTTCATTTATTTATAGAATTTCACAATTCTTCATGATGGTGTTTTTGAAATGTGTCTGTAAACCTTGAAATCCTCCTAACTTCTTGATAAGTCCGGCATCAGCGTTCCCCAGTTTCCCCCATCAGATCCTTTCTAACCTTGATGGTAGAGACATTAGAGGCAGCTCTGCACAAAACTCTGCACATTTTCTGCAGGTTTTTCCTGCACCCTATTCCACTTTTAAAAATGGAAGAGTGTTAGTTGTATTATTTTTGACATTATATGTCGACTTTTTTCTCGACATCGTATTTCAACTTTATTCTTGACATTTAGACTTTTATCCTCGACACTTCAACTTTTTTCTTGAAGTGCATGATGAAAAAAAACTACCTCTAATTTTTTTTCCTCATGGGTGGCCCTATACTCTTCCGTATTTAAACATCCAAAAGATCCCCTTTTTTTCACCAGTTTATGCAGTTAATTGTTTGGGGGTTTTTCTACTCACAATTGAATTTTGTGGCCGTTTCCTTTGTAACCCACTTTGATGCGTTGTGTTTCCTCTCAGGATGACTACTTCAAGAGCTGGGCTCCTGCCAGGTCTCCAGACCAAGGTGAGTCATTGCAGATGGAATTCTGTCCTCATGTTTTCCACCTTTGAAGGTAAATGTTAGGATGTTCCTGTTTTAGGAGGCATCTCACAGTAAATGGTCAACGGCATCATGCTCCACAGTGATGCAGATGCTTCTGACAGCTGGATTTCCAGGGGGTTTTTTTAACAATGGGCCTTGATTAGACTGGAACCGTGAGTGTGTACACAACAGAGGACGGAGGTTGGCCTTCTGGTTTGTGTTGCAGATGCAAGGTTCAGTTGTATGTCCTCAGTTCTTTCTCCTCTTCCTCTCTTTAGTAGGCTCAGGATCCGCTTTGTTCCTGCTGGGTCGAAAAATCACTGAGTTCCACAACAGGTTCTGGCATTCTCAGTAATTCACATTTTGTTGAGGGCAACTGCTGGATTTATTTTTACTCTCACACGCATCGGCAATTGTGCAGCAGGAAGAGTGAGTCACTTCACAAGTGAGATTGAGCTTGTGGGCTCTTAGCTCTGCTCTCTCCACACAGCTCACCTGCTTATTGTCCTCTGTGGTTTGTTGAGCTGGCAGACTCCTCGCACAAGTAGTCCTTACTCACCTTTTAGCACCGCTCAGGCTGCTTCAGTCACTGTCTGCACGTCACTCAGCCAAAGCAAGACCTTCTTCTCAAGAACGGCAACCCTCACATCTCATTTCCTGACCTGTCAGTTGGTATGATCCACATCTGCACCGCTAAAGCGCAAGCAGATTTCCGTGCTCCGTGTCATGTGCGGGGCAACACGGTGGTGCAGTGGTCAGCACGGTCCGCTGTTTGCGAGAAGGTTCGTGCACTCCAGACGCTAAGCTCCAGCTGCTGTTTAGGAAGATTTTGCTGTGGCTCCTTGTCGATCGCTCCTATTGGGTGTGATGATCTCTGGCCCTGAGTCAAAGTTAATGCTTCATTTAAAACTCAATTTTAAAAAAATAAATAAATAAATAAAAATACTTTGAGTGGGTTGATTGAACTGCATCTGTCTGAACACAACCAGAGAATTTAAATCACCCGGCGGAGCGTCTTCTGTTCCGTGCCGGCTCAGTTTCGCAGATCTAGCACAGTAACTGTGAGTCTTCAGGGAGAGCCTCGCTGAGCAAGTTTATCTGGGCCAGCTCCACACAGATGCTGAATCTAATGAGTTAGCCTTTACTTTCCTCATCTAGTGGATAAAAATTAAACATAGGTTCATTCTGACCTGAGAGTGAGCATCAGATGCTGGCTGAGTGACGCGCCGATTGAAGCCTTTTCCAGCTTTCTCTCCAGACTTACTGGAAGAAATGGAACTTTTGGAAGAGCCTCTAAGTACATTAACTTTGTTCTCTTGAGAATCCCAATGCTTGTCCAGGGGAACATAGTTTGTGCCAATTAGACTCTTTGCAGAATTGCATCAACAAAACTTTTATTTTCTTCCCCAATTTGCTCTTTGTCTTGGCCACTCTGTTCCTGGGCCGGACTTTAGCTGCGTTGCGATCGCTCCCTCACTGCCAGCTTTGCCTTGCACAGAGCAATTATTTGTGCACAAACAGCACATCTGCGGCTAGTGGACAGCAAAGCAATTAGGCCCCAAATAAATAATGGGGCTCAATCAGGCAATCTGCTCCGCTTTGGTCACATTAGTCGATTCCACGTGGCTCGTTCGCCTCCGCCGGGTCCCATTTTCACCGAGCTGATGGAAACGTGGATTTCATGGCCACTATTTTCATCTATTCAGTCCATACAGCCTTCCCAGACATCCAAATTAACTTCACCACCAACCGTGCACCACTAACTAAGTGCACTGTTCAGTCCAACCCATAAAATCGGACAGCTCGCCGAAGATGACCGTGCAGTTTGGCACAGACAACCGCAACAATATTCAGCTGGATTTATGGAGATGTCGTCCCCACGTACGGGAGCATCGGCTGTAGCGTGCAGGCTGGGCGCAATCTGCATTTACTTGATGCTCTCGGTCACATCCAGATTGATCCGCAGCCATCAGCAGAGCTCCGATATACACTTGTGCTCATATTTGTAAATGTAGTTAATCTTTAATCCAGGTGTAAGTCCACGAGTAGCTGGAATCAAAAATGACAAGGCGCAGAGAATGCAAACAAGAGGGACTCGTCACAGCTGTTGGGGTCTGCTGCCATGATGTAATTACATCTCTGGGTCTTGTTATTACATCAAGTCAAGATGCAGATGCAAAGTGTCTTGTTTATGGATGATTTTTGTGATTTAGATGGATTTTGAATCCATCAAAAATTATATTGGCATATAATTTTTCTGGAATAAAGCTGGAAGAAATTGAAATCATATCACATGTATTTAAAAAAAAAACAATATACTAAACACTGCTATTATGTTTAAATACATAACAGCACTTTGGCAAAAGTGGATCATTTTTGCAGCCAAAACTACTTTATTTCACCTGTTCCATCTTTTGTAATTGGACTGGAAATAATCCCAGAGTGATTCCCAGTATCCAAAATGAGATTGTGACAGTGTGTCCAGAGATGCAGTGTACCATTGAGTGTGTTCTTTATGCTGGTGTTGTTTCCTGTTTGAAAAATAATGGGTGCCATTACGAGACAAACAAGAATCTTGCCCACCATTCTTCATACAAAACCCAGAAAGGGAGCCAAAAAGGGGATTCTGGCACCTTAAATGTGGTGTGAAAGAACAGGATTGTGTGAAAGTCAATAAGAGTGCGAGAAAATCGAATCTCCTTTAATACTGTTTGAGGTTTGACAGCTGATTTTATGACAGACGCACTCAGGGAAGTGGACACTGAACTTTCTGTTCTGATGGGGGATCATTGTACACTTTTTTTGTTGGTGGTGCAGAGCAACACCAAACCTGGACGCTTGTCGCTGATGCAGATTTACATCTATTCCCTTTGTGGCTCCTTTTTAGCCTCCATCCTTTTCTTGCATATTCCTATAATGGGATAATAACATAATCCATATCATCGGCCTGATTCCCAGCCACTGTGCTAAACTGCTTGTGTTGTGGATGTGACTTTCTTACCCTGGCACTTTTTGTAGAACTGGAACTAATTTGCTCCTTTCTGGGGAGACTAACTGAAACAACGCATCAGCCATCCAAGGACAGGTTTTGGAAGAGGCCTTGTGGAGCATCACCCGTTAGCATTTTAGCTATTGATTGGCTACAAACATGACCTCTGCCCTGATATCAGTATTTGCATTTGTCCTTCTACATATTAACTAATGCATTTACTAACATAAGCTCAGACCATGCAGCCGTTCTGTGTCCCTCTCAACACATTCCTGTTGTTTTCTTTCTATTGCTCCTCATTTTACCTTTATGTAAACCTTCATTGGTTTCTTTCCTCCTTGTGTTTCTAGGCCTTCTGCCTCTCTTCCTTTCATCACTCCTCCAGCGTTGTCCATTGTTTTTGACGTTTTGAGTTCATCAGATTGAAATTATATAATGATAAACAATGGCTCACTGTGAATCAGCAATCTGCTGCGGTATTGACGCACGCACACACATGCACACACGTCCTGCGAAGATGAACTGTTAGTCATTTTTTTGCAAGCATTATTACCTTATCTCCCTCTCTGGAATCATTGCCTCGTCTCTGCTCTTTCCTCTTTTACGCTGCCGGCAAAATTCTCCACTCTTTGTGAGATTAAATAGACACTCTTGGTGTGTCAACACCCAACTGGAGCTAAACCCAGTCGGTCTAAGCTGTAGTTGATGTAACAGCGTCACAAAGATGGCGCGTGTTGACCGTGACGGTACAAATCCAGCATGTTTGTGCTACCCCAGCAGTCAGGCAGGTGCGGGGTCGTTGGGCTACTGCTGCCCCCTCAGGACCACAACCAACTCAGTCGTTTATTTGGAGGCAATTTTCCTGAAACCATGACAACAGGACCTCCACCTCCTCGCCATAGGCTGCCTCATCGTTATGAGTGATGAGGGACGAAGATTAAAGGACCATTGACACGGGGTCCATTGAGTTTGCTTCAGTAGATTTTGAATGACCCAACTGTTCACAACTGAACCAAGAACCAGAAACAAGATGGTAATAATTAAGAAAGCTGTTATATTTACACACTTATAGATGCCATAGAGTAAACAAATGAAGTGAAATCATAGCAAATATGAGCTAGATTGGATCGGACCGACTAAGGGTCAAGGTTAGGCATTGGGGGGGGGG
>BJFM01000018.1:73213-85000 GCA_016586285.1 Arothron firmamentum
CCCCCCCCACCATCCCCACCCCCCCACCCCCTCATCCGTGCAACTACGTAAATAAGCAGGTATTTGAGGAGTCATGTTGGTTTTGCGATTCCAGCAGACCCTCATCAGAGCTGTCCCGGATGCTCAAAGGTTTGCGTCCCTCCTTTACCTCCCCCCCTACACACACACACAGACACACACACACACACACACACGCTCTCACCACGCGTGAAATGTGCAGAGGAAGTAAACAGCCTCTCGGTCAGGTCGGGTCGCCCATCCATGCATCCACTTTAGACGTTACAGATGACAGAGATGTCAGGAGGTGGAGCGGGAGATAGGCGGTGTGCAGCGTAAACCCAGGTCCTCGCCACAGATGCGGGTGATTAGACTCCCGGGGCTCTATCTGTCACCTCAGAGCTAGACGTCCTGTCCTGGGTCAGCATCTAATCTGCTGCGCCGGCAGCCTCCTATTTCCTGCTATCTCCCGTGCTGCCTAGCTACTGTATACACGCTCATCCCACGGGGCCTGTCAGTGGAAACAAAAGATGTTTGTTGATGTGTTTTCACACTTCCAGATATATCCAGTGACAAACTTAAAGCCCTTGTCAGCTCCACCGCTTGATGTTGTAAGAGCGTTTTTTTTTTTCAGACGAGCGCTCCCTTCGCACGCCTTTCCCGTACAAACGAGCACGCTAGCCGTTCGTCAGCCTTCGCCCGTGTCTTCTGTGCAGCTGCCTGAGCGAGCGATTGGCGGCATTCTGATTCAACATCCTAAACACACCCACTGGGTCATTATGAGGGTCAAAGACAGGATATTGGGATCCCTACAACAGGATCTGTGGTGTTGAGTGGCTTAACCAGGCACAGCGGCGCTCCTGTCAGGAATAAAATGACCCCGTCTCCGGGAATATTGAACACTAAATAATAGTGACCTCCTTAAATGAGATCCTCCGCCTTTCGTGAAACATCATCGGCTATTTGTCTGTTACTGTGCAGCTGCAAAGACGAGGGTGACACGAGGATGAAAAGCATGAATTGAAGTCACAGAGGACGACAGTGTGCCCCGTGAGCCCCGACCAGCTATTTGAGCAGAATAAAAGCTCGGGCCAGGCTGCGCTTGGCCTCCACTCAGAGATGTCATCGTCATGATTGGTGTAACCATGGCGATTTAAGAGGAATGTAGCCGTCACACCTCACCGCATCGAAACAAGAAGCGCCGCTAGCTGTGAAACTGCCTTGTGCCAATAATAATGTACAGTAGACACGCTAGAAAAGGATATGGTGAAGCTTCCGCATCCGCGTGCTACAAAGTAGCGATAAATAATACTGCAGAGTAAGTCGCTGCTATGGAATATTCATGAGGAGAGCGACAGTGTGGGGTCTTTGACACAGTGTGTGTCTGGTTGTGCTCGATTTTTATTAGACTAAAAGGTGTTTTTGATTGACTTTTTTTAATTGCCACTGATCCAGAAAGGCAGCGGGTGAGACGGATCTTTTCTGGCTTCGTTACGTCCTGCAGCGCCCACCAAACCGCGCAGTGTCAGAGCGCCACGCTCGTAACACGCCTCCGTCTGACGTCTGCGCAGAGACGCCGACAGCTCTTTGTTTGGTTTTGCTGTTTTTGAAGGTTCAAAGAAAGCACATTCGCTCCTGCACTGCTTTGTATTTTGGTTATTGTCGTCGCTGTGTCATTGTTGCTGATGGGTAGTCATTCATTTTCCTCAATGCTGTTAAAGTTCAGCAAGTTTTTTAAATAGAGGTTAAATTGTGCAGGGGAAAAAAGCTCACAATAATGTCATAATAGAGCAGGGGGAAAAGATTCATGGAAGGGAATAATGGCTTCTGGCTCTCTGATGACCAGCCCGGCTCTGAGCAACAACACTAATTTAGTTGGGGGTTTGGATTTGGGATGGCTCCCTGCGGTCCAACTTAAAGTGATCAGTAGTCTCTGGCGTATTCATGTTTTATTATTACATTACATGCCTGCCTCATCTGAACCTCACACAGACACACACACACACACACACACACACACACATACGCACACACTCGATATCCTATTAAGAGGACAGTACTCGATTCTCCTGAGAGGCTTCAGTCCTCTAAGTCCATTACTCCCACCCCCTCTTAAATCATCCTCTCCTCTCCTCTTCTCTCCTCCCCTCTGTTTTTGCTCCACCAAGTCAGGTGTTAAAACACTGTTTCATCAAAACCACATTAACCCCACCAGAGGAGCGGACATAAAGATTCATGGGGCCTCTCGGCCTGCCGACAGTGACTCGGCGAGGTCGTCCATCGCCGGGCTTCTGCGCTCTAATCCCTAATTCGATATGCTGGGACCCGAACAGAGTTCCGTTCCACTGTCAACAAATGTCATTAAGCGACATTAGCGGCACCATCAAAGCGGTGACAGGAAGAAAGGGATTGATTTGAATTAGAGCCGAGGAAATAAACTGCTGCGAAGGAGATCATGCTCGCGTGTGGCATGATCGATGTTTATGCACCGTCACCCCCCCACAAAAACATAGCATTGTCACCATCCAGCAAACAGAATTTACATAACTCATTTCAGTTTTCATTATGTTTCCAGGAAGGATCTTGTAATTGGATTTTCCTCCTAGTAGTAACACTTTCTCAGGCCGCAGTTACCTGGAATGAGAAGCGCCCTGTTAAATTACACTGAGAAACAGTCAGTCAATCCCGCCTTCTGCGCTGCGTTATGTTTGTACAGCAGCGGATACCAGACTGTGGCTGTTCATCTCTGACTCTAACGGGCACAGCCGCTGGTTACTCCAGGATAAATGAGCGAACCCCAAACAGACGAGCTGATCAGTCTACTGTTCCAATCTGGGTTGCCAGATTGTTAGGCTCCAAAGACAGACAGCATCTCAGGGATGCATTATAACTCAGAGATAAGATTTACAACAAACCTGAAGTCTGATGCTCTGTGTGACACAGTGTGGTGTTTATGCATGATGTTCATCTGGCTTTTTTTTGTTTGTTTGTTTGTCTTTTTGCAGTGTAAGTTGGAGTTCCAGAGCTGCATTTCAGGAAAGTCCATCTCAGTGAAATGCGAAGGGCTGTGTCCTTGTTTACCTGGTCAGGAGCTCAGAACTGCAGCGCACAAAGCTGAGCAGCCTGGTGAGTACTCCCCTTCTCCTTACGGACAAATGGAAAGAGTTGGGGTTGGACGAGGTAACCGAATTCTATCGGGGTTTTTGGCGTTTTCAGAGGTAATGTCTCAAATTCACCACCACTTCTCCCTGTGCTTTCATTCCTTAACTGCTACCTCTCTCCCCGTCCTCATTTTATCCCCTCAGCCCACCCATACACACACACACACACACACACACACACACACACACACTGCTGCCAATTTCCTGACAGCTACAGGGAGCGGTGACGGAGTGAGTGTGTGTGTCATTGTTTGTCACGAAAATGGGATTTGGGTGAATGGATGGAGGAATTCTGGAGGAGAAATGCAATCATAAGGAAAGCGGTAGAGAAAAGGATGGATTGTTATCGTTATGGGCTTCCTGCTTTCTCTGCTGGGTGGAGGATTTAGGAGATAGTTTTACTCAGGTTTTTATTTATCTGTCCGTCCAGTTCAGCTATGGATTATTTGGGCGTTCCGTAAACGACTCCGAACCTCTGCTGTGTCCAGATAGAGCTCCACTGATGTCATGAATCCGCACAATCGCGACAACGTTGTGATTTGCCATCACATTACAATCATTTATAAATACTATTAAGAGTCTAATTGATTGCTTATTGAGTAAAATGCAGTAACATCAGTCATCCTGAAAGATTTTAGATATGAGTGATTATTATAATTATATTATAATTACAATAATAGATCCTATATATATGCATATTGATTTCAATTTAAAAATCAATAAAATAGCATTTTTTTTCTTATAAAGTCTTCAATATACAGGTTCTTTGTCGACAAAGCTAGCATATGGATCTGTTACTGAGAGGATCGGTGGCTTTACGCGATATTATCTCTTCCCCACAGATGTAATGCAGAGCATCTTTATTCAGCTTGGCTGTACCTGAATCTAAAAGTTGGTGCTTTTGTTTGTTTGTTTGTTTTTGACATTTCTGGGATCATGTATACTTCCTGTGCTGACACAAACACACGTGTACGGGCTGAGGAGCGAAAGATGGAAGGGTGGCGGGGAGAAAGAGGAATGGCGGAACCGGCTAATTATTTCCACCTTTGGGTCTCAGAATGAATAGTTGATCAGTTGTTGGGGGGGAAAAGTGTCTCTAGGTCTTTGACAGTCATCGCTCCTGGTGCGCTGTTTCTCCTACTTTCACCTAAACTTTCCCCGCCTCTCCTTCCGTCAGCGAGACTGTAGCTTTTATCTCCAGAATCGGGTTTGCTTTCAGCACAGCTTGTCCTCATCATCAGCCAGAAACCAGGTCCAAATGTTTGTACACGAGGAAGTAGCAGGTATGAATCCAGCCTATTTGTGCGCAAGAATGTGTGTGTGTGTGTGTGTGTGTGTGTGTGTGTGTGTGTGTGTGTGTGTGTGTGTGTGTGTGTGTGTGTGTGTGTGTGTGTGTGTGTGTGTGTTGCACTGGGAAACAGATGGATGCGAACGTGTGATTAACACTCTGCATGTTTGTGTGAGCGTGTGTGTGTGTGTGTGTGTGTCAGATTGGGTTCCCATGGTAACAGCCCAAAAATTGCAAAAGTTTGGTGGTGTTCTCCCCTCTCTGTTGGAATATTTACGTCAGTCTGGTAAATAGTTTTCTACGCTCATACTCTGCCCTTCGCAGTAGCTTTCCAAGGTCGTTGTTTCACAACCTGTTACACAACCTGTACGTGTGTTTTTAAGCGCTAACCTAAGATCTCAGCATCAAGTCATCTGGAGTCTGTCTGGGTTGTTCAGGGCTTGTTAGGGTATCAGAGGGGACTAGCACAATGTTAGGCAGGTGGTCATAATGATCTGCCTTACGGGTGTAAATATAGTACCAGTACACCTGGGCTTTAAAAATCCACAGTGGTCAAATGTCTTTCAGCAGAACCAAACATGCTGAGGCTTTTCTTTTGACTCTGCGGGAGAGGATGATCACTTTTACAAAAGGCGCAGCAAAAGACGCTCTGAGAGGCTGAATCGGTTGAATTTCCCTGCTAAACGAAATGGTTTGCGGTGCTTCTGTCGCCGCACACGTTGATAGGTGCGTTGTCCTTGCGTCCTCGTCTTTTCTCTCTGTCATTTCACAGCTCACGCCAGTCACGCTGGGAATCAACAGAGTGCTCATGGGAGCTTTTATTTATATTCCATTGAGATGTTCCTCGCTGTGAAAACAACATAAATACAACGTTTTCTTCTAGAACCATTTGTTCACGTGCTTATCGAGTGTGCGCCACGTGAAAACCGGCCCTCGTGGTGCTGCGAAGCCTCCCAGTGTGGGTGTCATGGTCGGGCACCAGGCTGCTGTTTACAAGAATTTTCTTCACACCAGTAAAGGTTATTTTTCAAACATGGAAAGGTTATCCCTTATATCTCAGCCCAGACAGACAGCTGAAATGAATGTCTGGAGAGTTTCAAGTTCAAAATAAATGTCTCATGTATTAAATCTGAATAAACATATCCAAATTCAAGGATTCATTATTTAGTGGTTTTTCCTGGTTGGTAGTTACTGAATTGAGCCAGACGTCTCCTCATCACACTGATGTCTGGTTAAATATCTACTTTTTCAAAGCAGTTTAGACTTAATTAACTGCTTTGTACCATAAAAACCGCTGAGCGAGCGTGAAATTTGACACTGCTTCCAGCCCTTCCTTCCTTCTCTCCTGTAGAAGCTGATACTCGGCTCTCTTGTCATCCACACTGGAATGTAATCACTTGTCCACACTGAGCAGAATACAGTGGTTAATGTTATTAGTCACACCTGCCTCGTTGTCTCCTTGGAAACGCTGGGTGAGGACAACGATAAATCCGCTGGGTTTGTTTGAGTGCTGCCTGTCATCCCCTAATCTGCACTTAACAAGCTTAACGTTAATGCAGAGTTGAAACCCCATTAAAACCCAGAATCCCAGTCCTACTAGCGAAGGATCTTGAAAACGCATGGGCGTCCTGCAGAAAAGCCTCTCTCTTCAGGCCGGAGTGTGACCACTTCCCGCCTCTCCGCACTTGTCTCACCTCCATCTCGACCTGTCTCCCCGTGCGTGCAAACGGCGGATCACTGATCATTATCGGGGCTCACCTTAACTCGCCGCCACTGAGATTGTTCTGCAGCGCTGATAGCCCCGGGCAGAGGAAAATCAAACACACCCTTGTATCTTTTTAATGAATCTGACCTTCTTTCTTCCTCATATCTCCTACCTGGCTGTCTCTGCGCCTTTCTTTTCCCGCCCGTTACCTTGTTAAGAGGTGTCACCTCACTCCGCCGCCTCCCGTTCCTCCCGTCTTTGTTTCCGTCTGCCTTTCATTTCGATCACATCAGACCTCCCTCCTGAAGTCTCAAGGTGAGCGCGACCCTCCTGGCTGGATTTAGAGGCGCTCCTGCTGTGTGACAAACTTCATTAATCATTCATACATGATAAAGGGGGATTCAAAGCCCGACTTACCCAGAGCGTTTGACTTATGTGTCAGAGTCTGGAGGATGCCTTGCCACAGGGAAGTTCTCCTCAAATAGAACTTTAGAGGAGTTGACTGGAAATAAAGCTGTGTTATTAGTAGAGAAGGACAAACTTGTTAATTCCAACTGAACATCCAGCTATTTTCAAACACACCAGAGCATCACAGCGGAAGCGTCAGGGTTTGTTAGATGCAGCTCTTGCTTTTAAAACAATGTGCACGTTATTGTGCTACGTCCTTTTGCAGCCTCGCCGCCCTGAATTGCAGATAATCCTCACATCATGACAGCAAAAGTTGTTGATGTTTGTGGAAAGCTGCATGGGCAATTACACCTCCGAGGGGCAACTACAGCCCAAACAGACACTCGGTTTATCATAATTCTAATGCAGGCGGTGGTTGCCAGGGTAACAAACTGCCTGACCCCATACTGGCCCTTTCATACAAAAACCACAGTCAAAGATTCGGTGTCAGATTTTAAACAATTTAATGCTTAACATCCCCGGAAAATTGCTGTGATGTTCATCAAAATTAATTAAATCCCATTTTGTTGAGCGTCACAGAGCATGACATCAAATTGAATTATAAGCATATTTGTTTGGCTAAAACACATTGAAGATGACATCATCTGTTCATTTATTAGCTCTGCTTTTTTTATGTCATATGACTCATAATGAACTTATCAGCCTGTTGGTTGATTAATTTTTTTTTTTTTAGTTCTCTAGAGGGAGGGTGAAGAACGTCTTTGTTCTTCAAACCTTAAATAATTGTTTTTGTTCTGGTCTTAATTTAAAAACTCCTCTTGTTTTAATGAGCTGTGGCTTATTTCCCAGAATGCAGCAATTCTTGAAAAGTGGCCTCAAAAGGGGGTTGACCTGTGTCCCGTCTGTGAAACAACAGAGTGGACCTGTTTTCTGAGCGGAGGTGAAAAGGGGGAGAAGATAATCAGCTGACAAAGTGAGCCCCGGGGGGGGGGGGTTACTGAGTCAAGCCTGAACGAAAGGAGACCCTGAACAAACTGGCGGTGCCTCTGATGGCAGCGCAGCTCTCCAGGGGCGGGTCTGCTGTTGTCAGACGCTGCCATGAGATCAAAAAGCCGGAAGATGTCCGTCAGAGATCATCATTAAAGCCGAGAATTATGACAGCGACGAAGGAACGTCAGTCGCGCTGAGGAAATTGTGACTTTTGAGCTTAGTCCCAGTGATGGGAGCCTTTTGGGCCTGAATTGAAGAAAGCAGATCAGGAAAAGTCGATCAGATTTCCATCTGACGGCCGGTCCCTTCTCAGCCCAACATCAGTTCAAGCAGGACGCTCACAGTTATCTTTTTACCTGCCCCTGAAAAGGCGTCTGACATCTTCAGGTCTGTCTGACCTTGCTGTAGCAACAGAGAGACGAAGGGAGCAGCAGATGAGGCTCCTGCGTCGTGTCCTTTAGATGTGAATGTTTATAGCTCTGGCTTTCTGCATCACCCGCCCCGTAAAAAAAAGAAAGAAAAAAAAAAGTGGCCCAGACTGCAGCCGTGGCATGTCTGTCTGAAATTATTTGGGTCACAATGAGGAGAGGGAGGTGAGGAGGGTCTGTGGAGACACGGCGTAGGCCAAAGTGCAAACATCTAGAGACTCGACCATGGTGACCAGGCCACTCAGGGCAAAGTCAGTGTTATTAAGATGCTGGAACTCTTTAGGAATCTGAAGACGTAGCTTTTATTCTTGAAACCTCTCCAGAGGAGGAAGAGAGATTGGAGAAACAACAGTAAACAAAGAAAAGGGAGATTATTTCAGAATAAAGCCAAATGGAGCCATTTCCTCTGTCAATCAGAGGGAGGAGGATGGAACAGAGTGATGATTATCCGTCCTCTTTGTCTTGAGGAGTTCCTCAGCTCCTTCGCCAAACAAATCCATGCAGCAATTGCTGCCTAATCCTACTGACTATGAAGTCACCAGGTTGTGTAGAAACCAACACCTTGTCCCAGCACCTTCCAGCAGTAAATCTAAACCACTCTGCCACATAGATACTGTATGTGTAGATGTATATAAACAGAAGTCAGCATTAGGGTGAGGCTGTTACATATCAGCTGTATATTATCTATTGCTGCACCTAACTGTGAAAGACTGACTCTCACATCTGGGACATTAAAAAACAA
Source organism: Arothron firmamentum (assembly GCA_016586285.1). Taxonomy (NCBI): domain Eukaryota; kingdom Metazoa; phylum Chordata; class Actinopteri; order Tetraodontiformes; family Tetraodontidae; genus Arothron; species Arothron firmamentum. Next base: position 81,933 of record BJFM01000018.1, read on the forward strand.
GGCTGGATTTAGCCCAAGTAGCATTAGCATAACCTTCTGGAAGGGGTAATAATTTACTTACATGTTTGTCCAACTTGTATAATTAACGCAAAGGCGTCTGGGTTGTGTTATTAATGCAATGCCTCCTGCAGTAAAGAGCGTTCCATCAGACCAGGGAAAGAACAGAATAAGCAATGTTGTTTTGTTCTGCTCAGATTTGGTTCCATTTAATTGATGCTGCAGTTTCTACTGGTGAGCCCATCTTGTTTTATATCAGCCAGTTATTGTCAGTGTGATGATGTAGAAAATACTCATTAAAAAAAATGCTTTTTCCAAAAATGAATCATTGATCAGTGGGATGAAACAGTGGTGTTACCCACTGCCCTTTAATGAGAGGAATATAACTCTTCTCATTACAGCATTTTTAAATATCGCATAATTAGCCTCAGTCTACTGGCAGCATTATTCCCTTTACCCGGTCCCGTCCTCCCACTGAGTATGAAAAGGCTGCAGGAGATCCTGCATAATCCTGCAAATACAGCCTGAGAAGAGCAGAGGCTCCTTGTCATTGAGAATGTTTAGATTCTGTCCTCCAGACTGTTGAAGAGCCCTCTCTCGTTGATCGAAATTTAAGCTGTCTGCCCCTCAAGGGTTAGAATGCACGTACACATCTTTCTACTTCTATCTTTATGAGGACCTTCGCAGGCATAATGTCTTACCCAGCCCTTTACCCAAACCCTAGCATCCCAACTAACCCTAACCCTGACCCTAACCTGAATCCAGTTCTAACCCCAGCCTTAAAACCAAGTCTTAACCCTCAAACAGGCTTTTGAAGTTGTGAGGACCAGCCAAAAGCGTCCTCAGTTTGCCAGTAGAATGAGTATTTGGGCATTCAGTATGAGAACCTCATTTCTCCAGGGTCGTTGTCACGTTCAGCCAGGATGGATGTGTCCAGTCTGTTACCTGGAGCTTTCTCTCTTTCATAGCCGAAGCTAAAATGAGTGGTCCTAAGTGCCTTAGCATAAACAGTGTGTGTGGACATCCTTGAGGGAAAACAAGTCTACAAAAGCAAGTGAAATAGTCATATTGCACATAACTATAAATCTCGCTTCGAAGGCAGGCTGTTTTATTCTCTGCCGGTGAGATTCACACCTCCGCCACTGATTTTCCATCAATATCCCAGCAGAAAAGCACAGAGCTCAGCAGACAGCGTTGTCCTGTGGAATGCAGATCGCTTTCCACGTCCACATCCTTTACCTCAGAGCATGTAATAACATCGCTCTGGAACAGGCGGGGAAATGAGCGTGTCTACCGGGCGTCATGTTTCCATCACTGCAGAGCAGAGCCGGAAGAGAAGAATGGCCTCTGCCGAGAGATCTGATGGGACGGGAATGTTGATTACGGCTCTGCACGAGGCCGGATCGCGTTGTGTGTGTTTTTGTGAAAGGGAGAGAGGAGCCTCAACACTACAGATAATTTGAACTGCCTCTCTGCAGGTGTTTGCATATAAATAACACAGTAACAGTGTGAATTCCATTGCTCTCATCTGGGGTCCTGAACAAACCCATGTTTTGTAGTAGCAGCAGTGTCAAAAGGTGCCTCAGGAGCACTACGAGGGCTGGAGAGAGGCCCTTGCCCTTCATCAGCCCCCGAAATAGAATCGAGGACAGCGTCAGTCAGAAAGTGGAAAAACTGTGGATGAAAAGCGAGTGAGAGCGAGACATTTGAGGCTGCGGCGGCAGAAGCAGCGTTGAAGGTCTCTGTGGGGCCGGGAGTTGATCGGCAGCCACGGAGGCTGGCTTTTACTTTTAATTAGGGGAACCACGGCATGAACTGTCAGCGCTCGCTGGGGAGCAGCGATGAGAGGAGCATCGTGGCAGCGGCGGGTCTGATTTCTGTTTTCCTTTGGTCAGAAAAACGTGAACATGAAGACATGGACACACAAACGCAGAGAGACGTGATGCTGTGGGATTTTAAAGGAAACTTTGAAACTTGGTTAATTTTGTGCGTGTGCGTGTGTGTGTGTGTGTGTGTGTGTGTGTGTGTGTGTGTGTGTGTGTGTGTGTGTGTGTGTGTGTGTGTGTGTGTGTGTGTGTGTGTGTGTGTGTAGGCTGCACAGACTCAGAACTCCACAGTCTGGCGGCCAGATTGAAGGACTGGTTCAGAGTTCTTCACCTCGACGCAAACAGAGACCTCAAATCTTCTGACACCTTTAACTCCACCACTGGACGTGAGTATATGCTTCTCCAGTGAGTGTGTGTGGGTGTGTGTCTGTGCGGGTCTTTGCTGGGGGCGTTGGCAGTGATGTTGACAGCAGCCCTGCTGCTAGAAATCTAAATAAATAAACATGACCTGGCCAGGGCTAGAAAGTGCCCAGTTGTATTTGTTTTATTGCTGGGACTTTCCTTCCTCTAGACTTCGACACGAGCATCCTGCCCATCTGCAAGGACTCGCTGGGTTGGATGTTCAATAAACTGGACATGAACTTTGACCTGCTCCTGGACCATTCAGAGCTGAGCGCCCTGTACTTGGACAAGTACGAGATGTGCATGAAGCCCCTCTTCAACTCCTGCGACTCCTTCAAGGATGGAAAGCTGTCCAACAACGAGTGGTGCTACTGCTTCCAGAAACCCGCGGGTGAGCGCGGCGGAGGTCACCGAGCTCGCAGTTCGGAGTGAATTTCATTCTGCTGCTATGAAGGAGTCAGTAATGGAGAAACCAAAGCAAACAAACCCTGTATGCTCTCTGCTTCAGGCCTGCCCTGTCAGACTGAGAAGACCAGGATCCAGACTCAGAGTCAAAGAAAGACTCTCATAGGTGAGTGGGAGTGACTGACACCCGCCCGGCCCCCTCTTGAGTTTCCGCCTCAACGTTTCAACCAGACCGAGAAACGAACTGAAACGCACGGTGACGATTTGGCCGCCGATGTGATCCGGCGGGTGGGTTGCTCAAAACAGCATGAATGAGCTGACATTTTGTCAGGTGAAGGTGGAACAAGGTGTGTGTTCAGCTGTTTACGTCTGCGGGCGTGCGGGCCTGCGTGCGTGTATCCATGCGCGTGTGTGTGTGTGTGTGTGTGTGTGTGTGTG
>BJFM01000018.1:89947-109268 GCA_016586285.1 Arothron firmamentum
TGGCTCAGTTAGCAAATGTGAGGAAGGGCAGCTCTGTTGGTGTTCATTTTCTGTCCCTCTGATCCGTGCCCAAGCCATCCCTCCACCCTATCACTGGGTGTATACTGAAAGAATAAATTAAAAAAGAAACAACACAGAAATGGTTCCAATGGCTTCATTCCTAGCAACAGATGATAAATTAAATTGGAGCCTATAGGTGAGCAGTCAGGTGAGACTGAATGACATTAAGGAAACTTGTTACATTACCCTCACACCCACGCATTTGGATTTTCACTTTTTTTTTCTTTACCTTATCTGACTGCTGCTATTGTTTAAATCCAACTTCACACCTTCTTCCAAGAATTCTCGTGCCTCTGTCAGTGTTTCTCCATAAAAATCCTTTATTTATAATGCAAATATAAATGTTTCCAAGTGCAGTGTGTGGCTCTAGTGCCCTCTCGTGGTCAGAATCTTGCGCCCACGCATTCCGCATACTGTAAAAGTGCCATAATCGAGCTTTTATCTTGAAATCGTGCTACTTAATCAGTTACATGTAGTTTTAATGAGAAATCCTGCTGAAAGCTGCCTGAATGATTTTGGGGTTTAATTTTCCTATCATTTAACGGTGTTTTCCCTGAATGTGTAACCAATCAGTTCTTTTTCCATTCATGTTCTGGTAGAAGTGATAATTAAAACACAGCCCGGATGGATAACTCTTCATATTTTATTTTATTTTATTTATTTTTTACTCATTGTTGGATTACAGTACAATTTCGTTTATACACAGTTGCATAAAAGTTAAAAGTGCCTTGATCAATGCCAAACAGTAAGTTTGCATAAGAAAGGCAAATATTCACCACCAAAAAGGATCTGAAAGCTCCATTTTTTTTTTTTTTTGTCCTCTACAGCTTGTTTTAAATCAGAGGTTTGAAAGACAAGGCCTCCTTGTCTATAGAAACTTTGGGGTTTTGGCTGTCGCTCAAAGGCACTTGGTTCAAATATTGAAGCAATGGTTCATCCTCTAGATGGAAATTTCATACATTCATTTATAATCAAGCACATCAAACCAGAACAAAAGGCTCCATTTTACTGAGCTAGAGTTATGAGTGGTGATGATTGGTGCACCATCTACCACCGGTTACTCTGGGCAGCATCTACATCCATGATTCGCGGTAGTCGCCCACTGGCGCCGCCCTCCAGGTAGCCAGGCTTCACCGCCGGTGTGTCTGACAGCCTCCTTTTGCTTTTGTTCAGCTCTGAAATGAAGATAAAAAGCTTTTTTCCTCTTTCACAAGGGGGGCTGGATGCCTCCCAACGCAGACAGATGGAGATTCAAACCTGAGTCAGGGGAAATTGCAGTCTCACCTGCGATCGCCAGTAACATCTTGCGCCTGGCACCGAAAGTGAAGACCCCCACCTCCTTCAGATCCTCATCAGAGAGGGTGAGGAAAGTTTGGTAGTCGATCTGGATGAGTGCAGACAGCCGATGCATCATTCACGCACATTAACAGAGCTGAACACTGAGAGAGCTGATAATCACCTCTTGCTGTTCAAATATGTCGATGTACTTAATGAGGCCAAGTTGGCTGAGCAGCTCTGGCAGGTCGTCTGTAATCTGAGGGGACAGGCTGGGCTGACTGCTGGTTGACGCCCTCCTGGATGAGCAAAAGCCTTCAAAGTAGCCGCTGTTGCTCAGGAAGCCCTCGCCTAGGAGATAAAAGCAGGAAGCTGTTCAAAGCGGCCTGTAGGTCGGTCTGCAGATGCACACGGGTGAGACGTACAGAGCCGGTCATCTCTGCTTCTGTTCACCGATGAGGAAAATGCAGGGAAGGAGGAGGTGGACGAGGAGAAGGTGGACGGTGGGGACGATGGGGAAGAGCTGGAGGAAGAGGAGGAGGAGGAGAAGGAGGAGACAGGCACGGATGAAGACTCAGATCCTCGCCGGTCTCTCCAGTTCTCAGAGTCGCTGCCGTTGGAGACCTTTGCTGACTGAGCAGCCCATGACCGGGGGTGGGGGGGTGAGGGGGTAGCAGAGAGAAGACATGACAGCATCACTAATGTTAACATTTTAACATCTACTTGTGTCAGAAACGAATATTTGGATGCGTGTCATATTTCTGTGTTTACTGGACTATAGCCTGATGTGTCAGGACCTGGTTCTGCTGGCTACCGATGGTGCTCAGGTAGGGTTTGTAGCAACGTCGGCTGATGTTGCGCAGCTCTTTGGCGGCCTCGGCCGGCATGGACTTGGAGAAACCGAGACCGCTCCAGGTGTCCGTGGGCGTCCGGACCTCGGTTACTACAGGCTTCCTCTGCATGGCTGACATGAGACACGTCAGGAGGCAGTCAACAACAGTGTATGGACATTTGAGCTATTCTTGGTTTAAAAAAACATGCATCACTGCACACTAACAACACATTTATTCTTCAGTGTTTTATTCCTGAAACTGGCCAAACACCTCAGTTTCATTTGTATAGAACCTTTTACCAGGCTGACAAGAAGGAACCATCCTGCTGAAAGCCGGCTGGGTAAAGGAGGAGAAGAAGAGCAAGACAGGACAGAGTGAATAAAAGAGAGAGAAAGAGAGAGAGAAACAAATATGAAAACACAGCAAATATAATAGAGCATAGGCAGGTTGTTATAAAAAAAAATAAGGGAACAGCATAGGCAGGTGCTGACAGTGAATATTGGGGGGGATCTGGCTGGGGTCCATGCAGCATGAAGGCTTGGAGATGGGAGACCTGCAGAAAGATACAGAGAGGGGGGGGGCACAAAACAGCGAGAAAGACTGGACACAGTGATGATCCCAGCGAGAAGAAGAGGAGAGGAGGTGAGGGAGTGGAGATGGTGGTTGGTGTTGAGGAGGTAGGGAACTGCTCAGTGGATCATGTTGGTGTCCCCAGCAGCGTAGGCCTAAGGCAGCATAGCTATGCTAAAGATTGAAGAGTAAAAGTTTGATGGCCACTATTCTACCTGCAGCTGTGAGAACTGACTGTAACTAGACCTATCAGCCCCACACGCTTTGTTTGAGGCTAACTGTACGCTTTACTGAACAGAAAGGTTTTAAATTTGATCTTAAAGGCAGACGTGGTGCTTTCCTCTCGGACCCAGGTTGGTAACTGTTTCCATAGTAAAGCTGCCTGATAGCTAAAGGCTCATCCTCCCAGTTACTTTTAGAAATAAACTACAAGTAAACCTGCACTCTCTGATCTGAGTGTTCTTTTAAAAATATACGGAACTGTGAGATGCTGCAGGTAGAATGGAGATAGTCCATTGAAAGCTTTATATATGTTAATAGGAGAATCTTAAAGCCTATTCTAAATTTCACTGGAAGCCAGTGAAAAGGAGCTAAAACCGGAGAGATGTGATCCCCTTTGCTCCTGTCAGAACTCTGGCTGCAGCTCTGGATCAGCGGCAGCTTATTAATGCAATAATTTGGACACCCTGACATTAATGAGTTGCATGCGGCAACCTCAATAACGCACTAATATCTGAACCTGAGACAGAAACAGATGCTCACATGACAAACGGCCGACCCCGACACACTGGAAAGGGATGCATGTGTGAATGTGTGATTTAAAAAAAAAAAAAATGCAAAAAATGCACTCCCAGGACCGCAGTACCGGGGGAACACTACAGGTGGATTGCGGGTTTGTGCAGATGTGTTTGGATTCTGTCAGTAAAAGTCTCATTCCTGCAGCGGCATATGGGCATCTTAATGACTGTGTTGCAGATGGCCCATTCAAACTGCTCATTCATAATCCCATAAAAGCAACACTGGGGGAATTTTGCACCATTTGGCTGCTGATCCAGTATCTCTCACTCTGCAGAATGATGGATGAGGTCCTCTCTGCATATGTGCGTCAATGTGTGTGTCAATGTGTGTGTTGTATGCGCGGTCCACCTGCCCCATGTGAATAAAGTGGGAGTGTCAGCGCTGCTCTGTTATATCTCTGGCACAGCTCAGCTCATCGGGTCCTCTTCATCAGTTCTGCTGGCAGTGAGCAACACTGAAATGTTTCCCCTCCAGTAACTCGATGTCTCTGCTCAGGATATTAATGTGCTCCCTCTATTATGTCCTTGAATAAATTAGACAGGCTTCCTCGTCATGTGACATTAAATCATGTTTGTTCACTTGTTCGCTTTATTTTTTTAAGTTCTTGAATTGTTGATTTAGATGACTCATTTACCCTTTGGGCTCGGATTTGTGCTCAGATTAGTTCCAGGATGTTTTTTTCATGAGCAAAACAATAACGTCCTCTTGGAATTCTGTTTTACTGTGTTTGGGTGTTGGTCCTGTTTAAATTAAGTGTTTGGTGGTGCCCCAGTTGTCACTGCAGCAGCTTGTGGAAAGAATTATAAAATATTTAAGGACACTGACCTCTGGTTGCCAGCAGTTTCTTCTTCTCATAGTCGTAACCCTACACAGGAAATAGAAAAGATACAAGATGCATGAAATGGATTTCATTTCCTTATATTGATTTCTAAGAACAAACAGCAGGGATGGAACACGTCCTGCTGATGTGTGCTAAACTGGTTAAATGCTCAACCTGTGGAGGAAAGGGGGTGGAGAATGAGAAGGAGAAATATAAGAAAATAAGAAAATAAAACATGACCTAGCAGATAAATTATTTCTGCCGGTTTTCTAATTCCTGTCTTCTTCTTCATCCTCTTTTTTGGTTCTCATGGAAACGTCTGATCTGCTGGCAATTTTTCTTGGGTGTATTTCAGGGATTCAAACAAATGTCTTTACTTGGCATACCAGGCATATTTAAGGCTTTCAGTGTCCTGCAGTGTGTGTCTTTTGTGCAGCTCCTGGTTCTCCTCACCTCAGAGCTCAGCAGATCGGGGCCCAGCAGCGCGTCCCTCCACAGACGGCCCCTTTGCTCGTTTCTTCTGTCCTCCATTTCTGCGTTCATCAATCTGTCAGATTGAGGATGTTGACTGCAGCTGGAAGTGTATGACTATACTCTGGGCCTGAATGTGTCTCCAACAGAACATTCTAGGTTAGCTTTGGCTCAGGTGATGGGCTCACCTGTATGTTAGCGCTTGCCCGGTTGAGTGCCGTCTGCCCTGGAGGAACGGTTTGGGCATTTCTGGTCCCTGAAGGCTGCCTCGCCGAGCCATTATCCCCATCCTGTTGAGGCTTTTGCCTGCGTCACACACCTCAGATGAGGATGTCGACACCGCATTTACTTTGGAGAGCTCCTCTTCTGATTGGCCAGAGACATCCTCGGCTTCCAGGATCTGGAAAGAAAGTCGTTTTTTGCTCTCCGTAAAGCCTTGGCCAGATTGGATCTATTTCTGACCGGAACAGAGTTTTTTAAAAATAGGACAAACCTTCTCTAGTAGTCGGCTGTCTGTACCCTTCAGTCCCGTCTTTCCCTCATCAGGAGGAGCGGTGAGCCCAGGTGGAGGTGAGGGGTGGGGTTTAGCACCATTCTGCACCTCTGCTGCCGGAGAAGGAAGAGAACCTGATCATCAGATTAGAGAGAAACAGTAATCACCTTCTAGAACTGAAACAAAAAATAGAAATATTATTAGAATATTTGGCTTGCAGCCAGATTGGGAAAGATAAATGTGCACTCTCACCCTGCTCAGACAGTCGAAGCTGCTGCAGCAACATGTTGAACCAGTAATTAGATGGCCCACTGCTGGCCAACGCGGGGTCAGGGGTCATTTGGGTAACCTTGGCAGAGTCACAAGCATCCAACCCCAGTAGCTGCCGGCGAGCCTCGTAAAGGCAGGAGATGTTTCTTTCCAGACCTTTCACCACCACCGACTGTTAAAAATCCAGGGGAGTTTAATTTTAATGAGCAACACAAAAGATTACAGCAATTTCCGAAAAACAAATTCTAATCAGAGGTTAAGGGTCAAACTATTCATAAAACTTTCATTTCCTCTAACTAAGTGATTCTGCCAACAGCAAAACTTTAGCGAGACCTGGTAAAGCTGTACCTTGCTGGTTTGCTTGACTTTGGGCTTCACACTTATGAAGACTCCCAGGTTTTGCATCATCTGAGCCAGTTTACAAGGATGGGCGTCACCATCTTCACGCATATCGAACATCAGACACACAGGCAGGCAGTCCTAGATGTGAAAATCAGCGAAAGTAATGGTTTTAGATTTAAAAAAATCATCAACTCCTCTTGGTAACCAAATAGTCCCAGTTCTGCCTAAAGAAAAGTGTACCATGAGTTGCTGGCGAGCCAGACACACTCCATCAGGGCTGCCCTGGATGAGGAGGGAAGGCGGGCTCTGAGGCGCACTCAGGTCCGGTAGGATGATCTGGGTCTGGGTCTGGTGCATGACGCTCAGAAAGTGAGCGCCGTTCTGCCCCATCAGGACGAGATGCTGCTGGGAGGTAACGTCCAGCTGGCTGCTCACTGTGACCTCGGACCCCAGCAGCAGGTCCATCAGGATGCAAGTTGCCTTCTGCCAGATGGTATTTGCATGCTATCTGTCAACTGGACCCCTTAAACGCTTCTGTCCTGTTAAACGAGTACGTTTAGCCGCTAACCTTCACGGCGGTGGCGTTGCCCTGCAGGCCCCAGACGGTACAGCAGCTTTCATAGAAGGACGGCTGCGCCTGTGGATGAGGGGGCACAGCCCTGAAGCTCACATTGACCCCCAAAGTCTGCACAACCTGCTGGATGAGCGGAGACCCTGCATCCGGAAGGGTCTGGGGCATCATGCTGACCGGGAGGTCAAAGGTCAAGGATAAAGGCTGCAGGTCCTGGGACGAAGATGGAAAAAAAGCAGCTGTAATGTTGGAAAAAGATGTGAGACAACAGCTTTTTGACAAATACACCCGTCACCCAGGTCCAGACTGTTCTATCAATCAGCCTGTTGATCTCTGTACAGTCAGGAGGGGACAATGTAAATTTAAGAGGTATGAAATCGCAACCAAAGCAGGTCCATCTCAGATTATGGTTGGACCACTTACTCTGATCCTCCTCCTGGCATCTTCTACTCCTTCAATGGGTCCAGCAATGGAGACCTGGTCATGCAGTAAAATACGGCTGTTCTCAGGTTCTCCATTAAGAAACCAAAAAAACAACACCTGGCCGTGAAACCAAACCAGCAGAGTCACCTGGTTGCTTTTCTCTCCAGCAGCATTGTGGCGGTTGGAGTCGGGGAAATGAATGTGGCAGGACGTGACCTCCATCACCTTTTTGATGTTCCCACCACCTTTCCCGATCACGTGCGAGTGCTCTGTATAAGCCACGTCCATCTTCAGAGTCACCTTGTTGACCTGGAAGGGGCACAAAAGCTGGCATGATTATTTAGGCTGACGTACGAAGACAGAAACGCGGTGGAAAAACTTGTTTCATCAAACACATGTGACATCATACTGCGTGCAAGAACGCTCACCTTTGTTTCCAGAACTTCAAGTATCTTTTTTTTGGCTTCCATGACATTCTCTCTCCTCCCCTCTACCTTCACATGTGGATCTATATGGAAATTGAACGTACATTTTAACATATCTCTGGGAAACACCCAGGCTGTTACATGACAAGGCCCCATCACCTTTCTTTGACTTGGCTCCAATCTTCAGTTTGGAGGGCCATTTCACCTGAGTGTCAGTTTCTTTCATCACCTGCGAGGGCGCGGACAACAGGAGAAACAGTGCTGTCATTGTATGCCACACACACAACGCACCGCTTCGACACCAGCAACACAAGGCCTTGTTTGCATTTCAAAGACTGCAATTATCGCCGCCATAAAACCAGCAATGGGCCGGGAAAGAGTTGCTCCGGCTAATAGGAAGCTGCGCTTCGATTAGCTCTATGCACCGGTGATCTGATTCCCTTTGAAAAGTGGGTTTCTGCTCACCCTCTCAAAGAACTCCTCTCCTGTCTCGCTGTTGCCGAGATTCGGAGCTGAAAGACAGACAAAAAGGTACATTTCAAACTAGCACGTTTGTGGCTCGGTTGGACCGACGTTGGTCTGTGCACGCAGCCGGTGGATTCAGCCATGTGTGGAAGGTCAGCGTTCAAATGTTGACCGGGCTGAAATTTGCCAACCGAGACAAAAGAGTCGCCGGGAACATAAACAATTTTAAAAGGCCATCACTCCGCGTTGACATTTACAGGGTGCGAGGTGGGGGGACCCTGGAACGCCCTCTACCTCCCTCGTCGCCAAGGGATACCCTGGCCAAAGCTGAAGAATGAGGAGGAAAACAGTGTGGGGTGGAGAAAGAAAGGTGGTGGGGGGGGACAAATGAGCCTAGAAACGCCGGATCGTGTCAATGGCATTTACTGACGCATAAGACCTCCCATGTGACCCCGAACTAAAGAATACAATAAAATAACAGCAGCAGACGAAAAAAAACATAGTCAAATTTTACACTCCTCCAGTTCAGACATGCAGATTATCACCCGAAGAGATGAAAACAATATTAACAACCTGACTGAGGCTGTTTAAAGACACACACACACACACACACACACACACACACACACACACACACACACACACACACACACATTGGAATGAGTCACTGTTCAGAGCTGAAGACACGCAGGCCGTTCCACCAGGAGGCTGAGCGAGGACACACAGACATGCATCTGAAGCAGGAGGAGCATCTCCTGCATCGCTGGGGAGGTGCTTATCGGAATACTGCAAAGCAGCGACAATGACAGAGCCCCCCATCCCCGGTTCCCACAACTTTTGTTAATGGAAAGGATATTTCTAAAAGCATCAGCGCAGGTCGTAAATCAGGATGAGCCGCATCAGGAGTTCAGGGGATTGTGAAGATACTGATAGTGAGGAGAATGATGCAAAACACGGAATTCATAAAAGTTTTTGAGGGAATCTGTTTTACTTTTTCTGGGCTAAACAGAAAAAGAATCTCCAAAGTGTGTTTTGATTGGAACACTATCACGTTAATGCAACCTCCCAGCAGAGAAAAGTTTGGTTTCCTTATTTTCCACAGCAGAAATATAAAGATTTTTGATTTTTGTGAGGACCAATAAATAACAATAAAGTTTGTGGATTGCAAATGTAATTATGCTGTTTAATCCAGGTTTATGAGCGTGTGGCTGCGCTCATTTAACTGATCTTTATTTGTTATCATCTTAAGTAAGATGCCTTATTGCTTGTAAGCTTATGTTTTGCTTGCTTTGTGGCACTGATGCTTTTGCTCAGAGCAGAAAAACAGAATTCATTTAAGAATATTTGACTTATTTCCAGCATGGCTGTTTTGCAGATGATAACGAAAAAACCACATCAGTGGTTTGTTGTATTACAGCAACTTTACAGAAAGAAAGGTTTAAAATCAGCTGCTTCGGGTGTTTCTCTGCTCACTCACCATACAACATGTTCTCCAGTTTCTTCCTGTCTATCCTGAACCTCTCCTCCACCCATTCGGGGTCCGAACTCTGCTCTTGTGTGCTCTCTTGGCCTGGTCCCCCCTCTTCATCCTCCTCATCCTCTTTTTCTTCTCTGTCGCTCTGACGGGCCTCGCTGGGCTCGGGTCTTGCCGCTGAGCCGGGTCCTACGCTACTCGCCGCGTCAGGCTGCTGCGGTGCTACGGCGGCCACGGTCTGAGCGCTCTCCTCGGAGGTGGCGGTGGTGGCCATAGCAGGACTGAGCCCTCGTCGGTGTGTGTGTGTATGTGTGTGTATGGGTGTGAGGAAGTGTGCATGAGTGTGACCAAGACAGCTAGCAAACACGGAGAAAAGGGGAGAGTGTGAGACCCCCCTCTCTCACCCCCGGGGCCTTTCTTTAAATTTCCCACCCCCTTCACTTTCTCTCTCTCTCTCTCTCTCTCTCTCTCTCTCCCGCTCTCTCTCTCACTCTCTCTCTCTCTCTGTTTTGGTCTTACATCACAGATGTGAGTAGAGCCTCTTCTTGGACACAGGCAAAGTTTTCTTTATCTGGTCAGGGCTTTGGTAAGACAAATAGAATCAGGGACCGACCCTGATCCCAACGGATCACCTGTAATCTCCAGGTCAGTGAAGGCCTGCGATAAAAGGCGACCCACACCTCTCACACAGACATTCTGAAAATGCTGAAAAGCCATCTTCACGCCAGCAGACACAGCTAACAAAACAAACCAGTTCGGCTCCCCTACATGTCCATGTATGCCCTCCCTCTTCTTCCTCTGAATGAAAAGTACAAAGGTTTGAGATTCCAGCGGTCGGGGGGGCTGACAGCAGTCAGAGGATGGAGGGCTATGTTTCATAGTGACTGTTTCTTCAACATGAGGGGGCTATGACAGTTCTTTAAAAAAAAAAAAAGATTTTACACTCAACAGGAATAAAACAGGAACACTACAATTAAAAATATCATTATTAGTCTATCTTGTCTTATCTTACTACAGCAACTGTGGCTGTCAGATGAAACAAAAGTGCAAAGTCACACTGAATAAAAATGCTGATATCTAGTACAAGTATCACTGATTTGCAGAGTACTTGAATTAAGGGGCTTTCTTTTTTTTTTTTTTTTTTTTTTTTTACTTTTAGAGACCAGCATCATAAATTGCCCAAGACTTATTGGATTGTATCCCTGTGTTTACTTCCACAAACATGAGAAGCAGAGTGCAGAGTGCAACGTGGGCAGAAACAAACTATTCAGTTGGTCACACCCGGAGGGACTTGACTGTGTTTTCCATGTTGCCCAGACAAATTTGGCCCAGGGCGAGTCAGAAAGCGTTATCTTGCTAGCATTTTAAACCACTGCAGGCAAAATTTATTTGCTTCAGGGTGTTTAAAAATGAAAAACACTGTGAGTGTGTCACCATGGAAACTAGTCAGCACCATATTTTTTTTTCCCATTTACAGCATTTCCTATTATTTCTTTTCAGATAAAACAAAGGAAAATCAAATTAACCTGTTTCTGCTGTGCTGTACAGTAGAGTAAACAATATTTTTTGCACAATATTGCAAATGCTCAGACTGGGACATCACATTGATTCAGACTGATAAATGTCTTTACTCCATTCTTGCTGAACTTAAACGATCTGAGTATAACCTGCCTTTAAAATAAACAACATTATTTATTCACTCTGAACTGTATTGAAAATGTGTTTTGGGGACCCCAAAATAATAGTCAGGACTGCATGAAATTAGCACAATTTGAACACAAAAGCACGCGCTTGTCTCCTGTTATTCGTCCATCCAGCCACATGAGGGCGCCCCAACAATTCAAGGACTTCCTAGTTGCGTTACCCTCCTCCGCTTCCGGTTTGGCTCGTCGTTCAGATATCTCGTGAGAGGTGTCGTTGACCTGCTGGCGGCGTCCAGCTGCTCTGCTGTCCAGCTTTCTGCTCTTATTTACGGACAGAGCGACCTTCGGGGCGCTCAAGCATGTTATTTAGAATATTTTTGTGTCTTTGAAGATGCTGTAAAGACGAAACATGTGGAGAGTTCAAGGATTTGTCGGCAGAGGTGAGAGAATTGTCAATGACGTGAGAGAAACTGCCCTTTTTACTATCCAGTGTGGTGGTGGTGTTGTTGTTTTTGTTGTTCATATTAAACTATGAATCATTTCAGTTAGTGTACATGAAGCTTTTCGTTTATAACTAGCATAAAATGCTTAGCTAGGACGTGACGTCTATTCATAGAAAGTAAGCTAAGTTTACCGTCTCCACTTTCGGGTTATTTTGGTCTAAACCGGTGTTATGCCGTAGAAAGCACCCCGTCATGAAATGTACCCTTCTTCTTACCGTGATAAATGTGTTGGTTTGCGTTCGTCACTATTTTTTATTATTAACTTATTAGGAATTATGTTCTGAGAACACCATCGGTTACTTATACTCTGAGAAGGGTTTTAAATAGGGTGACCAAATTTTCAAAATTAAAACCTGGGACACTTTTTTAAAGTATATATATAAAATAGATAGATAGATAGATAGATAGATAGATAGATAGATAGATAGATAGATAGATAGATAGATTTTTGTATTTGGCAAATTCTAACCGAATATAAGAGTTTTTATTTTACTCAACTGAGGCAATACAACTTGCAAGCATTTACTTCCTCTCTCTTTGTCTCTCTTTGGAATAATAAATAATTGCTGTAGTGTATGTAAAACATCATTGCTTGGCCAAAGAAAACGTGGCAACTAAACAGACAAAAATGTATAACATGTTAACATTAAACTGGTTTGAACATCAACATGTAGTGCACAAACAAGTGCACAACGCATACTCTGAAGTTAACTTTCTGACCCTTAGTATTTCACGCTGGAGGGACCTGTTTCAGGAAACTATGGTTTGCAGTGATCCTTTCATAGAATTCAGAGCAATTATCATGAAAGAACTGACTAATGAGCAGCCCTTTCAAGGTGTCCAGTCCCATGCGGTTTCATTGACCACTGAGCATCAAGCTACAGACACGCGGGGAATGATGGAGATTGGCATACTAATGGGCCAAAGACAATGAGTTCCAACCAGAATGCACTGTTATGGCTTTAAATGACTTGCTGCCGTGTGTAGCGTGTTGTCGATAAAATTTAAAAAAGAAAAGAAAATATCGGATGGATCTTGCATAAAAGCGGAAGAAAGCAATGGTCCTGTTGAAATCCGCCGGGACTTGGGACACGAGATTCAAAACAGGGACTGTCCTGGGTAAACGGGGACATCTGGTCACCCTACCCTAGTTTTAAAGCGTTTAAATAACCGATGTCCTTCTCTTCTATCCCCGCAAGTGGGTGCGTTTTACGGCAGAATGCTACTTACCATGAAAAGCATCCCTTTTTCCTTTGGACCCCAGTATAAAAAGCTTCTATTAACTGTTAAGAAAATCAATAATTTCTGCAAAATAAAATAGGTAATAGGTTTGAGGTAATTCAAACTGGATTGTGTTTCCCTCTGCTTAGTTCTGCAGCGGTACTATGGTAACACCCAACTGCGACTGCCACAGAACCACCATGTGGAGGACGAAGTCTTCAGCACCTCAGCAGTCCTCTCCACCTCTAGACATGGGTCTGATAGCAGGTACGTATTTTCATCTGTGTCTCACCCTTACGGCTTTATTTGACAAAATCCTAGAAACTGAGAAGAAAATGAAAGGAAATTCTGAGCACCTCACTTTTCTCGGCACTACTGCGGCCCTGGATTGCACAAAATAATCAGCTGATGAAAATGACTTTGAGGTCATGCCTCAGTGACTACCTTCATCCCTCTTCCTTCTTGTGTCCATCTCCCTTCTTTGAACCCTTTCTCTCTTTGTACCTGTCTGTCTGTTACCACTTTTTCAGCTGGTTGCATCATGGAGCAGCATGGCCCGCAAGGTTAAACAGGATAACAAATGTCCATGTAACTTTGGTATTTCTGTGAGGCCACAAGGCTGAAAACTAAACCGGGGTATTTTATTTCTCCCTTCTTTTCTTTCAGTTCTCAAAGAGAGGAAGATGGAGAGAGGAGGAGGAAGCAGAAAACCTTTGACTTTGGCCAGGCTGAGCTTCCACGCTACACAGCTATGGATGCAGTTAGCTGGGTAGGTCTTCTGTTGATCTCACCAGAAAATCACAATGTTTTTCCTAATTTGACTGAAAATTCCATGCAAAAGTTCTTTAAGGGTTAATATCTGCCTGACCTACTGGTCAGGCATAGATGTATATCAAGAAAACTTGCAGCTTATTGGCCATCCCTGATGCATACAGCACTTTGGTACTATCCAAAACTTCTGCTCCTCTCGTGGTCACAGTTCATTAATAACGGTGAAGGTGGTGTTTTCCTGCAGGGGGCTGCTGCTGTTCTCTTCATGCAGATCTGCAGAAGGATCCATTCTCGGTTCACTTCAGGCACAGAGCCCAGTCTAACTCCTGGAGCACTAACCCAGTCCACTCTGCGCAAGTGTGGCTACCGAATCTTGCTGGAGATCTGTGAGTCCTTATAGCATCAACGCAGCACAGGGACAAGCATGCTGAGCAATGTCTGTCATTTGTCTTTTGTAATGTTGTGTGGTTAGAATCCTGACTTTGCACCCATCTTTGTTTGGCTTCTCTAGTACCTAAAGACAATGTGCTGCCTGGGAGAAGGAGTGTTCTGTGTCTGCAGGGGGCTCCAGAGGGCCCCAAAAGAGATGAGTTACAAGCGCAGAGCAGCAGTGGTGGTGTTAATAGCAGCAGTAGCAGCGCAGATGATGCCAGTCTGCACGGGAGCAGCGGACCAAATCCACTGACCTCTGACCCAGAGAGGCCACTCCTGATCCAGGATTCATCTGTACCAGGTTTGTCCAGTCCCTGTCCTGCTGTTCTTGGACGTTCCAGAGCAATAACGTGTTTGTCTCCTGACTCACAGATGAGTTGTATCTGTCAGCATCACTTCCTCTTCAGAATGATGGCAACCAGGTCAACGCTGAGACAGTGGGTGATGCTGATCAGGTGAATGTCTGCTTCATTTTTAAGTTGATTTTAAAGTTGTCCTTGAAATACTTATGACTTCACCTCTTCTCAACTTTAGGACACAATGTCCGATGAGGAGAAGCTTGCAGGAGCTGCATTCAACCTTAAACAAGTGGGCGACGCCAGTGTCCCAGTTATTCTGAACATCATTGGTAATTAAAAGTGACAACAGTAATCACACACTGATGTTGCATTTAGTTCTTATTTAAGTCTTTCACTTGGATAAAACAAACACAGTAATACCATTTGTTTCCTCCATCCACCCTGTCCACAGGCCTAGAAAGTGCTAAAAGTGGGAACTACGAGGAGGCTTTTATCTGTTTTAAAGCTGCAGCTGAGCAGAGTTACAGCAAGGCTCAGTTTAACGTGGGTGTGTGCTATGAGAAAGGCCGAGGAGTACACAAGGACAGACAAAAGGTGAGCATTTTGTATAGAATCTTGAAAGTGAGCATGTGTTTTATGTCATTATTTGTCTTTTTTTTTATTATTATTCTCACCTTTCATGGTAAAGGCTCTGCATCACTACTGGCAAGCAGCAGTTGGGGGCCACAGGCAGGCGCAGTACCGCCATGCAAAGCTGCTTCTGTCCAGCAGGGGGCAGCAGAGTGCCGAAGAGCTGAACACAGCCATCGGTTTCCTGGAACAGGCAGCCAAAGCAGGACTCATCGAGGTATAAATGATGGCAAACCATGACCAGCACTGCTCACAGGCATCATAACGAGGCTGCAAAACAGTCTGCACTTCATACTGCCATGCTTCATTTCAGGAGTAGGGATGTTTGACCTGCTGCCCTGGTGCTGATGCATAAAATATACATTTCTTCATTTCATGTCCTTTATAACAGACCTCCAGTTAGACTAAAACTGAACTCATTGTTTCAATTAGAGAGGGGAAAAAATTGACTGAAAACCATTTTGTTTTTCTTCTCACTGGAAATAGGAGGGATAAAAATTTTGAGATGAAGATAGTTTCCTGTTTGATAAACAGTATCTTTAATGCAATTCCTGCTGGGCTGCTGTTTCTTCATTCACTCTGCAGGCTCAGGTCTGTCTGGCCTCCGTCTACTCACAGGAGCCTGTCAGAGATGAGAGCAAGTCCCTCCACTACCTGAAGATGGCAGCAGAGGGCGGAGTGAGTGGTCTAGATTTGAATCTTCACCACACACATTTCCACACTAAAACGATATTGTGAACCATATCTGATCTCCTTTTGTCGAATCTATCTCTGAATCTTTAATTGCTGTGCATGCTTGCAGGATGACACTGCTCTGCTCTTCCTGGGTCAGTGTTATGAGAGTGGCCTTGGTGTGCAGAGGAATGTAAGAACAGCTACAGAATACTACAAACGAGCTGCCCAAGCAGGCAACAAGCAGGCCAAGCAGCTGCTGATGCCTCCAAATGCCAAAGATTGTACGGGTGGTTGTGCTTCTGTCAGTAATGTCACGGTGTGTGGTAAGCATGATTAATATGGATTTCTCCTTCTTTTCTCCAGCCAGAGACACCGTGCTGCGCTCCATCAGTTCAGCTCCATGTTTTGCCGGCACCCATCTCCAACAGCCGCTCTCTTCCCGCCTCACCCCCTCAGCCTTTACCCTTCCCCTCCTGCCTCACTCCTGGAGCACCGGGAGCCTTTGCCTCCCACCTCTCTCTTCCTCACTCCTTCCTCTCCATCCCCTTAATACAGAGGGAGGAACCTGCCAGTGGACCGTTGGGTTAGGATGAGCCAGAAGAATTCACCTGCTGAAATGGCTAGAAATGATTGTAAATAAGTCTTTTTTTTGTATTCTAGGCTTAAGTGTGGCTTTAGACTTGTCTGAATGATACAAAGCGGAAACTATTATGTTATGTTTCTCTGTAGAGTTGCTAGAATCTTGGTGCCTTTGGATGGTTGAGCATTTCTAACTGTGAGTATATGGATCCTTTAGCCACTATTGAGTGTAGAGGTGACATATTTGTTTTATTGCAACAACAAATTAACAGCCCATAGTGAGATTATGAGCAGTGTTCTGGGAAAGTTCTTCATAAAATAGTTATGTGCCAAAGTGACTTGTGATGCACTGAGAGCACCGTTAAACGCACATGTATAATAAAATAAATATATATATATTTAATGGCGTCACCTTTTAAATTTTATAGTTATATTTAAATAAATTCAAGAAAGAATTCAGTAGAACTTTGCAAAGATTCTAAATCCTTTATTAGGTTTTGTTTCATATCTGATCACGTTTTCCACGTGCTGGGATGACGTCACGCGCCGATGATGTGTGATTTCATTACCTGAGCTGCAAAATCTCGCCGGTACCGTGGCAGCGTCTCATGCGTGCGTCCTGCGTCCGCCTGTGTGATTGGTCGGCCGGGCTGATGGCTCCACAGCGCCGCGCCGCGCCGTTCCGGGATCCTCTGGCGCAGAGAGAAAGCGCAGCCTGGCCGTCACAGCTAGCCGGGCTGGGAGGGCAGTCGCTGTGATGTGATCCCCATACGGGCGGCCCGGCTCAAGCAACTGGGCGGACTGGCGCTTAAAGACAGCCGTCGAGCCTGATCCTCGTTCCGTGTGCGTGCGCGTCGTGGGAAACAGAAGGCCGGCCGCGGACCGAAGAGAGGTGAGTGGATGTAAATAGACGCTGTCGATGGGATGCGCTCCCCTCCCAGTGCGGCGGGGGTGGCGGCGCGGTGGTGGTGGTGGGCACCGGTTGTTTAAGATGTGCTGCTTCCTCACATGTCAGCTTTTGACCTGATTGCTCCGCCACAGCTGTGTGTCTGCACACATCTGGAGGATTAAAGACGAAGTATGACGCACCACAGAGTTGATGAAGGTGGCAGCAAGATGCTGGGCTAGGGTACTCCACCCATGACATCATCGACTTTTCCAAGTTGAATCCTCCCTTCAGCTGTTGCATCTGTGACCAGAACCCGCAGCTCAGGTTTGAACACAGACGCCTGGCTGTGCAAAGACCAACCCTTAAGCTGTCTGATGGGATCTGGCCATGAATAGCTTTGATCTTCGAAGATCTTTGTTTTAGATCTCCGAGAGATCCACCCGGACTCAGAGTCAATATAGACAAGCGAACAGAAGGAATGTAGAATTTTCTGCATCAACAAGTTGTCCACTCGTTCCTACTTTCCATCCTTCAGGAGCGATACAACTTGCTTTGTTCTGCAGGGTTATTGTTTAAGGCATCAGCACAACAACAGAAGTTTTATTAGTATTTAGGTTGAGATCATTAATGTGAGTCAGAATGAAACAATCTCCACCCACATCTGGTCTACAGATCAGAGCAGATGGACTGAAAGCAGCCTGTAACGATGTGTTGAGGGGCTGATGCTGAAGCTCACTGTCCTGCAGACTGCTGTGTCATCCTCCTCACACTCTCCCTCTAATAACTGTCTTCTCCTCTTCCTCTCTCCCTTTTGTTCCTGTCCTCACCCCCTCAATCTGGCTGTTTGTTAACTAATGGAGGTAGAGGAACGGCAGAGGCTGTTTTTATTACTGGCTGCTGGTTTAAGAATGTAGAATTTGTTCTCTTCTTCACTTTATACTAATCTAGTGAAGCATTATAACAAAACACATTGCAGTATAGATTAAATTACACAGAAATATAGAGTATCGAGTATAGTATATTATATCCTAGTGGTGTATGGTGTAGAAGGCATAACAAGTATGGCACAGCATAGCATAGCATAGTTTAATGTAGTATAGTATAGTGCAGCATACCTAAGTTTAACATAGCATCGCATAATAGAAAGAGTACAGTGTCGGGAGTTCAGTGCATTATAGTATGGTCTAGTTTTGTATACCATACTGTACTGCAGCATTTCTGTGTGCCTCCTAGGTGCACAGGTTATGCTATGTTATGCTAAACTGCACTCCATTGTACTGTACATACTGACAGGATGTTCATGTGTAATTTTATGATAGGCTTTACTGCAGTATGCTATGCTATGCTACAGTAGACCAGTTTGCTGTAGCATAGCCTGGTATAGTAGAGTGTAGCTGTATGTTTTCTGATGAGTTGTTTTTCTGCAGTTAGGTTCTATGTGTTGACTGTAGCCATCTGTAGCATGAGTGCTAATTCAGCACAAACAGCTCGTTGTGGTTGTCTGACTCAGTGACAGGAAAACAAGAAAACTACCCGAGGAGAGGGGAGGCAATGGGGGCCCCGCACGAACAAAGTGCACTGTCCAGAGTTTCTACCCTCGTCAAAAACCCCTTCCTCTGCCCTTTCCCAAGATACTATCGTGAATCGGAATCTGCTGTGACTATTGTTTCTGTGTTTTTGGGAAAAGATTGGTGATGACTGCAGCATTGTCTAAGGTGTTTGTGATTGGTGGGGGGGGGTTAACGCTTCTTTGACTTGGGTGTGTCTCAGTGTCGGCTTCTTGATTTCACGCATTGATTTAACCAAAGCTGATAATTGAAAAATAAATAAGTAGCAGATGCTGACTGCACCTATGGGAATGATTTTCTACCCCCTGACTCTGTCGCTGGCCATCTGTCTGTATCCAGCACTGCAGGGCTGATCCGCTCCCAGATAAAAGAGAAACAGTGAGCTAGTTTGCAGGAACTGGCTGCTTTTTCCTCCCAACAGACAGGCTCACCGCTCAGCAACCGGCTTTGAATGTCAGCCTGGATGAGTACACAGAGGGTCTGACTCATTCCCAATATCACACAAATTCATTCCTTCTTCCCACCTTTGATGAAAAGATTGTTCCCTTTTGATGCTTCATCTCTGGAGAATAACCTGCACCATTAGCGTATCAATAAACTCCCTGACAAAAGACTCGCTGTGCTGCAACCAGAGAGAGAGAGAGAGAGAGAGAGAGAGAGAGAGAGAGAGTTATGCTAATGATCGCTGGATGTCTCAGCTTGATGATGTCACTCTTTTGTGATGACAGAAACATTGAAACAGATTAAAAAAAAACCTGTTACTAATGACTTCTGACTGTGCCTCTTCTCTCGCCAGCTCCATCGCCCACCCCCCACCCCCC
>BJFM01000018.1:124287-142826 GCA_016586285.1 Arothron firmamentum
ACACACAGGAAAACAGTGGCAGCATCCTGCTGTGTCTCTTCCTCACCGATGTGCCTTAATGTTTTTCTTGCCATGAACCTTTGTATTTTTTTCCCTGAAAGCCACTAATTCTCCCCTTCTGTCCCACTTGCCGCCCTCCTCTCGCTTCCTGCTGCTTCCTGGGACCAGAGAAAGGTAATTCCTCCTGGTTGCCGTGCTCGGCCGCGATCCGCTTCTCCGTCGTTTCCAGGCAGCGTGGGAGGTCCTCCGGCCTGGCCCTCGCCTGCGACCACCCGGGCCCCCCCCCAGGCGTCGCCTCAGCAGCGCTGCGTTGCCCAGAGTCGCGGCTGCTCTTTGCGCTCTCGGCTACCCAATGCCTGAGTCGCCCGGCCGAAATGGCCGCCGGCTGTGATCCTCAGTGAAGAGTCGCGCTGTTCGCTGCGGTTTGGTCCTCCAGTGAGCGGAAAGCAATCACAAAAGAGCCATTTGTCGAAGGCAAGGCCGCTCGCGCTGCTGAGGTGACACAGCCCTCAAACACCCCCAGGCCGAGCGCGCTCATACACACGCCATCCGGTGCTCGTTTCTGGCCTCAAGCGGCAGGAGCCTTATCGACCCAGCGTGTGTGAGCACACAATTAAGCGCAGGAGACGGGCTGGATAATAGAGCCATAAACAGCGGAGCCCCGTGTGATGAATGCAGCTGTGTTAGTCATATTTCTGTCGGAGTGTGTGCTGGTTCTGGCCTGTGCGGTGCTCGTGTGCATGGCGACACTCTGCCCTCTCTCTCCTCTGTGGAGGCGGCTCCATGCGTGTGTGTGGCGTCTCCGTCTCGTCACGCTTGTGTTTCTCCACACGTCGGTGTCATTTCCGGTGAGAAATGACCGGAGAGTGATCAAATCAGCGTCCGTGCGTCAGAGTAATCTGCTCAGCAAATAAACCTTAACAGGAGCACAAGGAATTGCTACAACGAGCCACCGAAACACCCCAGCCTTAAAGTGACGCAAACAGAGGCAGCAATTTCACAAGGAATCAGTGAGCTTCTTTCAGCTCCAGCAAAAAAGGACCTAAAAAAAAGAGGTAAACAGGCCCGCAGTGTGACGTAAAATGGAGAAATGTGGAATTTTTTCTCTCGCTTTTAAGCTTTTTGAGTTTGTTATTCAAGGAACATGAGAGCAGTTTATCAAAAATGAGCATTACTTCACAGTGTTGCACACACACACACACACACCTACCACAGCTGCAGGGGAAATAGCCACGACACACAGATGTTCCATGAAGGAAGGCGTGAAGCAATCTGTCCACCCTCCTGCATGGACTTGGATGAGGACAGACAGTCAGGACTGACTTGGCTGTTAGAGCAGCTCAAACGGGGCAGATTTACCCCTGCGGTGTTGGCCGTGCACATTTTGGACGCTGGTTTGGTCACTTTAAGGCTGACCCTGCGTTCACCTCCTACCTTGGTTCCCGGTTCACCTGCTCACGCTTGACTGGTTTCTGTGTCTCAGGGATTTTGCCTACGTGGCGAGGGACAAAAACACACGGGTGCTCAAGTGCCACGTGTTCCGATGTGATACTCCCGCCGCTGCCATCGCCACGAGTCTCCACGAAATCTGCTCCAAGGTCAGTCCCCACGGCCTCACCTCCTGTGCTTAAAAACCCAGTGAGATCTAAATGTGATGATGATGTGTGCTGCAGATGTGCCTCGTATTAAGCGCACCCACTTTCTATGTGTGTGAGAGGAGAGAAATTCTGTATATTCATGCATTTCTTGCCTGATCCCCTGATCAGAGCTGCAGCCTGACATTGATTAATTATGCAATCAGTGTAGTATCTGTAGCAGCCAGAGTGCAGCAGCTCAGTGCCGCGGCCACGCGCACCATTCAGAACGAGTGAAATCACTGCTGTAGCGCGGCAACAGCCATCCACTTCCACCGGTTTAAACTCCAACTCTCCCCGTCCTTCATCATCCTTCTTACATTGCTTTTCTTTAAACTTGACTCGTTTCACGCTTTGTATGCGGCCGTTAAAGGTCTATTAGGTGACGTGACATCGTTTAAATGCAGAAGCTTCTGAAGCATGGGTGGAGATATAATTCTTATTGTTGTTGGAAGAATCTTTTATTCAAACTGCGCCACTCTGTCCCCGTTTAGATTATGGCTGAGAGGAAAAGTGCCAAAGCTGCAGCCTGCAGCTCCACCCAGGCCAGCTCAGACGTACCCCTACAAGGTAAAAACACACACACACACACACACAAGTAGTCTTTGATTATCAGAACATATATGCTCTTCGCTGATGTACTTTCTTATCAGGCAAAATTCCTCATGTGAAACACGAACATTAACTTTTTAATAGTTTTTAAATTGCATCAGTAGAAGACACAAACTCTCATTAAACTGCTGCAGCTATTGATTCAACACGTAAAATCCAATCCCGCACGTGTTAAAATGAAGCTAAAATCCATAAGTGGACTTAAAACGCTTGGATCCAGTTTAAGCTGCTTCTGGAATGTTGGCGTTGAGAATAAAAAACACACAAAATAACGCCACAAATGTGATGAACATCTGAGTCGAAATTTAGGAGAGATTCAGTCTTATCAATTACGCGTTCTCTACTTCTCTATTCACCAGTTCCCCTTTGATGAAGTATCATAATCATCATCCTCATTTGTTCCTCTCAGTGCCAAGTAATTGTTAGAAGGAAGAGAACATGCGTCCTTCTGTCCGCAGCTTCTGTCTGCGTGTGAGGGAACGGAAAGCACCTCTTGCATGTTAATCTGGAAGAACTATAACTTACACAGACACTCACACTCATTAAAACCCAATTAGAGTTTGTTTGAGGCTCCACAAACCCATCCTAACTCCTGGATCAAAGAATCCATCGATGAAACAGCCCTCACATCTTTTTAAAGCCGCCACTGGTTGAAGCGTTTCAGCCGGTGTCCAGTGAGAGGCGATTCCCTCCCCTTACACGGGAGAGTCCATTCATACCAGCAGAACCAGCACGCCAAGGTTCCCGCTGTCGCTGTCGTCGGTCATGTGACTAGTGTTGTCAGAGGTCTGTAAGTGCAGAAAAGCCCGGCTGGTCCCAGGCAGCATGCATTATCTCTTATTGATCCGCGCGGCTCGATCGCGACTCTGCGTGAAGTAATTACTGGAGAATTGATGACGCTCAGTAATTAAGATGCAGACCGGTGCCAAATGAGCTGAATCTGATCAAATTAATAATGAGAGAAGAGGCTGGTTTGGCTTGAAGACAGGCTGGAAACCATGTCAGGGCCACCTTCAGCGTTTCTGTGGCGTCACAGGTGGATGCAGTTCCAGTTGGGGTGTTGCTCTGCTTCAAAAACACTCCAAAGATTTGCATTTTACATCTTTCTGAGGGAGAAGATAGTAAAGAGAGATGAGAGCTCAGGCTTGAATTTAGGATTCTACAATGCCAGCAGAACCATGACTTGTTTATGTTACACATATATTTCACCCGCTATGTGTCATTTACAGACGAGGGGGGTTTTTTTCTTCAGAGAAACTGTCAGCATTAACTACTGACAACCAGGATTTTGAGTGTTTTACCTGGACTGAAAACATCGCAGGCTGGCAGCAGTTTGATGTGTGGTGGGTGTGTTCGTGTCAAGAAGGAAAAAAAACAACATGCTTTGTTGAATCGCATGTGACAGATCCTCTTTGATCACCGTCCTTTGTCAGGTATGGCGTTCTCTTTCTGCCCGCGGGCCGTCGTTCACGCAGGCGAGCTTCCCTACATGCAAAGATGCTGCACCCCCTTTCAATATATTCAACCCGCCCTAAAATAACACTTCCTGCTTAGTTCCCTCATTTAAGCCAATAATCTCAGGAAAAGATTTTGTCCTCAAGACCCTGATAAAGGTCCTGCAGGGGACGTGTGGTGATGATAAGCATCTGTTGTGTCTGCAGAGTTTCCCATGTCAAAGACCGAGCTGGTGCAGAAGTTTCATGTGCTGTATCTGGGTATGACGACCGTCTCCCGTCCCATCGGTACGTCTCCGGACGCTGAAGCCCATTCGTGCATCCAGAGACACACCGTCTTCTCACTGCTCCATCTTCTTCTCTGTCCTCAGGTATGGACATCATCAATGGAGCGATAGAAAGCCTCCTGTCCTCCACAGGAAAGGAGGACTGGACGCCTGTCACTCTCAGCATTGCGGACACCACTCTGGCCGTCATCAAAGAAAAGGCAGGGCGATATTTTTACACACAAATAAACCAGCTCGTTGATTACAGATAAAAAATGGAATACAGCAATCTGACTCCCTGGCTGTCTCAGCAGGAAGAAGAAGAAGAGGTGGTCATAGAGTGTCGCGTCCGTTTCTTGTCCTTCATGGGTGTGGGACGGGACGTGCACACATTCGCCTTTATTATGGACACTGGGAACCAGCATTTCCAGTGCCATGTGTTCTGGTGCGATCCAAACGCTGGCAGTGTGTCCGAGGCTGTGCAAACGGCGTGTGTGGTGAGTTCAGATAGAAGTTGAAGGAACTGGATGAGAAAACGCTAACCTAAGCTAGCATGACCAACGCTAGTTTGCAGTCACACGTTGTGGTTTTGCATGTCTGTTATGTCTGATGCTGAGTCATGCTTTCAGCTGCTGCTCGATGAAAAACATTGAAAAAGGCATTAAAAGTACAAAAAGCCATAAACAGAAAAGGACTTTTTTCCCCCCCCATGTCTGTTTTATTATTTGTACAACTCATAACCACTTTCCTCCTTTAAAACCAAAAAGCAAAGATAGCTAACCTTGAGTTCTCCTTCCTCAGCTGCGGTATCAAAAGTGTCTGGTCGCGCGGCCGCCCTCCCAGCGTGCCGGCTCCTCCTCGCCGCCGTCCCCCGACTCGGTGACCCGCCGTGTGACCAGCAGCGTGAAGCGCAGCGTCCAGTCTCTCATAGACACCCTGAAAACCAAGAAGCAGCCGTCGGAACTCCAGCAGCAATGATGCGGCCGTAAGGCCGAGCACTCTGGATGCCACTCCCACGCTATCGCCACGACAACACGCAGTCAGAAGCAGCCATGGTAACAAGGATGTACATATATGTTAAGCACCACTGCAAGGAAGACTCGGACTGGTCCAGTTTCCCCTGATAATAATCAGAATTTTTCAAAAGTGTCACTGGGTGAAGGCGAAGTGGAACCCGCGTCTGCTGCATTGGCCTGGATCAAGCATTCTACCAAAATGAGGTAGAAAAAAAGATTTTAAAAAAAGATCCGATTTTTAGATGGAACTCTGGGTGCTCGGGTTTTGTCAGGTCTCAGCTGAGAGGCAACATTCCGTGTGGGTACATGCTGAAATCAAGCACCCCCACAAAGACCACACAGTAGATGTCTGTCCAGAGAAAACCTCACGAGGATGACTGAAGTGATTGTAACAGGGAGACGTATGTAAATGATTGTACCTAGAAGAGAGAATCTAGGTCACATGTCTTGTAGATATGAGTTGCTGTGGATAGAAACAGAGGGCCAGAGGTTTGATTTCTGCATGAGTCCTTAATGGGAGTTTTAATTTGATGCTTTTGGTGGGGGAAGAAGGAAATAGATGCTGTCGGCACAAGTCATCTCCACTTGACCATGACTGGATTTACAGTGGCACAAAAAAAGAAAAACACAAATCTGGCCTCTTTCCAAGATGTACATGGATAAAAGAACACTCATTACATCCTTTATGTAGAGTTATAGTCAAGGATCGTCACTTTTTCTTTACTCTAAGAACACGAGTAAAGAACCAACAGCGTCGGTTTGTAGTGTATTTTTAAATTAGCGAAGACTTTTCCTGCATTGTGGAGAAACTGTAATAGCTCATGAGGGTCACGCAACCTTTTTTTTTTTTCTTTCTTTCTTTTTCAAACATTGCAATTTTCTCAGGAATCTTTATGCATACATCCCAGACATGTGTGCCAGAAAGATGCGAAGCCCCAGTGACTGTTGGAACGGCGGCGCTCGGACAGCGTGGAGACGGTCAACTCCCTGCCGGGGTTAAGACTAGTTCCCTTTGCTGAGTAAATCCAGCCGGTCCACTCCCACTCAAAAACACACCCACCCAATCATGCACACACACCAGTGAAACTTAGAAAAAAAAAAAAAAGAAAAAACACATATCCAAACCTTTGTGCTGCTTCTAAAGCTCAGAGGCACGACATGCACTTAACTCTCTGATCTAAAAAAGACACAAAAGAAGCGAGAGGAGGATGCTGTACAACATGTCAATTCTGTTCTTCACTCATCTTCACATCATATAAATGTAATCTGTTGTGACAATAAAATGCATTACCTAAACAAAAAACAAAAAACAGTCAGCTTCCTGAACACGTCCTTTTCAGGTCAGTGGAAGTCTGTGTAATAACCATTCATCATGCGGGGACATCAAAGTGACACCGGCCCCACCGTGCAGGCCGGTTAGCGGCAAGGTTACCACAGGATCTGTATCAACTGCATCAGTGAGTAATAATCGCTGTGCAAGCAGTTAAAGGGAGCCATTAAGCGTGCAGAGTCAGCATTCAGGAATATAAACGGCGGTTCAAACATTTAAGAGTGAAAAGGCTCAGAATGAAGCTTTTTATCGTTACCATGAGGAGTTCATACTGAAGAACCCCCGGGGTGTCTGAGACTCAAACAAGAAGACAAGAGATCAGAAACCCAGAAGAACAAAGAGTCAAATTACTGTTGATGTTGCTATCAGATGGGGACGCTTTATTAAAGTCAGGTTTTTGGCCAGTCAACACTGTAAACATTTTCTGCGTTAGCTCAGGAGATGAATGTGCTGCTAAATAAGAGTTGGCACTATAACTCACTTGTTCTGAGCTGTAAACGGATGCTTAAAATTCACCATAATGCTTTTGGGGGGGTTGACGCCGGAGGGGGGCTCCTTCGGGTTGGGGTTCCCTCCTCTGTAGTGGAACCTGAAGGGTTTTAAATGAACCACGGGCAGGGTCAGTGCCACCTTTCTGGGTTCCAGATGAGGCCGGAGGGCCGGAGCCGCCTCCGTGGCTGGGGAAGCTGCTGGAAGCGGGTTGAAGAGTCTCTTCGTGACGACGCTGCGGTCCGGTTTGGAGGAAGATGGCAAGGAGGTGTTGGTGTTCTGTCTGAGGGCAGCGGCTGCCACGGGGGCAGTGTCCTTGGAGGTCTTTGCTGTCTGCTGCTGTTTGGTTTTTGCTGAAGGATGAAAACAACGACAGGACAGAGGGACGAGTTTTGAACATGAAATACAACAACAGCTGAAGAAACGGGATGAAGACGAGAGACAGACGCGAGATGATTCTGTTCCAATCAAAGCAGTCTAGGCTGAGGCTGTCTGAAGTTATTCAGCATCCCTGCTTTTATTTCGGCTGAACTGATAAACCAGGAAGTGGCGATCCTCACCTTGCGACGCCTTAGTGTGGGACATGAGATGATATCCCCGTGTGACAGCCCAGCTGCTCTTGGTCTTGGGGGTTTTAGTCAGAGTAGGGACAACAGGTCCGGACTGAGAGCCCAGTACACGCTGTTGCTTTTTTAACATGCTGGTGTGATTCTGCCGCATCGTCTCACTCAGACGGTTGGATCCAATCCCATCCAGTAACCCGGTGGCGTAAGCCCTCACAATCACCTCATGGGCTGTCTCTTTCACCACTGGCTCAGGCTGTTGAAGTACGACACACATGTCTAATTTGTTAGTTTTTAAACGGTACGGGTTAACGAAACCGTGTTTCAACCCAATAATACCATCAAAGTGCGGATAAACACCGCTTATCAACACACTCGTAGACAAGCTGGCGTCACCCAGACACGCTGCGTCCTTGCTTGGCTGCAGGGTCACCTGCTGTCTCAGCAGCAGCCCACACAGCAGCCTCCTGCTCCCCTCAACGCCTCAATTATTCACCAGCACAGCCAACACCGTGGGGACAGGCAGCATGCCTGCCTTTATCATCATTTAGTGCTCTCTTGACAAAAATGTCGAATGACGGATCCCGAAAGGAGACATTTCCATATGCTACACCCATGGTGACATTTTGCCTTAAGACAGTCAACGTCCGACTTTAGTGGGAGATTTAAAGGGACCATTAAGGAAACAAAGCTGTCAGGTCAACAGTGTGATTTAACTGAATTCCTCATTGCTGGTTTCTAGATGTTAGTACAGTTGTTGAGGAAATAATAGTGTAAAATTGCAGCTGTAAAATTAAAAAAAAAAAAAAAAAAAAAAAAGTTGTGATGAGGAGTTTGGAGTTCACACGTGTGCTGCTGACGTCCTGGACGCAGGTAAACGTCCTCCACTGCATCCCGTTCCCTGAACTTGGCTGATGCTAACTCATCCAGACAGGAGGCTGTGAATTATTCATCAGGCACTCTCCTCTGCCCCCCCACTCCCCCGTAAATTTCACTTCCTATCCATTTCCACTAAGCAGTTATGCTATTTTCTGTAAATCTCCAGTTCCCCTCATCACTTTGCCAAACTTGGCTTCCAGAGAATACCACAGAGATGCATCTATGCTGATGGTGGGGAAGTGTTGCTTCAGCTTCCTTTTGGCCCTGGGTTGGGTTTCAACATCCCTGCCCTAAAAATTCATCCATGACGGATGATGTCCTGGGTGCCTAAAGGCGTCCATAATTCAGGAGCCTTCTTTTTATTGTTTCTAATGGTTTCTGTATGCAATGTAAAGAAGCACATAGCATTGCTTATTTAATATTGTGTTTAGAGTGCAACAATAACTTTTGATTGGTTGAGTTTATTGGGGGGAGCCATGTTCGAGGCATGGTTGCAGCGATGTGATTATCTTTTCATTCCTATCTGCGGAGGTATAAAACGTGATAAATGGCAACAGAGGAGCAGAAGCAGATACTACAGGCTGAGAGGGAGGTGTCAGCCGGGAGGTAGGATGGTTTATTAACTCATCACAGGCATCGTGAGGTCGAGAAGCCGTTTCATAAAAGCGTACATTTTGGTTGTTGGGACGCCTGCTAATGCACATTTGATGAGGTTTGCTGGTGCACGTTTACCAACTCTGGGTTTTCACCCAACTGTTTTTGAACCTTACCTCTCTTTTGAGGACAGCAAGGAAGCAACCGTTACTCTCTTCAGAGGGTTCCAACATAAAGAAGTTGTCTTTTTTCTGCAGCCCTTCATCTTCCTTAAACATTCTGAATGGGGGTGAACACAGACTGGGGGGGGGGGGGGGGNACTACATGTTAAAAAAAACTATAAAATGCTTAAAATAAACTCACATAGGCTCCAGATTACCTAAATAAATATGCATTAAAAATACCAGTTATTTTGGTTAAGCTGGTGTGTTTTATTCACAGCAACCTGAAGCAATGTTAGCACTCCAGATGCAGCCTGGTGTCAGGTCAACAAGAACAATCATAAATAATAAACGTCTTAAGTTCCCACAAAGAAATTCTACTTTTCCTGCTCCTGAAAGGGGCAGAGACGTTGAGTCTGCCTGAAGGGAGACAGCGAGGTAGACAAACAAAAAAACCCAGCGTCCTAAAGCACAAAGTAAGGAGCCGCTCACCTGAAGGCAGGTGCTTCTGGTTCCCCTGCTTGCCCAAGGCTGGCCTTGAATGTCTGCAGCGCCTCCTTCACTACCTCCTCATTCTCCTCTGCGTGTGATGAATAGGTGGAGTACACCACAGCCAAAACCTTTGGGACTGTAAAAACAAGCACAACCTGTGCAGAAACAATTCACTCTGAACAAATAAAACTGTCTCAAATCCGGAAAATCATCGCTCAGGTCTGTGGTATTGTCTCTGACAGAGAACAGTTTGGACAATAAGAAATCCTGCAGGATATTAACTATTTATTACAACAGAATAGGTTGAAATACACTGTTTCAGTCACACATATACCCTGGATAGACAGTCATCTGCTCTGAAGATGACCATGAGAGCCAACTGGTGGATGTCTAATCGGCGACTCGGTTTTTATTCGAAAATAACAGCAGTTCCATCTGACCCGTAAACGACAGTGTCACAAACACAAATTCCGCCCTGCAAAGCAAAATCGCTAATCCCTTGTTAAGCTATGCAAGAGATGCAGCAGTGCACTGCAGCTGGGCGAAGCAGCAACGTTTGCATTCCTAATTAGGACTCAGATGATCTCCCAGGGTTTCGGTTTAATTGCATCCCAGATAAGATAATTAAGGGGAGTATGAGTTTTATTGTGTCAGAACCATAAACAGAGGCTGCATGCTGCAGACTGAGCTCGTACACCGCATTTGCAGGGGTGTCAACATGACAGCAGCCGGATACACACTCACACATCAAGGCATGATCAACAGCCTTCCTTTGCTCGACCACCAAAGCTGTCAGTTTCTTTGGTCCAATGGAACCCTGGGATAGGTCCTGCAGCAGGTCTGGGTCTGGGGAAAGAACAAAAGAACCAAATTATACCAAATAGAGAATATATTACGGTTAAGCATGTGGGTGCTTCATTAAGAACCGTGACTGCGTACTCCTGTTTTCCTGCAGAATTATCTCCACTGGGTCGCTGACTGCAGACAGAGAACACTTAGGACTCAAAAGAATGACGCCTAACCCCTGAAGACGCTTGTCCTTGCCAGGCAGAGACTGGAAATCTTCCGGTATCAACGTCACATCTGAGCAGAAACACACACACACACACACACACACACACACAAACACACACACACTTTTAGAGGTCGTCTGGAGAAAACGAGCATGCCCCAGAGCATTTGCAGAAATCATAAAAATGTTGTCGGGTTGTTTTTCAGTTTTTTGTTTTTCGGTCTTGTCATCACATTGTCTGATGTAGTTTAACCATGAGGACAATAAAGCAGAAAAGAGAAGAGACACGGCCGCTTTCTGCGGAAAACACTGTTGCCATGCGAACATCTGCATCTTTTATGCCTACTTTTGCAGCCCATGGCGGTCACCGTCTGCTGCAGCTCCGCCCTCTGAGCGTGTGTACGGTCGCTGACGCAGACGTACACCCTGGGCTGCTGCCTGCTGTAGGGGTTGAGTTTCCTCGCAATCAGGGCGGCTGTGTGGGAGACGGTAAGGCCGGAGAAACGGCCGGCTAACAGCACGTCAGCGCCTTCTGGCAGCAGGGAGAACACCGCGTTAGGACCCAGGCAGCAAGACTTATCCTGCAGACACGAATAAAGACGGGAGACGCTGTGGGTAAAAGGACTTCAGGAGAGTCCACTCAGTAATTAGAGCTGAGGCTGGGAGGACAGCCTTTAGAGCTTTAGAGGAACAAAGGAGAAGCAGAGGAAGAGTCCGGATAGATTACAACAGACATGTCCTTCAGACGGTGAGGTCCCCTCTGGAACTGGTACTGAATGCACCCCCTGGAGAACCGCAGAACTTCCTTGAATTTCAGCTTTTGTTTGTCAGGAAAGACAATAACAGCTAGAAATTCAAGGATGATAAAAAATAGATGAAGAGTGTGAGGAGACAAAGGAGGCTTGAATGTTTGCTGTGCTGCCGAGAGAAGCTTTGGGATTAAATTCTAGCTCGATTTGGATGAAGCTGAATTTAAAATGGTGTTTCGTGTCCAGGCGGGAGAAGCAGTCAGGGAGTGGTGGTGAGTGGAGTGTGCTGGCTCTTTCACAGAAAGCAGTTCACCTTCATACCTGGATGGCAAGTTTGCGGTCGCTCAGCAGTCCGGTCGAGTGCAGCTGACTCCGGCAGCAGGCCGGGAAAGCCAGCATGTCCCCGCAGTGAAGGTCCCAGCAGAACGTCCTGTCCACCAGCTGCCGGATGGATTTAACCTGACAGAAGCCGGCGCTGGTCAGCACACGCTGGATCTCCCCAAGACTAGAAACAGAGAGGAAGGAGGAGGAGGAGGAGGAGGAGAAGAGTCTGTGACCAAAGACTGGAGCCATCAACGAGCATTTATTGTGGACCTGTGATGTGTCTTTTCTTTGCCTTTAACAGCAAATCTGCTCAAATATGCCCACCCTTGACGCGCACGCAGCAGCAGTCCCAGCAGGGGACCTTTAGAGTCCCGGAGACTGCCGGGGGTGGCCGCCGATTCAATCTGTGCACAACGGTGGGATTTACACCCAACACAATCAGGCGGTTGGCGCATGTGTAAATACACACACACACGGACACGGACACGGACACACACCGAAGTTTAATTGGATGTCAGCAGGGCACTCGCTTCTTAAAGCGTCGGGCAGAACCCGGTTGGAACGCTCCAGGACGGGCTCACGGTGTCTGCCTCTGCTGCAGCTCTGCGGTTACCTGCTCTTCAGCGTGTTGACCCACGCGTAGATGGGAAGCCTCCCCGATCTCTCCTGCTTTATCTTCACGGTTTCCGGCAGGCAACACTCGACAGAAATGAGCTGGTGTTTGATGCGGTGGCGCGCCACGGATGCTGCCAGTTTTGTTTTAAAGCTACAAAGAAGATAACGGGAAAAAATGCACTTGGTGCGAGGTGAATGATTTCAGGTAATAATACCGAAGCCTTTCTTCATTTCAGGCTACGTTCCGAGCGATTTACCCGAGGATCACTTTCTCCACAAGGGCCACTGCGGGTATGGACTCCACCTTCTCCCGCCGTTGCCTCGGGAGGAACTTTCTGTCCTGGAAGTCGTAGAGCATGACGACGAAAAGGCTCATGTTGTCATTCGACTAGAACGTGAGAAAAACAGAGTACAGTCACTTAAAATAAATACTTCTGTCCTCGCATGTGAACAACAGATGGATTGTTTAGATGCTCAAACTGAGGTATTGCGGTTGATCAGGAATGATTTAGAAAGCAGATTATGGATGGCAGATGACCTGTGACCTCTTGGCTCCTACAGGTTTGTCAGCACCTTCCAGATTTTTCTTAATTTCATCGTCACGGAGGCCGCTCCATTTTCCCCTCCGGTCTCCCTACCTCAACATCACTTGTGCCTTATTGGTGGTAGTGATTTAAGAGAAACGGGACTGATTCAAGATTTCTTTGACTTATTCTCATACAGCAATACCAAAAGTGCGAGTTTAGCTGCTTAATAGCAATAAAGATTCAACATGGGCCCGATTCCACTGTATGTTACATAACTCAGCGTACTTAATATGCTTGCCTTACGTGAACATCGTCCCATTACCATTTCCACCCTCCAAGGGATTTGGGCTTCATTTTCTCATTCCACTGTGATCAAAACTGCCTGGGGTCTTTCTATAACTTCATTTATCATCCCTGCCCCCTAACGCCTCCATACGCCTCCTCCAGCAGCCTGCTGATGCTCCCTCAGCCGCCTCCCTCTCCTTCTCTATCAAGGTTGAACTTTATAGATGCCAGCAGTGGAAAGGGAGGGAGAGGGAGTTCTAAAGGCAGTGTCCTTGTGTCTGGGCTTTATTGTCTCGGTGTGGGGGCGCAGACCAGCACCCTGCCGCCGAGAGACAACAAACATTTATTTTGTTATATTTGCCAAGGCTGCGCTTCAGAATAAGTTTGGGGATGGCTTGCAAACACCTTCGTGGATAACTCTTTCTAGTTGCAGCCCTGTTCCCTGTTGATGCATAAACCTAATGTTTTTGTGACTCTGCTCTGTCTGAACAGGGTACTTTCTCCACATGTTTTATGGGGCTTTTATGGAAAATGCCAGTGCAGCTCCTTCTCTTGTCACATTTATGTGGAGTGCTAAAAGTAGGCCAAAGTCACATGCCGATCTTCTCCAGAGGATACCTCTTTACTGAACATTCTTGGGGGTTCATTGCTCTGCATGCTTTTCTTAAGCCACAACGTTACCTAAGTATCAATTGTAACATTGACATGTGCATCAAGGACAAACTGATCATAGTATTCTCATTCTATTGCTCATTATTGCTTTTTTCTTGAAGTTAAACAATAAAACATCCCTTTCTGCACAAAGTAGCAGTTAGATGTACAACTCTGATGGGAGGGACTGTCACTGATTAGGGTGGGGAAGGTAAGACACATAAGGTGCTTTTTTTCAGTTGATTAAAGGCGTGGCTCCCTGCAATAAATCACTTATTACTGCACCTGAGGGTTAGCAAATAGAACAAAGACTGTGCAGTTTAAACCTCAGGACATGAATATTAGAAGGCACCTAGCAAAGCACCGATGGTGAGCAAAAGGACTTAAGGAAAGCATCTCCTTTATAAGAAGCAGTGAAATCATCCTGATACACAATAATTCCATGTTGTACTGAAAAAGAGCATCTAAACTGAGCTCGCTTACCATCGGTGGAGCCGCTCTGAAGCTGTCAGTTATGATGGCCTCCAGGAAGCCTTGATCTGTGCATACATTTAAAAAATGAGATTAGCATTTCATCATTTTCACCAGCAATTACAGATCTTAGTAGCAAACCATGCATATAAATGTTTTTATTAGAGGCCCTGACAAATCCGTGCTTAAAGATAAAACTGAATCTACCAAAAAGGAGAGAAATCCAGAGGCAGGAAGGGTCCTGAAGGCACTGAACCAGCCCACATTTTGGACACCCATAATCTCACCAACATCTCCTACTCACCCAACAAATTATATATTTTTAAACATTACTTTTTAAGTTAAACATATTTGGATGTGCTAAATAAGTTTTCATTTCCCTGTTTCTACAATATTCTACATAATCATGTAGAAACATTCATTTAACCAGGAATATTCACACTGAGGTTTTAGAATTTCTTTTGCAATGAAATTTATTAATGCAATTCATCTTTCCTGGACCTTCATAAACAGGCCAACAAATAAATATGGACTGTTCCCCTGGCTGCAATATCATCAGGGCATCAAATATTTCTCTGCCAGCCTTTAAGTTTTCATCTGTGAACAACAGATGATCTTTTTAAAAAAGAATAAAAAGGAGGCTACAGATCCTGTATGATTTCTGTCGTAGATTGTCCTGTATTGTTTTCACATATTTAAAAAAGTATGTTATTGAGAGGGGGTTTAAAGAACCAAAAGCTTAGCAATATACATTGTTGTAAATTAGAAGAAAAATATAGTCTGAAGCATTCAAGAAATTCCTGAGAAAACCTGCAGGGGGCGCTGGTTATCGCAGGATTTTTGTTTACAGCCTGTGCTTTGCAGCCTTTTTCCAGACCTCCCAATCATTCATGTAAGACAAGAAGGCAAATAAATCTTTGATAAAGGAGAAAGAGCTGAATGGAGGCCCCTCTGCTTGAGCTAAATTGTGAAGAAGTCGTACATTTTACATTTACATGCCCATTTTAGCACACAGCAAACTGACGATGGCTGCTCGGATCACGGCCAAGGACGCAAAGGCAGCTTCTCTCCTCAAGCTCTAAATCCAGCCCAACAAAAAGGGGTCCCAAAGCCCTCTGCACACACACACACACACACACACACACACACACACACACACACACACACACACACACACACACAAATACAGCAGCCACAGTCGGCTCACAGGCGCGTCTGATAATGCAGTTGGACAGTGTGGACACTGAGATGGAGACGCTGTGGAGGAGATCAATGGTCAGAGAGAGAGAGAGAGAAGCAGCGAAAGGAGAGCAGAAAGGCTCCTGTGGTTGATTAGATGCCGCTGACAGTAATGAGGTGGAAGCACATGAATTTTGAAGGTTCTGGAGTCCAAACCAAGCAACAGAGCCACCAGCCATCCGAAACATCGTCTCTCTCCCTGGTTTCCAACCCAGACTCACTGTACCCCCACTGTCCTTTCACTTCTTTTATGCCTTTTATTATCTGCTGATTTAACTGTTGTTGAGAGGAAAGGCACTTATAAGTAAAACATATTATTATTAACGTTATTAATAAAGAAGATGATCATTGCCTTCACTGTCCTCCAGAAAATATCGAACTTGCTGAGAAAACTTGATCAGTGACTCGTATTCCAAACCATATTTCATCCTTGACGGACAGTCACAGTTAGCTGACAGCCAAGTTTGTGTCCTCTGCCACCGTTACGGAGCTTACTGAGCAACTTTTCTGTTTTAAGCAGATAAGAATTATAATGGCAGGATCAATACCAGCTCATTGGGATTTGGGTCTCTAAAGCATTTCTTCCGTGGGTTAACAACTGACCTCAGCTCAATTCTGAATCAGTCGCGTGCGTGCGTGCGTGTGTGTTTGTGTGTCACCCACGAATCAATTTGACCACAACAACTCAGGCTGTTTCGGGGAGGGAGGGGCGGGGGGGGGGAGGAGAGATTATGATCGACTCCCACTCACACTTATCTGCAGCGGCTGCACCACAGAACCAGTGTGTGTTTGTCCCACAACACATGATCAATGGAAGTCAACTCTAATTTTCCAACAGCAGGAGTAAAGTTTTGGTAAGTTCATTGTTTCTTAGCCACGTGTCACAACTTGGGATAGTCCATTCTGCTGCCTGCCACACCCCCCCAGGCTGACTGGTTGGGTCGGGGTTAAGTGCTGGTCTGGGGAGGCATATCCTGACTGGGCTGCACAGGTGCTAGGTCCTGACCGCTGGAGCAGGATGAGATCCCCACACACTGTCAGATCAAATGCTGCTCCTGTGGGCCCTGACTTCCTTCTGACGCATGACACCGGCCATCCTTGTGTGTCTGGAGCGTGTCAGCAGTTCCTGGATGATACAGACATTAATGCGATTGACTGGTCCTGAATCCAATCAAGCAGCTCTGGGACATGACGTATGGATGCATCCACCACCATCACCCCCCCCCACACACACACACACACACACACACACACACACACACACTCACACACACTGACCAGGAGCTGCGTGATCCCCTTAATCCAGGTCTGAGTGGAGGTTCCCCAAGAGACCCTGTGTCCTCCACTCTCCTAAGCCACATTCTTAAGGCAATTCACAGAGTTTGGATCAGCCTGTGATCTCTCTTTCTTTCACTCATTTTCACAGGATTTTGTCATCGTTAACTGACAGCATGTCATCAATAAAGACCAACATCTGGGTGTGACTTCTGCATGCTTGTTCATGCTCTTGAGAAGTGTACATATCTAATATTTCTAATATTGTTCATTCTTGATGTGCGAGACCGTCAGCAAAGACTAAAAGCAAATAACTGATACCGTACTCACATTTAAGTGTATTGAAGGCCAGTTCATAAGCTGCACGTCGCTCTTCGCTCCTCACCTCAGGTAACGGGAGCCTTCTCTTGTTGCCATAATTCACAAACCTTCGGGAGGCAGGCTTCTCCGGGTGGACATTCTGGAAAATGACTGACGCCAGCAGGTAGATTCTGTCTGGACATCCCGGGTGACCTTCGGACGGGGCCTGAACTTCTGGATAAGCAACAGAAGCAGAGGAGGTGCTGGTGGATGGGTGTTCCTGAAGACCTGGGTTGGGCTTCACCACAGCATGAATATCAGCTCCTCTTTGCTGAAAAAAACGTTTGCGAAGTCTCCTCGTTTTATTTGGCGACATCTCATTTCTGCAAAGACATAATAAAATCACCAAAGACAGTTAAATGTGAACATTCAACTTGATAAAGTTCCTGAACTGGTTTAATGCACTAGTTTATTTCCAATATTATTTCTCTCAGCAGTTCGTTGTGAAGAGACACTAGAAAACCATAAAATAAGCAATAGGGGCTTTTTCTGTCCTCCGTTTTGCACCTCTTCTGCACGCCTCATTAATATAGAAGATGATGTTATTTAAATGACTATGCGGGTGTTAAAATCGGGTCTGAAATTAGTTGCTTTAATGATAAGTGATAAAGATGATAAAAACACTAGTTGGGCCACTTAGATTCTTGAGCTGCTACGTCCTGTTAATAAGCAGCCTGTGGTGAAACGCCCTAGAAAGGCAGCGTGTGTGGTGAACTCAGTCTTTGTTGTGTAGACTAACAGAAGCTACCAAGGGTGATCTTTGTTCACACAGGGGCATTCCATCCCTCAGGCTGAGGGTCATTTTCTCCCCTGCAGTTTGAGTAGATTGAAAATACAAAAAAAAAAAAGGAAAAAAGCAGTATTTTATTTTG
The DNA here is from genome assembly GCA_016586285.1 of Arothron firmamentum. Taxonomy (NCBI): domain Eukaryota; kingdom Metazoa; phylum Chordata; class Actinopteri; order Tetraodontiformes; family Tetraodontidae; genus Arothron; species Arothron firmamentum. The sequence goes on from BJFM01000018.1 coordinate 142,158, forward strand.
ATAGATTATTTTGAAACAGTTATAAATTTGATATTTTATTTGAAAAAAATTTTTTGATTCATTTTTGTGCATCTCTGGTTATAACTATAGTAAAGAATATGAACTACCATGATATATTACTCTCAGCAGCTGTAGAAATAACTAAAAGAATGAAAATAAAAGGGTACCTCATCTGAAAAGAGTTTTCACTTCACAGTCCAAAATGCTGCTTTTATAGCCCAGACTTCTTTACATTTGGAACTTAAAAGTATTACAAGCGGCACTGACTTTAACTTTTTTAAAGTTAACTGACTGCTTGGCTGCGTCAGACAGGAAGCTGTTCTTCTCTACATTCCCCAGATTGATGATGTTCCTCCGAGGGGATAAAAAATAACGACACAATTCCACAAAAATTCTGACTGTGGCTCTGCTCTGGCCCCTCAGAGTCTTAGTGGAAAGGGCCACGCCCATCACTCTTTACACTCATGCGTGTTCACACTCCCCCCTCTTTCCCCCATCTGTGTGTGTGTGTGCGTGCGTGTGTGTGTGTGTGTGTGTGTGTGTGTATCCAAACAATTCATCAATGTGCAGGATCCCCCCCTCCCTCTCTCAGACACTTTCTTTACTTTGCTCATGGAATTAGTATTTTTGTACTCTCTCTCTCTCTCTCTCTCTCTCTCTCTCTCTCTC
>BJFM01000018.1:142870-189820 GCA_016586285.1 Arothron firmamentum
CTCTCTCTCTCTCTCTCACACACACACACACACACACACACACGCACACAAACACACACACACACACACACACAAAAAAACTCATGGCAGCAGCAATTAAAGATCTTATAGTATATCATGAGTTTGTCCTTCTTCCCTTTCAGCAGATAGAATCCTACTTTAGATCTTATGTTCGCATTCACACATCCTACCACACACAGAAGTAAACACTATTTGTAACATCCTGTCATGCAGAGAAAAGGAGAATCAAGTCTTTTCTGTTTGAAATACCATACCTTGTATTTTGTACCTCTTTCCATAGGTGCTGACTGGTGGAAGTTAGCGATATACAGTAGAGGGTAACTGAAATTCAGCGTAATATAGTTGGAATAATTTGCTTTGAATCAAAGCTCTTTTGACCTTTGATCACTGAATGCTCAAATGGTCTTTCGCATTGAATAACCCTACAATGTACCATTTATTAATTATGTAAACAGTTTAATCTATTTGTTGTTTGCACTTATTTTGTATTGCTCCAAACACCTAAAAAAGGCAGCTTTTATTGTGAAGGCTTGACTTCCTTGTTTAATTTTCATTGTTTAAGTTGGATAAAGGAAGGGCACATTGATTTATTTTTTATTGTATGGTACGTTTTACATTAGTGGAATTGAAAACCCTCAAAAATGGGATGTTTATTTGAACAACATAATTTGAACTATACTGTGAATAGGGATTCTTCACATTAGAACTGAATCAATTATATATGCAAATGGGTGTAAAGGAAACACTGCAGGTAATTGCGGTGGGGGGGTGAAGATGGACAGGAATGCACAAGCCTCCATCATTTTAATAGTGTAATAGTATAGTGATAAGGAATATAGATGTAATCTTTAATATTCCCGTTTAGTATTTCCCATTGCTGCTGTCTGGGTTACATGGTTCACACATGGCTACATGGTTACCCATGGTGATTGCTCTTTTACTTTTTACCTCTTTGATTCGCCCTGTCAGCTGCATCTTGCTCTCCTTCAGCGTCACCAGAATGGTATATGGAAGAGAGGCGCCCTCTGTGGTCACGAAAAGGCACTACATAAAAAATATGGAGGAAAAAAGCATTATTGTCAGAGTATAAATGAGCAAAATGAAAGTATTGTGAAATATTTGAGGAGGGAAAATGCAGTTGTAAATATAGTCCAAATAGGAAAACGTATCACATTTGTGTTATGTTACAAATATCCCTTGACAGATCATACCAGAACTACCGTCCAGCAGGTTTGACTTCATGCACAAACAAACCTGATGGCCTGGACATCAAAGTTCATGGTATTGGGATGTCATTGAGGTGGGGGTCACTGTGTTACATAATAAATGCTCTATAGTACCTTTCATCCTTACACGTGGCTGAGCTACAAACAAACTCAGTGATCAGAAAGAGCAGAAAAATGTGTTTGGTGAACGTGTGGTTCTCACTCACATGACCAGCACAGCAATGACACGCAACAAACTACAGCGTTAATGACTATTTATTTCCAAACCAATGTAATGTTAACAATTTAAACCCATAAAGAAAAACATCTTCTATATGTTTAGCTACTGTAGCAAATCCTTATAAAACACTTCATGCTGCTGTAACAGCTCTGCTTCACTGTGCCTTGCCAATGACAAGGATGCTCATCAGGAAAACCATGATGAAGAAGAGCCACATGAAGAATCTGTCCATCACTTTAGCAACCTTCTTCCACTCTGCCACTTTGGCGCACGTGGCCCTCTGCTCTCGGAAACAGTTGGCAATATATTCAACATTGCGCACCAGCTTGTTGTCCACGGCAGCAACGCTGCTGCCATAGCTACAGAACACGCACGGGCCAAACGTAACCACGGGGCCACGAGGATTTTTGTCCTCCGGAGAGCAGGAACGCTTTGGCTCCTCGGGGTAGTAGAGCATGTTTGGGTCTACCTTACAGAAGTCGCCTGTTGGGATTTTCCCATTTGAGCCTTCGTACCCGGAAAGATGGTTCATGTCTTCTCTGGTGATGTGGTGCTGAGCAGGGGCCCTGGAGATCTGAGATCTGTGGCCCCCTGGTTTCCCATTCACATGGGAGCTGAGGTATTTCTGGTGGGTGTCTTCCTGGGGGATATGAGGCAATGACGACGATGCGGAGGAGGCGCAGTTCTCACCCACCTCATAAACAAAGAATATCTTGGACATGTAGTCAATAATAAGGACTTTTGCCCAGTGGGGGACTGGTTTGGCTTCTGCACCGCAGAAGTGGATGTTCATGATGAAGATGGTGAGAGATGTGGAAGCTGTGACCATGGTCATGGTAGCAATGTAGTATTTCCCTGCATTGGAGGTTACAAAAGTGATTATGGATTAGGACGGAAAACTCGGGACTGTGTCTTAAATAGCTTAAAAACAAGATAATGGGTGTTATTTTTATTTCCAAAGCCACCAAAATCAAACATTCTTACCTATAAGCGGCACGCTCTCTGATGGAGGCATGCTCTCAGCCACCATCAGCTGGAACACAGTGAGAGCCAGGAGAACAGTCACCCCGAGGGAAACCTTCTCCCCAGAGTCTGCAGGCAGGTAGAAACCCAGAGGAGCCAGGAAGGAGATGAGGAAGCAGGGAAGGAGGAGGTTGAAGATGTAAAAGGAGGAGCGCCTCTGCAGCAGCACGGTGTAGGTGATGTCCGGGTACGGGTCAGAGCAGCAGCCGTACATGATGACGTTCTTGGTTGCTGGCATTCCACGGCACTCCCACTCCACATTTTCCACAAAGTCTGACAGGTCTCCGCTGTCCATTCCCATAATGATGTCAACCTAAAGAGGAAGGAGACTGGTGAGGGGAACAAGTCACCCATGTGTCCCATTTAAGTGTCCTTCAGGACCTGATTGCCGTTGTAGGTCCAGGAACCAAAGGTCAGGTTGCATTCTTGACTGTCAAATGGGAAGTAGGAGACGTCCACCACACAGGAGCTCTTGGTGATGGCTGGAGCGTCCCATGTGATCTCTCCATTGTAACGCAGTTTAACATTAGTGTCCATCGGCCCTGAGAAGTCATCATCAGCCCTGGTGGGTGTCAGAATCCATAAAAAGTTACTAACAAAGTCCGTGCTTGCATCAACGCACTGGTAAGAAAAAATCTTATTTTATTCAAACCATTATATATGATAATAGTTTGAAATTCACAACTGTGTGTTTAGCATTAGCTTCATCACAGCAGGTGTATTTTCATTAAAGATTAACACTTTATCTGTACATGTACTTGTTGTAGAGGACGAGGTCGGGCCTCCACACCAGGCTGCTGGGGATGTGGATCACCTCCAGACCATCGTAGTCCTCTTTATTCCACTTCAGGTACGCATCGTTCCACCTCTGCCTGATCCACAGGTAGGCGATCAGCACCTGGTTCCTCTCGTCCTTTCAGACACGCAGTCACACACGCATCACAAGAGAGATCTCCAGCTCGCTCATTAATGCTCGGTAGATGTTGCAAAGGAGGAACCGCTTCAGACTAGCTGGTGAAACCCACAACCTGTTTGCCATTATCAGAATATCAGAATGAATGGGCAGAGAGGTGGGTGGGGGAGGTTTTGGTATCGCTGGCAGAGCTTCATCTCAGCACAGAACGGAAGAAAACATAAACTCTTCTCTTTGGGTAACAGGACACCCCAGCGCACGCACTTATTCATTGTCTGGCCTTGCCCGACAAACCTGGTACGCCAGTGAGACTTTATATCCAGCAGGATTCAGATGCGCGCAGGTAAACGAAGTGCTGCAGCGCTGGACACGCAGCACTGAGCCTGGACTGGAAAACTGAGCCAGGTGAGTAACAGTAGGCCTGCTGCAAACAGCAGGAGGTCTGTCAATCATAGCCACACACCACACAACTGTTCCTGGGTCCACACGAACTTTAACAGGACAACCACACCTTCAGCTTCTGTGCGAGCTTCAAGCACGTGTGGTCACCATCAGTTATGTGGCTTAAAGGAGACGAGAGTGCACACTCACCATGTCTTTAATCTGAGAGAGGGTGATCTGCAGGGTGACGTTGAGGGCACTGTCCGTGTCCTCTACAGGCCGCAGGGCGCTGGAATAATTCTCCATCAAATCGTTCAGGAGCTTCTGGGCGCAGCGACCCTCAGCCGAGTGAACCACTGGGGTGAAATATGTCAGCTTTTCTTCTATGACGCAGGAAAACTGAGCTATATTTCAGTGATTAGACCCAAACCTCACCTTCAGGAAGCAGCATCACCAAGCAGATTACTGGGATCATCTTGGGCGTCTCTGTGTAACTTTCAGAAGCAATGGAAATGTTGAGATCAGCAGCAGGTTCCGAGTGCACGGCGCCCGTTCAACCCCACTTGAACTCAGGTGCAGAGATCAGCTCTCCGCCTCTCACCGCTTGGCAGGGGAGGCAGCGCGTCTGCTCGCTGACACGGGGAATAAAACTCCCAATATCACATGGCAGCAGCGGACTGGGAGTAACAGGATGCCAACCAATCCTCGTCTAACCGGCTATTCACCTGTCAATCAAATGCCAGCAGGAAGGTGGGCTGCTGCACAGGGGCCCCATCAGAACCAGAGGAACACAGCCCATCGCCGAAATGAGGCCTTTTCTGCAAAGTATGGAGGGATTTATTAGACACAGAACAGGGCCTGATCAGAGAACACTGCTCCACACACCTGCACACACTTAAAACTTTAGATCTTTACTGCCCATTTTCACATCCTTACTGTCTTTGTTGCAGTGTTTTCAGCGAAATACAAACCAGTTACCGTCTCTTACGGAGTTGTTGTTTTTTTTTGTTGTTGTTTGTTTGTTTTTTGTAAGTCATCCGTTATTTCCCAGTTCTGGATCCACACTTTGTTCCTGCACTGCTCTGATGATCACAAGCACAGCGGCAGCGCGCCTTCTTGGTCGTTGGAGGCTGAAAGGTGTGCGCTCCCATCGCCGGTGCGTTTGGAGCGGCTGACAGCAGCGCAACACGCCACCGAGCCGGCCATCTGTCTGCATGCTCGCTCTCGACGGGAGCACCTGCCTTCTACCGAACTGCAGAACAAACACCTCACCTCCACACACAGCTCATGATCAGCAGGCCAACGAGGCAAATGCAGATCAAATCTGATCCTCGTTTTCAGATATTATCCATTTTTTAGGGCAACCCAATTTCTTTCTACCCCCATGGACTAAAACTGGAACTTTGTTATATAAGTCAGTGCTGCGCACTTCATCTTTTATTTAGGAGCCATTTGTCTGAATGAACACATGAATCCAGCTGGACGCCTGTCCCTAACTTCCCCTTCAGTTCTCACCGTGTACTGAACATGTCCAGAGCGTATTCCTGCTCCCACGGTCACCTGTTGGTGGGATTACAGCAAACAGGAAACTGTTAGTAACAACAGCAACTCTGAGGTGCACAGCGCACGGAAATCACCACCTTCGCGCACAGGTCATGGACAGACCCCCAAACTTACGGCCTTCAGAGGGGCTCGTGCACAGTGCGTGGAGAGCTTGGGGTTCCAAGGCCGAGCAGCTGCATCCAAGGCTGACGTCACCACCCTCGGAGCCAAGCGCTGGACCTGGAGGTTGCCATGGGAACGGTGCTTGCCTGACTGCATCGTGCCAAGCGGTGTGGGGTTGGTCTTCAGGGTTCAGGCCTGGCCTGAACCAGACCATGGACACGCTCCTCAACCCCGTGGAAACACCTCTGGCCATACAGCGTATATTCAAATCGAGGACAACCTGGTTTAATTTACACAGACTTTAATATCTTTATTTACAGATGAAATGTTGACATATTTATCTGTTGGCGTATTTACGATGATGGACTTTTTTAAACCTTTTTTTAACTATTTCCTTTCAGACTTGTGACAGATTATGTTACACCTGACCATAATTCTTTTTTTTTGTTCGTTTGTTTTTGTCTGGTTAAAAACAAGCATCCAAACATAATCTCGCAGGAGGCCCGAACCATATTTCCTCTGAAATATGGGCAACAGGCGGGTGAAACAAGCCGATGTGGGAGACCGAGCGCTGGTGTTTGAGATCGGATGGTTGAAAAGGAGGAAATGGGCCATGAAAATAGATTTGGCTACTGCATGAGCACCTAAGTGACACTTGGAGCTGAAGTCCACAACAGGGATTAAGCCTTGACCTACTCCATCTTTTAAGAAAGTCAGACTTTCCTTCTGATGCCATAATTCACACTAAATTTTCAGTCAACAGGTAACTGGTCTTCAAATGGTCTTTAAAAGCTCCAAATAATGACTTGAAATAAGAACATACCAAAAAAAAGTTTTACTGCTTCTACCAGTTTCTAAATGATGGCAACCTAAAACGATGTTAACTTGGCTCAATTCCTGTTTAGCAAACCAGCCCAAAAGTGTGTAAAACTTATAAAACATTTTCAAAAAAAAGCCTCCCGAAATGTTATAATCCTATTAAAAAAAAAATAATACAGTAAATGCACTGCATAGGCAAGGGTAAGACGCTGACAGCTGCCTCCAGCCGGGAGGAGCCGGGAGCCTGGCAGGCCGGTGGGGTCTTAGGTCTGATATTTAGGCGGAACTTCGGATTGCAGCAGGGAGGAATGTGGAATGAATGTCAAAAACCAGAGATTAGAGCTCACAGAGCGACTGATTGGAGTGTGATACAGCAGAAGTGGGGGTGTTGGTCGGTGGGGTGGAGACTGGGCGCAGACGCTGACGGCTTTAGAGGAGGGGTGTGGATGTGAATTTGGAAGGGGGGAGAGAGAGAGAAAGAGAAGGGGAGGGGTTGAAATGAAGGTGTAGAAGATTCAATTACTGAGCAGTAGCTCTGTTGCTGTCTCCACATCCCAGGATTTTGACGACAACGCCACTATTACTGCATTCTAGGAAAGAGCAGAGAAGAAAACAGACATTACAGCCGCAGCATTCGAGAGAGAGAGAGAGAGAGAGAGAGAGAGAGAGAGAGAGAGAGAGAGAGAGAGAGAGAGAGAGAGAGAGAGAGAGAGAGAGAGAGAGAGAGAGAGAGAGAGATGCATACTTTTTCAAAGCCCATGGCACAGAGTTTGTCTATTTTGCGTGTGTATTCCGGACTGGAAACAGGAGCGCCAGCGTAGACGTGAGACCAGAGCCTCGCCGTCTGTTTGAACATCTCTGGGTTCTGCTTGTACTGTGGAAAACGCAAACATAAGTCATTCCAGGTTTAGTCCGGGATTTCAAGGCACAGAGGAAAAGAGGATTTAACAAGGCTGCAGCTGAAAAAAAAAAAAACCTGCCATACTCAGCAGGATTCTGTCAAATGCATAACAATCAAAGGCTGCGCAGCAATATGCAACAGTGTATTAATTATTAGAATTCCTTAGCTTTAACCTTTAATACTTTCGTAGAACCCTTCAGCTACAACAGTGTTGGGTACATTTATCACGTTTAAAGGACCAGATTAGACAGAAATCCTGCCTCACAGTACACAAACCTTTCACTCTTAATCCTGCCCTCCTGTCTCCACATCAAGTTTCCAATTTAATGCATTAAAAAAAAAAAGATATCATTAAAAACCAGTGAGACACAGCAATTGAAGATTACATCTTAGAAGCGCCAACTATTCAATTTTGTGTTCCACTTCATATGCATGCAGAGCAAAGCCTTACTTGATGCCCAGTCTCAGCTCTGTCCCATAATTCTTTAATGCAATTCAATGTTTGCTTTGATATCTACTGGCTGATGTTAATTTTACCAGTTATTTTCCAGTCTGGTGCTCTCCTCAGTGCTCTGGGAATAAGGACTGGGCTGGTGAGACTGGAGTAATTAAATATTAAGCCTTTAACTTTTTCAATGGCTTATATCTTTTCAAAAAGTACATTGGCGCTGATGGTTGGAACGTTCATAGCATCACTGATCTATAGTCATATTTAAATGTTTTATACTAGACAATATTAAAAAAAAAAATGACATATGGGGGAGGCGTTATTCACTCTGGCTTCAAATCTCCAAAATATTCATCCACACACTCCCAGGATTACATTTTCCATTCGGACAGCTTACTGACTTCTGCATGTGTGATGCCTAGAAATGAGTGGCAGTAAAAAATGACAACAAACGCCGTTCATGTGTGGACACGCTGCCTGAACAAAACTGAGAAATGGCTGATAAAGGCACTCAATAACCCCAGAGGCACAAGCAGACCCACCTGGTTAGCTACCACAGCGTCTTGTGGATCATCTGGTTCCGCAGCTGCCAGGAGGGCTTGTAATGAGAGGAGAACGGTCCTCAGAGTCATCGCTGCTGCCCTGAAGGAACACCCAGGTGAGTGTTAAAGGCAGAAAACCACTGCCCAAAGCTTTCCACAGTATTAATCAGTAAGGGGTAAAGTTTAAGTACTTCAAAAATATCTTAGAGTAACATAATATATATAGTTACAACAACTAACCAGAGGCTGATAAAATGTCACTCACAATATATTTTCTGACAGCAGTTGATGGATGAAGGTTTGGAATGTTGTTTCACTTTCACTTACCACTGGTCTTTGAGTATATCCAAGCATATGGCCCCTGTAACTGAGCTAATGTTGGGATGCCAGATCTTTGTTATAAATCGCACCTGAGAAAAAAAAAATGTACCAGGATGACAAAATCTCCTTTGCAAATTAGAACAAAACACAGAGAAGACAAGATCTATAAAATAATGTAAAGCAAAGATGAGCAGAGATAAAGATTCATTTCTACCTTGGGGGGATTGAATGGATACGTCTCTGGAATTTTAATTTCTAGTTGATATCTTCCCCCTGGAAGAGAAGGAACAAAAGGTATTACAAATGTTGGAATTCTGGAAAATATATATTGTGCCTTCACACACTAGAAATACTCCAGCTCGAAGCCAAAAGAATAAGAGGCTCCTGAAAACAAGCAGAGAAGCAGCAGAAGTCTATATGTGCTGAATCAACACTGACAGATGTATTTGCAAATAATTTTAAAGATGAAAATCTGATTTACAAAAGTGCACCAAGATACATCATTTAGATGAAGTCTGCTTTGGTCAACTTAATTTCAGACTGAGCTAAGTGGAATTCTCTTAAAACTAATGTTGGAACTGTGATAAGTCAGTGATTCAGGATGAGCCCATCACCTTCATATGGCGTGTCAGGTGGTCCAGCTATCTCCCCTTTAAGTTCTGTGAAGTTTTCATCCACCAAATCCACCTTTATCTGGTTTTTGCTCGTCTGAAAAGGTGGAAAAGGCAAATAAACATTCATCACTAGATCAAACGGGCAGTGTACAAAGTGTTAAACTAGCTCGCTGTCAAACTCAAAACTGCCTGTTCAGCAGAAGTCGACACCCCCCTCCTTCTGTAGTATTAGCCAAAGTTGACCTCAACTTGTTGCACATATTCTGTAATTTATATATAAAACGTACTCTAAAACAATCTTCAACTGTAGAATATCCAGGAGTGGGAAATAAGGTAACAAACTACAGTGGCACCACATGCGGTTACCCCAATCTCTATGCTAACACAGCTAGCTGGGTTGCCATAGCAAGCATGGTAAGGGAGCTTTTACAGATTAACTTGATCTCGATGCCTATGAACAAGGCGGTCTTGTACAAATAAAGTCATTGTAATTAACAGAAACATCATTAGGTTCAACTTTAGCCTGTCGGCCTTTTTTTGTTGCTTTTTTTTGCGAAAGAGCATTAGCGTGTCTGATGCAGTGAAGTTAGCTAACGCTAGCAGCTTACTCATTAGAAAGCTGACAGCTGAGGCAGCGACGCGTCATTCACGTTCAGACTCGTATTGAGAACTAAAAAACAGAGAGCTAGCAAATATGACAACCAACCTCTTCACTTTTGAGCACCTCTTTAAATTCTCGTTTTATCCTCTGAACTGCAATGTTGGCCATGTTTTCCCCCTTGTTCCCGTCCAATTGGGGCCTCGTCGCCGTCCGACCTGACTATGCTAGCTTGGTCTGTCTACAGTATCTCGTCACTTTTTGGATACAACCACAAAAATAGCAGCTGCACCGTTACACGCCGAGAGTTCCGTCTGTCCCAGTCACCTACGTGCGGATAAAATCGCTAAAAAAAAGCTCAACGTGTTTCCCTCATCTCAAATGTGTGACACAATGGTGGGACCGAAAACATTTTAATACTAAACTGCATGCAGCCTGGGGAGATGTGATCATGTGACCTGGATGAAATGAACACGTTCTCCCATTGGTTGGTTTATTCTTATGTCTTTTATTATTATTATTATTATTATTATTATTATTATTATTATTATTATTATTATTATTATTATTATTATTATTTACTCAAGCCATTTTACTTTTCAGTTTTAAATCATAAAATTAAATTATGCTGCCATAGTATTGTTTTCCATTCTGGCCTACTGCTTTTCATATTAAAAAATTATATAAATCAGCACACATACCATGACACAGAAGAGAGGCTTTAAAAAATATTTATATTCAGCCTTAAATGAACTAAAGGATCCTGAGCCCTGTTAGCATATTCTAATTTTTTTTGTCATAAATTGATGATAATAATGATTGGTATTTACTGCACACAGAGGTGTATTTTTTTCTGCAAACACATATAGGAATCAGCATCACCAGGTTCGTTACATGTATTAATTTTTTTTAATTGATGACTTAACCCCAACTAAGGTGCAGAGTAATCACGATCAGTCCACTAATTTTAGTCATGAAACTATAAAGTGAACAAGCACCAATAAAGCTTATAAAAGACTGTCAGCAAGTGTTTTAGAATACACCTCAGCTTGCACACATTTAAAAGGAAAGTGGCATATTTAAGGGGAATCCTCAGTTGGTGTAGAAATATACAGTAATGAATTAAATGCACAAAGATTGAGTCTTGAGGTGAGCATTTATCAGTTGTGATCACAATAAGCACTACCGGTCTTTTAGCAGAATTGCAAATTGAGACACTAGGGGGCGACACAGTCCTGTAGATGTCACACTGTTAAATGAAAAGAATACACTTTTGTCACAGTTGAAACATGTAGATCCTCGCAGTTGTCTTTTACAGTTAGTTTCTAGAGTCTGTGTTTAACGAGCGGACATGCGCAGATAATGACCGGCTCTCTTCTCCTCCTCCTGTTCATCCTGTGAATGCCCTGCACTCTCCCATAAGTCTGTCTTCTCTTGGTCACAATGACAAAGATGACGAGAGCTGCCAGCATGACGGCTGTTACCAGGAGAGAGCCTCCAAACACCAGCAGTGCTTTGTTCTGGAACATCCATTCGCACAGGGAGCAGGGCTCCTGGAGGCTGGGAGATCTGCATGCATGTGTGGCGTTGTCAGCGGGGAAGCCCCCATGAGCAATGATGTCTCTGTAGACGCCAACAGAAGCCTTGGCTTTGCTTTGGTGTTGGACTGAAGCGAATAAGCCATACTGGGGGACTTGTCGATCTTGCAGCTTCCAGAAGTAGAAACCCCTCAGGTTGACTCCATCCAGCTGACGAGCTGGAGACAAAATGAGTGAAACATACTGCAAGATCAAGATTTCTGTCCATAAACATGTCAGTTACGTCATGAAAAAATAAAACTAAAAGAGCTTAAACATGTAATTCATGCTCATTTTATATGTAGGGATCATTGTTAGTCCCCACTTCGGTCCACAAATCATCTACATTTGGAGATTAACATTTTTTTACCACATGAAGAGAAGTACGTAAATCACAGCAGTGGCTGTCTGAGCTGTAGGTTTCTATGGCAACCCAAATGACGGTTGGGGGCTTGGATTTTTGTGCAAACACATGTAAGCGAACAGCCACAAAGGGCAAAGTATAAACTGCGATCAGCACTTCTGCTGTTTTTCTCACCCTTCCTCTGCTGTTTATTATCCTGGTGGATCCTAGTTCATGACAGAATTTATAATAGGAAGCAATATAGTAGTGAATCATGTCCGGCCTCTACAGCTTTGCTGTTTCAACATCTAGGGCAGGGGAGTTTTCAGGCTAAAAGCATTCTAACCGTGTTGGGAATTGGAGAGACTCACCTTTGAGAGCCTCTTGCAGATAGCTCTTGAGGAAGCCCTGTCTTAGCTTGTCTTCAGCAGTTGCCTGGTCATCGATCCCACTGGCTGTGACAATGATGGGCAGAGCCCCTCCGTACCTCTGACTCACCCAGTTCAGGATCTTGCGCAAGCCCCACGGAATAAGCGCCTGTCCCATGTTGGACAAAGTCCAGGTGGGATCCAAAAGGATCAGACACCTGTGATCGGGTGGCTGCTTCTGCTGGACGGTAGCTTGCGTGGTGGGATACGGAGAAACCAGTCGGGTGGTAAAGTGGTTCAGTGCGATAAAACCCAGCGCGCCTGCCAGTTCTTCCCTCTCAGCATCAGTGAAGTTAGGAAGAGAAGATCCCTGGAGGCCCGTCAGTTGAGGCATCTCCTTCATGTATGCTCTCAGCTCTTGTGGGTAATCCCCCTTACTCTTCTTTCCATCATATCTGCTCCCCAGCAGTGGGTCCATGAAGCGACCAAGTTCAAACAGAAGGAATCGGTGCGCCGCTTCCTTATGAGAGCTAAGGTACGGGTTGGCGGGTTTGGCCCAGTCGGCGTGTAAAGCGAGCGAGACCAGAGCTCCCCACTGTTCATAGTGTTGTCTTTGATACAGCCTCCAGGCTTTTGCATGAGCCAGGAGGAGGTTATGAGCTGCCTGATGGATGTCTTGGTTACTGGAATAAACATCTACAAGTCTGTTTGGCTCATTAATGGTGATCCAGTATGACACCCAGGGCCCCAGCTGCTGGTAGCACAGGGCAGCGTATACCTGAAAGGCCTCCACTGTTCTGGGACTGAGCCAACCCCCAGCGGCGTGCAGTGGACCAGGCAGGCCCAGGTTGGCTCTGTGTGTGGGGTAGTAGAGAATAACCATAGCCTCCAGCTTCAGCTTCTTCAGCTCCATCAGGACGCAGCGGTAGTACCTTCAGATGTGGCAACAGGATTTAAAACTCATTTAAGAAGAGCTTGTTATGCATAAATGTAGCTAAAAGCTATGCGACAGTGTTAGCAGCAGCTGATAAAGCTACTGTCAGTTTGTGTATTTGTACCTCAGAGCTTCGCTGTTCACGTGAGAGAGGCCTCCTTGGGGCAAAATTAGTGACCAGTTTAGGGCAAAGCGATAGTGAGAAGCCCCCGTGGATGCAAAGAGGGCAAGGTGACCACGGATGGACAAGTAGTCAGTGCACTGGGGCGGTCTAGTGCTCACCATCACACCTGGGACTGGACGCAAAGACCCATCTCCTGTCAGGTTCCATCTGTACAAATGGGGGTCAGTGAACTGTGGCGAGAAAGGGTAGAAGCGCACCTAGACACAGACAGAGCAGAGCATTGTCAGGAAAACTTTCCAAATTGAATTCGTTGTCTCCGTTCCTCTCTGTCCTCCCACCTGTACAGTGGAGTCGGCAACACCCCAGTGAAACTCGCAGGGGAAACGACCTTTAACCTCACGGGAGGTGTCATCGCCCGGGAAGCCATCATTAGCGACAACATGCCTGTAGTACTGAGCAGAGGTCTTGGGGCTCCTGGTTCGGTTTGCTTGGCTAAAGTCGACATAGAAAAGTCCTCGTCGCACTTTGAAGCCGTTGGTCCACTCAAACCCGTCCACCAATGACCAGGCGGAGTAGCCAAACACCCGCACACCATCAACCTTCATCGCTGTAAAATATCAAAATGTTTTTCATTTCTGCTGTTTTCTTTAGGTCATCTTTTCTTGCACTCTCCAGCTGTTCTGCTCTTACCTTGAAGAACCTGGTTGATAAAAAGCTTCATCTGGTAAATGGACATAGTGTCCTCCTGTCCCACGCTGGCTTCAGAAAACCATCCTCCTTCAGCCACCAGGACGCTCGGGTCCCCATACTGGTGCTTTATCCAGCCCAGTACGCGCCTCAGATCCGGGGTCACTGTCTGCCTGTGGTCCAACCCCTGACCGAGGCGCAAGTTGTTGGGCCCAAAGGACAGAGCGAAAAAGTCTGCAGTGTTCTTCACTTGGAGCTTCTCCTCAGGGGAAAATGTGGGCATGAGGGCTCCGTGCTGTCTATTTAAAGACGCTGGGTAATCCCCATCCCCGAAGATGGGGTTGGCGAACCAACCGAGGGCGGCCTCCATCGACTGCTGGCACAGCTCGACGTTGTCAACTGTGTTTTGCCCTCGTGGAGGCTCGACCCAGTGGGATCCCAAAACTATGGACACTTCACCCTTCTGAGCGGCACGGAAGTGGGCGTCGTAGACGTGCCACGCTTTGGCGTGTGCCTGGAAATCACAGTAAACGCCATTTTATCACGACGAGGTATGCGCTGATGGGATTGTACATGCAGACTTATTGTGTAGGAGTATACAGTATAAAAAATAAAAAGAGGAAATGCAGCGGTCACTGGAAAAAGTGATTAATACTGTCACACTTTCTTTGCTGTGTAATAATCATTTCAGGCTGCGGAAGAACACTATTATTAACAACAATATTAATGTGGTGATTGCGTGACTTCCTGTCACACGCTATTTTCCCCTGCACAGAAGTGCTGATGTGGTGGACCTTGACCTCTGTGTCTCTGTAAGTGCCGTGTTTACTCATCATAAAGCTGACGAAATGACGTCTGGCTGCCCCATCAGCAAAGGGGAACAAATAAACAGCATCATGTTTGCTGTCAGCATTACAGCTTCTTTACAGATGAATTCGTCATCAGTTTGCTTTTTTTTTTTTTTTTTTAAACCTACCTGGATCAGGTTGTGGGCCACAATGAGGGAGGTTGCTGCGCCCCCTTTTTCTCCAGGAGCGTGAACCCCTGTGCCGTACCCTTGGACAGCCACGAGGTACGGATTGTGCATTGTCAGCCAGTATCTAACGCGTCTGCCAAACGTGCGGAAACAAAACGCCGCATACTCCTCAAACAATCCCACCAGCGTGGCATTTTTCCAGCCTCCGTAGCGCTCCTGTAAGACTTGCGGCAGGTCCCAGTGATGGAGAGTGACAATCGGCTCTATTTTCTTGCTTAGCAGCCTCTCTATGAGTTGAGAGTAATGTCTGACGGCGGCCGTATTGGGCTGAGCTCTGGCGTTGCCATCAGGAAACAGTCTCGGCCAGGAGAGAGAGAAAGAGTACGATCTCACGCCGAGATACACCAGTGCTTCCACATCTTCTTCCCAGCGTGCATAGCTGTCACTAGCCACATCGGCACTGTCTTCTGATAGATTTGCATGAGATGAGTGGATGAACTGGTCCCAGATGGAGGGGCTCTTCCCATCCTGATCCCAGGCACCCTCTGTCTGGAAGGCAGATGTCCCAGACCCCCAAAGGAACTCTGAAGGGAACTTGTCGTGGAGGAAGTGCTGATCCGGTGTGGGCTGCAGCCAGATCCTCCTGCCGTCCCCCAGTGAACAAGCCGCCTTGTTGCAAGCGCACGCCACCAAGAGGAGGGAGAGTAAGAGGCTGCGGGGTGAAGGATGGGTCAACATGGCAAGGAGGTTGTTTCAGAGATCCAGCGACACGGCATTGACGTCCGGATGAACCCAAAGCTCCATGATGGTGCTGAAGACAACAAACATCCTCAGGAGTCTCGAAGTGCCGCGGTATCCGTCTGACAACCTGGTCAGACTTGTGCTATCTCTCCCTCAGTGTACTTGTGCTCCCTCTCAGCCCCTCCCCGTCACATAATGTTCACACATACAAAGGTTGACTCATATCAACACACACCCGGGTCATGAAATGTTTTATTTAATATGTAAGTTATTTTCATTTCTGTTTCCAAAAATCCTATAAAAATGTTTATAACTGAGGACTGACATGCAAGAAAACATTATTATCACACACACACACACACACACACACACACACACACACACACACACACACACACACACACACACACACACACACACACACACACACACACACACACACACACAGGTACACGTACATACAGGAACATTCTTGTGTCAATTATTAGCTTGTACTCTGATCTTAGGTCGATTATCTAAGAAAGAAGTTCACACTGACAACAAACAAGCAATGATAAGTGTTGCTGTGCACGAAAAACATCTTTCTCCTTTCAGTGAATTTCAAGTCAAAACTGATGTGACATATTGTGGTTATTCAGCAAGAAATAAAATCAAGACAATAAGCAGTTTCAAAACAGCCATTTTTATCGCCAGAAGCTACTAAGAACCTTTGCAATGGTCTTCCTAGATTGGATCAAACGGGCTGGGTGAAAACAGAGACATCAGCTCATAGGACTTTATTCAATTTAGCTGCTCTTCTTCTATGAGTAATAGTCAAAGATGCTGGAAAACAACAGCGAAACAGGATTAATACGGCCAAGAGTGCGTACATGTGTTGTTTTTGACAGAACCAGCTCATCAAAAAGTCACTTCCTGGTCCTTCCTCATTAAAGGTGGTGTGTGTGGCCAGCAGGAGCCAAGCGTAGTTGCCCAGGATACGTTCTGCCTCGAGCTCCCAGTGGGAGTTGATTCATTTAGGAAATGATCATTTTCCACCCGGACCGGCCCCAGCGTGATCGCTGCAGAAACCACGCTCCTGCCAACATGAGCAAATGAATCTGAGAAGGCCACTAAATGACAGAGGGACATGTAAGTCATATTTTCAAACCAACATGAAATACATCATTATCATACACGCCAATGAGCAGGTCAAAAATGTTCCAGTAAATTAGAGGGAAGTGAGAACAACATGTAAATGACTTTGTGTGTGATTGTTTTCATTTCCGCATTGTCTTTCCAGCATCGTTTACTGGAACGCTGCAGTTGCACGCCCTGGATGTCTGCAGAGCCACTGACACTTTGGATCAAGATCTCTTTCTATTTATTTTTGATTTTGATTGAAAAGAACTCAACAATGCACAGTCAAAAAGTTCAGATTTGAAGGAGCATATGAAATATTCACCAGGCCCATGACAAACTTGAAATCAGGTTAGTGCAGCCATTCGCCAGTCTAGGTGTTCTGTGTGTTGTTGGTTTTAGATCTAAACATTCAGAGGTAAGTGATAATACTTTGCATTGTAAAATTAGTATTTAATCATGTGTATTTAAAAGGTCATTCTCAACATGACTGTTACATGTAAGGAACAGAAACAAAAACAACCGTAAAGATATAAAAGAAGATGATTATTTCAAGTCAATAATCATTTTTACAGTAGAGAAAAATAGAAATATAGAGAAAATATTTTGAGAAAATACTTAAATCCATACATTTTATCACTTTTAATGATCAATTTGACATTGCTGTAGAGATACTTTCTTTCAAAACTCCTCCTTTCCCATTTTCCTGACTTTTCACTGTATTAGCAGGTTACCATAGAGACGCTGGATGTACCTTAATACTGACGCAATAATGAAACGTGTTTTTTCCTTTATTTTTATTTAGGTCAAAAATGGGGTCTTTGATCGTCACCTTCTGCACAGCAGCCGTGCTGATGCTGCAGCCGTGCGCTTCATATCTCCGCAGCTATATTGACCTCTCGTCCAGAAACCTCTCCTCGGTGCCGGGAGACCTTCCAAAGGAAGCCGAGTTTATCGACCTGTCACGCAACCACATACGGCTGCTTCTACGAGGAGACTTCAGGAACACCCCCATCCTCAGATTCCTCAACATTTCATGGAACTGTGTGGAAGGTATCCATCCAGAGACGTTCCTCGGCACGCCGCTGCTGCAGGATCTGGACCTGTCACACAACCGCCTGAAGAACCTGACGGATCAGCCGTACCTGCAGCACACGGGAAACCTCTTGGTTCTGAATTTGGCCCACAATAAGTTTCTCACAATGACCCTCGCGAGGGAGTTCAGCTCCCTGGTGAACCTGGAGAGCTTAACGCTGGGAGGGAGCATCATCAGCGCGGGTGATTTCAGGAACATTGCTGGCGTGGAGCTGCGCCGGCTGAGCCTCCGCCCGGAGGGTAAACTGCTTTATGAACCAGGATCTCTGAAGGATGCGTTCGCACGGAGGCTTCAAGTCGAATTCAGCAAAGAATTCCCCCACCATCTGATAAACGATGCTCTGTCCTTCTTTGCCGAAGTGGAGCTGCTGAAGTTGTCCGAGGGATTTCAGGAGCTGAGTGACCAGCTGAGCCAGAAGGCTGATATCTACACGTCTCACCTTTATTTGACCGACATATCCATCAAGTGGTCCGACTTTACTCAGTATGTCAACGTAGCCCTGAACACCACCATTAGCCACCTGAGTCTCTCTGACGTGACCTTGCACAGTTTACCTAAGACAGAGACGCCCGTGGCAAGAACATCTCGAGTGAAGTCTGTCACAATGAGAAAAGCAGAAGTGAAGGAGTTTCTGTTTTCGCAGGAGGCGGTCTACAACTTCATCATCAACATGCCGGTGGAGAGTTTAGCGCTCACCGAGAGCGCCATCATACACATGACTTGCCCGAAGTCTCAGAGTCCCGTCACGCATCTGAATCTCTCCCACTGCAGTCTGACGGACACCATCTTTTCCAGAGTGGAAGGCTTAATAACCATTGAATGCAAGACTCTTGGGAATTTGAGGACGTTGACTCTGGCGGGAAACAACTTCAAGAGCCTCAAGTTGCTCAGCGTACGCATGCGATACATGAAATCCCTGCAGGATCTGGACCTCAGCCTCAACCTGCTGGAGTATGACGGACAGGGGGAATGCCTTTGGCCGCAGAACATCCGCCGCCTTCGTTTGTCTTCCAATAGTTTGACCAGCTCTGCATTTCAATGCCTCCCTATAGGTGTTGAGAGACTGGACCTCCAGAACAACCAGATTTCTGCTGTTTCCTCATCCACCTTGATATTAAAGAGGCTTTTGTCCTTGAACCTCAATGCCAACAGGCTGCTAGATCTGCCGGTGTGTGACAACTTCCCTCTGCTACAAGAGCTTCTGCTCAGATCAAATTCTCTCCACACACCAACTGCGGACAGGCTGAAAAGTTGCCCCAGACTGAAAACCCTGGACGTCAGCGGCAACGCCTTCACGTGCACCTGTGCTCTGAGGGGCTTCATTCGACTTGGCCTCCAATCTGAGACGAAGCGCGCAAGCGTTACGTTCTTGCAGTGGCCACAGGGCTACTACTGCAGCTACCCAGAGGCCGTTAGAGATACCAACCTCAACAACATCTGGATCTCAGAGATTTCCTGTAACAATGGCTTGCTAGCTGCCACTATCCTGTGCCCCACGGTCGTAGTGATTGCTGTGGTCCTGATGTTGTGCCATCATTTCGATATTCTGTGGTATATGGGCATGATCTGGCAATGGACACGAGCCAAACACAGAGCCAGACGACAACAGCTCCGCCCTGAAGATTTGGTGGGTATAAAGTTTCACGCTTTTGTGTCTTACAGCCAAAGAGATGCAGACTGGGTCCGCGACCGTCTTCTGCCCAATCTGGAAGCAGGAGGACTCCGAACCTGCCACCACGAGAAAAACTTTGTGCCCGGAAGAACCATCATCAACAACATCATGACCTGCGTGGAAGCCAGCAGACGCTGCGTGTTTGTGCTCTCGGCTCACTTCGTCAAGAGCAACTGGTGCCACTACGAGCTGTACTTCGCCAGTCACCAGCACCTGGCTCGCAGCTCCGACAGCGTTGTGCTGGTGCTGCTGGAGCCGGTGCCTCAATACCTGATCCCATCCAAGTACTACCAGCTGAAGTCCATGATGGCCCGACACACGTACTTGGAATGGCCTCAGGACAAGGCAAAGCAAAGACTGTTCTGGGCGAACCTCAGGGCTGCTCTACAGGCAGATCTGCCACATCTAACCGTCTCGGACATAGAGGAGTGACTCTTTTTGTGGAAAAATAAACAAACGCTACATCGATTTTAAGTTAAAAAAGGAAGTTTGTAATTTTACAAGAAATAAAGCAAAAAACATTGAAAAATTCACTTACTTTTAACAACTGTTTCATGTCACAGTACAGTTAATAACCTAACATGTTTATACTCAGGCTGGAGTACAGAACAAATAAAAAAAAGCATCATCTCCAACTCTATGAAAAGAGAGGCACATTCAGGGCAAGATTTGTTTAAGAGCTGGGAAAATGATGATAAGAGAGACCAGAAACTATCTTGCACTGAGGCCAGAAAGTCTGTCCATCTGGACTGAAACTGCCCGAAACATCAAGTATGAAAAGTTCACAAAGTCTTAACGTGACTGTCAGGGAAGAGACTGGATGATGATGACTTTCTCGTTGATGCAGAAACGGTGAAGCACGCTTAGCAGGTTCTCTCCGCAGCGTGACACCTGTCTTTCCATCGCCAGGCGGAAGTCTTCCTTCACTCCTTTGGTGATTCCACGAGTCACAGTGTGATGTCTGAGAGCGGGAAAAACAGTAAAATTAACACAAACTTACATGTGCTCAGACATGTATTAAATTCTTGGAATTTAATTTATTTAAAATGTCCTCACAAACTTAAGTTAGCCAGTCATCATGACAAAATATAGTCTCATCATCAAGCACATAAAACGTGTCCACAAATGAAATGAGCTCAAGTGTTATGAAAAGGCAAAAAAGGTATCTGACAGCGTCTATTTAATCCTCGAGTACAACAACAACGACAGTGATGACCACAGACAGACGAGCAGTGGCTCAAAGAAACAAACGCCGACAGGAAATCAAACAACGACTAACTCTTAATGTAGAATGACAGGCCCAACTCAAAACTGGGGAATGACAAGCCTTGAAGTTGGGAATGAAGGAAGGGTGACTGGCATGGGGGAGAAAATGGGACTGTGGTAGGAGGGGCCTGGGGTACCTGTCCATCGTCTGCACCCCTTGTAGAAGGAGGGTATTTAACTCGACCCCCAGGGCAGGGCTAGGATTCCTGAGGGACAGCAACATTCAACAACTCTCAGTCAGTAAGGGTGCATTCAAATGTCTCATCTACAGTCATGAATGACGGAGTTTGACAGAAGCTTTACATTGACTGTAAACCCCTGCTTTCTCAACAGCATTTTCATGTTAACGACACCGTTCCCCACAGGCCGTGTCTACTGCATCATCAGTTTAGAGCTCTGCTCTCTTGACAAACAGCAACAGAACGGGAGTGTGCATAGTCACCATGCCGATCGGGGGGGGTTTCTGAAAGCGTGGGGCTTACTTGATCAACATTCCCTGGTTGGGCAGCAGCTCCAGCTGAATCCTTCCCCCTTCTGGAGTGCGCAGATAGGCAAACTCCTCCAGCATGTCAATGTCTGACAGCAATCATGAGTTCATGGAAACTAACAGTGAGCACAAAGGAAGTGGTGTGGATTATTTTATTTACTAACTTACTTTTACCTCCATGGTTCATTAGGGGTGAGAAGAAAAGGATACTGGTGACATAATTGAAGAAATTCTCATACTGAAAACTGCCTTGCTGACAGATTTTTTCAATGGCCTTCAGAAAGAGCATTTCACCCTGTGGCCAGTCATACTGCAGAAGCACCACCACGTGGCCAAGGGACAAGTCGTCACGGTTGTCTGTGAAGGCGCGGAGCTGTATTGACAGAATTAAGAGGACAGAAAGCCAGTAATACAAGCTCAACAGGCAAAATATCACACATCACATAAATTGAGTCTAAGTACCTTGAAGCAGGCCAGCATTAGCTGAAGACAAAAGGGCAGAACATGCTTGCTGGTGCAGGGAAGCAACTTCAGTTCATTACCTTGTAATAAAGAAATAAATCAGTGTATAACACTGTGGTTAACACCATTAAATGCATTCAAAACTGATCAGTGCAAGAAATCCCTTAGTGAACACTGTTCATTGTACAGTAATTTCACCTTTTCTTGCTTTGGTCTTGATTCTGCCCTGATCCTCAAGGGTCTTTGTTGGGATTTGGTTCGGGGGCACCAGCCCACTGACAACATCAAGCAGTTTGTCACATGCCATCTTAAGAAAAATAGAAGACAGATTATTAGACAAATCTTTGAACATAATATAACATGATTCAGATGTGCTTGCAAACCAGGAGGAGTCAACAACAGAAGACAGAACAGAGGGCACAATCTAGCTAGAATGGGCATCAAAAGAGGAGCCTGTGGTAAATTTCAAAGATTATAATATTAAGAAAATTGGCTGAAACTCATTTTTAAAACTGTTTAGAATAGACAGCCTGTGGTGGCTTTCACTGCAACTGTGTATTGGAAAACTGAACACAGCATCACCTGCAGGCCGATTTAGGATTCATATTTAAAGTCAGGAAGGTCTTCCAGTTAAACCGAAAATGCAAATGTAAATTTTTAATCTTTGTCCCTGAAACCCACCTCCTGTTTATTACTTTAATGTGTGTTTGTGCATATGTATGTACCCTGTACTCTCCCAGTGCGTAGTGGCAGGAGGCCTGCTGTATTAAAGCCCTGTAATGTTCCAGGCTGGCTTGACCTGAGGGGCTCTGCTGCCCAGGCTGAGGATGCTGCATTGAAGCCATCTGGTGCAGGCTGGAGAGGGCCTTCCGGTACTGTCCCTGGAGATATGCAGTGACATAATAACCGATGTAATCAAAATTAAATGCAAACCGTGTGGGAATCAGTAAATGCAGAGGATATTTTTCTACAAAAACCCCCCCAAAAAAGCAAAAAATTCCATTTGTTAATTTCAACTGCAGTTTGTAAATACCAGAAGAGAGTAAAGTTGTTTTATTATAGAAGTAAAACTGGCTAATTTCTTGACTGAAAGAATCAAGACCTATTCCATTTGTTAATTTCAACTGCAGTTTGTAAATACCAGAAGTAAAGCCGTTTTATTATAGAAGTAAAACTGGCTAATTTCTTGACTGAAAAACAAAATTGCAGAAGTAGGCCAGGCAAATGCACTTACTGTCACTGTGAAAACAGGATCTGAAAATATGCAGTTAAGCAACACGATGTGCTACTACCTCTGCCAAGGGAGGAGGTTATGGGACAGTTGGCATTTGACTGTCAGTAAATAACTCTAAAAGTTATGAAAGGATTTTAATATTTTTTTAGGATATGTTGATAATGGGCCAACAACAGATTATTGAATGTTGATGACATTTCAGATTACGGAGCAATCTTGAGCTTTCAAAGATCAATACCAAGGGGCTTTTGGTCATAAAGCTATGTAGCTTATGTTATGTAACATTACTGCTTATGTATGCACACTGTACCGCAGGCGTAAGTTACAATATGTAGGGAAATGATCTGCTTGGCTGCGCTCTCTGAGTGTTTTTCTAGTTTAGTTCATAGGGATAGAAATTATGGAAAAAGCCACAGGTAAAAGCGCAGAGTGTGACAAAGAAAAACTAACTTATCATGGTTCTTGCCTGATATATAATCATGTCGGTGAGAAATATTCGGAACCATAGCCAGCTGTCCGTCTTCCAAGAGGCACAGATTTTCTTGAACTCTGTAAAAGTGAAACATTAAATTTATAGAATATAAAAACTGTCCAGTCCGTATTAATGTCAATTTTAAGACTTTTTTCACAAGCCAATTCATTAATACAGAATAATGTAAAGGATAACTGTAACTTCAAGACACAATATAAAAATGACAAGACTAAATACAAATCAGCACTGTAAGAAATTATTTATCATCTTCATGGGTTTATTATTTTATCAATGTGCAAAGCAGAAAATATTAAACAGATGAGCTGTTTACCAGCTTCTAGACCATCATGGGAGTGAAGTAGGGTCCAACTTTCCTTCGCTGTGCGGAAGCCGTCGTAAGTCTCTGACCAGGTAGGCATCTCTGTCTTGTTCACTAAAATGTGTCGTCCTCGACCTTTTCCCAAGCCTTCCTCATCATCTGAACTCTACAGTAGAGATAAAAAAAAAAGGTAAACATTAAGAAAAAAGACACATATCAAATAATTTCTTCACTGCATTCAAGCTGAAATGATTTCTGATTTGGACTCGCCATCGTCTTCTCTCTGCCATCTGTCAACTTGCGTTTCTTATGTGCATGTTTGACAGCTCCTCTTTCCACCTCCACATCATTATACACCGAGCTCAAATCCTCTACAAGTACCCATGGCCCAGAATTCAGACCATTCACACCTGCCAGACATGAACACAACATTTGATCATTTAATCAAGCAGTCTGAGTGTTTACAAAAATACTACTACTACTACTACTACTACTACTATTACTCATCATCATCATCATCATCATCATCATCATCATCATCATCATCATAACAACAACAACAATAATAAAAAAAATAAAAAATAAAATAATAATAATAATAATTAAATAGGCTGACCTTGAAAGAGTGCAGGCTGTACAGCTGAGACATATAAGAAGGCACTCCGGAAGAGGACAAGTGCAGCACATATTACGATTTGACTGCAGCAGCGGGACCTGGTGTCTCCCTCCAGACCAGGAAGGTAGCGAAACAGTTCCTTCACACGCTGCAGCATGTCTATGTAACTCCTGAACAAAAGTATCACAAAATAAAAATATAACTGGACAAACTGTTTACCTCCATACAAAAGATACAATAATAGGTACCATTTGCACAATATAAGTTCCAAGCTCTGTGTATGGGACACAATTGGGACATTTAAGTTCCTTTAGATAATTTTAAAGTACCTCTGCCCCTTGTCTCCCTGCCATTCACAACGTGCTCCAGCCACAGCAAGAATATCCAAAAGCCTCTCCCAAGGTTCAGGCACAAGTGAAGATTTCTCTGACAGGCCATCAATGACGTAACGCTGGGCGCCACGCGACACACTGGGTGACTTTAATGAGCCACCCTCTTGAGATGCTGAAGGAACAATACCAAGAGAAAGAGACCATTCAGGCAGTAAAACAAAAACAGATGGAAACTGATTCTTAACTGGATGCAGCTTTACCATGTATCTGGACATCAGGTGAAGGCCCACGTGTAACATAACCAATGTAGAACTCGGCTGCTTTCAGCATATACTTTTGTATCAGGTTGGTCGGCAAGCGCATATCCATATTTTTTAGGACCAATGGAAGAACATCACAAACTGAATGTATAAAAAGACACAATAAGTGCAAAGCTTAGAGGCTTTAATAAATGGAAATGATGCAAAACTTAACTTGTTTAACTCACCAAAAAGTTTTCTGAAGCAGTTGACTGGAGTCTCCACATTCTCTGATGCCTCAGCATCCAACAATGTTTCTCCCAGACTGACCTGTATACAAAGCAACAACATTTATATTTTACTTTGTTCTTAATTCTCCAGTCAAATTCATAATATTGTATCACTCTTACTCACCCCGTGTTGAACCACTGATTCTGGAAAACGCTTGAGAAGGAGGAGCAGCATCTCCGCCTTTTCCAGAGTGTTGAAACATTGCTCGGTGGCTTTCAGGAGCATCTCACACTGCACATGACCAGGAAGTGTTTCAAAAAGGGCTGCGGGAAATAAATATAGACAAAACTAAATATTAGTAGGACTAATGATGTTGAAAACTCCCACATAAAAGATGCTGTAGTGCAGGGTAATGGACAGTATACTGACAAGGCATCTAAAGTCCTCTCACCTCGCAAAAACTGTGCATGTTTGTCCTGACAGTCACTGCGAAGGGCAGCTGTGATAATGCTAATCTCTCGCCAAATAATGGGTTGATCGGGAAAATTTATGAACCTAATGGAGGGAGAAACTGCAGTTTAAGCAAATGGTATCCATGACCCCTGTACCACCGAGGTATTAACACTCACATGTCGTACAACAGCCGCCCTGCAGAAGCAGTCCTCTCTGAATTGCGTTCAATTATGTACATTTCATACTGCAAAAACAGACAAATTTGAATAATGACCAACATGATCTGTATTTTAGGCAAGAATTATTTTGGGTGCATGTATATATGGTCTGCATACGCTTTCGTGCATGATACCTGTATGGTGAAATCTGCAGGATAAAGGGTTCTAGCAGTTATGAGCCACGCTTTAGCCGCACAGGGGTCTTCAGAGACAAGCTCTCGGGCCCTCTTCACCAAAAATTCGCAGTCTTTTTGCGCAGACATTATAAACGAATTGTGTTTTCAATGTCGTAGGACACAATCCGACACCGTTTACCGTCCAAGCCGCTATTCAGTCCGTATAGATGCCATACGGCTAGTTATCAGTAAACAAATATTGCGATTTAAAAATCCAGCTTGACGTGTTAGAAGAATGAAGCTGAGAAAACATCAAAATACAGCTAGGTTAGCAGCACATAGCAATGAGGCGTTAGCTCTGACACACCTTTAGTAGCGTTATTCTCGATCATCTGTGACTCATTTTCTGATATTTAATCAGTCTTTTTTTATTGTCAAACACTAACTGCTTTAAGAAGTTGTAAATTCTCGTCAGCTATACCTTTATTTACTGACATATTAGAACGCTGTTACGACAGTGACGCAACTCTGATCGTATGTCGTAAATTGCATTTCTTCTTCTTCTTCTTCTTCTTCTTCTTCTTCTTCTTCTTCTTCTTCTTCTTCTTCTTCTTCTTCTTCTTCTTCTTCTTCTTCTTCTTCTTCGTTTACGACGGTTGGCATCCAGCTATGGGTGCATTACCGCCCCCTTGTGCATCGTAAATCGCCTCTACAGGGACACCCTCGTAAAATAACGTACACATGTGACGTCACACAATTCTAAACGTCAAAGGATAAAGGACGCGTTTTTTTGAACCTTCAACTCATCAAAGGATTAATAAGGCGTTTCTTTGACCGTAAAATATAACATGAGTTAAATCAACATGCTATATTAGGCCAGCTTTTATTTAGACCAGGCTTTATTTATTTATTAATATTCTAAATTGGAACATTTGGCTTAAGTGGACATAATTGATTTCTGTGCATTTATATGAAGTAATTCATTAAATTGACCTATTTTAATGGCAAAATAAATAACAGAATCACCAAACTATTTAAAGTGTTTAGCACATTAATCGTCTCGCCGTTACAATAACATACAAATCGAAAAACTGCGAATTGGATGTAGACGTCATTCAGCGACCTCTGGCGACCTTTTGGACAGCCAATAGCGTCTTTCCTTACTGAGGAGTCGACAGCGCAGGTCTGCTTCTCTATGTTGCTCGGCTCAGACACGTCCTGTAGTTGTGTCTCAGTCACACTCCGAATATAACCTCCCTGCCTGTCTGAGGTCAGGACAGCGACTGATGTGCAGGTAAAAATATTAATCCAGCGGTTGCTTGTCCACAGCTATTAAACGCTTTTTGTTTGCACCTTGGTATTCAGTTGCTGTCCAGGAAGTGTCCAACATACATGTTTCACAGCTTGCCCGATTTGACTCATTTCGCTAGACACTCACAATTCTTAAGACGTAAAGGAATAAATGCCGGACCCAGGTCTGCTGGAACCTCTCGCTGTGGGCGATCTAAATTTATTTACCCTTATAAATTACGGTTACCGTATTGGTCGGTATAAAAGGCCCTGCTAGTTGAAATCGCGAATCTGGCTCCAACCTCGCAGTGGGGCGTGTGTGTGTGGGCTAAGCATGCTAGCTGGGAGATCTGATGAAAGTCAGCTACTGCTACCGTATATATGTCGTGTGTTTCCTATAAGGTGCAGCCGAAATCAGGCCTTCTGTCTGTATCAGCCTGCAGACGGCATGCAGAGATGACCGCGACACAAGCATTCATTACATTATATCTCCTCCCAAGATTTAGCAACGGTCAATCAATACGGTACTGGCTTCTCCTCGGATCAGCAAATTTAAGTAGCTTCTAAAGGTGCTATGGTTCATTTTTATTGTAATATATCATACAGCAGGGAAAATACTTCCGGGTTTGGAGTCGTCACAAATAGATTGCAGTCATGGGTACTGGATTACTAGGAATAAAACAAGTCATTCACTCAGATTAATTCAATTCATGCATTAATATGTCAGAATAGATGGTCTGAAAGTGATGTGACCAACTAAGTTTAAACCTTGGTTTTTGTCATCTAGTTACCATTGGCTTCTGTGATTAAGACAATAATATTGGATTTATGATCACATGACCTTTCTATGAACATAAAAATGTGAGAATATTTCGTGCAGCTTGGTTTTACTCTCCTCCAGCACAGTTATGCCACATGTTGCTCTGTTTGAGCAGCTCTTATCACTTGGCAGCAGGTGCAGCCTGGTTTTACAAGTTAAAGGCTGGTGGTTGAGGTCAAACTTTTCAACCCGCCAGGGTCGACATGTTCACTTTGCTTTTATTTTCACAAACAGTCAGTGTGTTTTTGCCTTACTCTTAAATTTTTTATATGAAATATTCTGCCTACAAACTACCTGTTTCTTGTATACAAATGCAAAAATAGTGTGTTAAATACAGTGTACAACATTGACACTGTCAAAAAGAAAAATTCTCCAAAATTAAATAATCACAATAGTCATTGTGAGTAAGGCAATACGACAATTACCGTAATTGAAACTTTTCTTGGTTGTCCCCCACAGAATGCACCAGTGCTGATGTGATGCTGAAGGAACAGCCTTTGAGGCAGGACAATCTGATGGCTGTTAGCACCATGGCCTCTGAGTCGGCCCGGACACCTCAGCCACAAGATTCCCTGAGCAAGGGCAGGCCTTCTCTGCTGCCTGCCAGTGCTCAGAGTCCCCTGCTGGGTGATCATCACAGCAAGCATTACGTGTGCGGATCTATCGCAGCTCTCACCAACGTCCTGGTGACGTTTCCCATTCAGAAAGTGCTCTTCCGACAGCAGTTACACGGCGTGCGGGCCATCGAAGCGATCCAGCAGCTCCAGAGGGATGGGTTGAGGAATCTCTATCGAGGTCTGCTGCCCCCCCTGCTCCAGAAGAGTACTACAGTGGCGATGATGTTTGGCCTGTACCAGGACTTCTCTCGAGTCTTATTAGACCAGGCCAAGGGAACGGGCACTCCGGAGTGGGTCACCCGAAGCTTTGCTGCAGTTATGGCAGGAACCGCTGAGGCTGCCCTGGCACCGTTTGAGCGCGTGCAGACTCTCCTACAAGACCATCGGCACCACGGCCGCTTCAACAACACAGCCCACACCTTCAGAACGCTTTTGTCAGAGTATGGTGTTAGAGAGTGGTACCGTGGCCTTGTGCCCATACTCCTCCGCAACGGCCCCAGCAACGTCCTCTTCTTTGGGCTCCGAGGACCCATCAAAGAGCTGCTTCCTGAAGCCACGACCAAGACAGGGAACTTGGTGAATGATTTTGTGTGTGGGGGTTTGTTGGGAGCAGCCCTGGGTATCATGTTCTACCCTTTAAATGTAATTAAGTCCAGGGCTCAGTCTCAGGTGGGCGGAGAGTTCCGCTCGACCCTGGAGGTGCTGTCAACGGTGTGGAGAGAGCGCGGCGGAAGCTTGGCCATGCTTTTCAGAGGGGCACACCTCAATTACCACCGATCTCTTCTCTCATGGGGCATCATTAACGCCACCTATGAGCTGTTGTTGAAGATCATGTAAAGCTGCAAGTTAACAGTTCATTTGTACTTCTGACAGGCCAAAAACCGCCTGCCATCACAGATTCAAGTATTTAAGGCTCACGTCAGGTGGTACGAAACAGTGCCATGGTCCAACGGAAATGGTGCCGCAATGCCCTTGTTTGTCCTGTACACAAAAATGAGGACATGAACCTTGTTTCACTGGTCTCCCAAACAGTTGAGGAACAGCTGCTCGTCTGGGCTGTTTTCTGTCCATGTGCAATGTGCTGTGGTGTGCTTAGTGGGTATAATCAGTCTGTTTTTGCCACCTGTCCTCAAATGCTTTTGTACTTTTTGACCATTGAAATACACAGAATTTATTAGCACAGAGAATGCGGACTGCTTTATTTATATGCTCTGTTTCCACCCATTCACCCACCTTGGGCTAAGACTTGATCGGGTAAAGATTTATCACTGTCCTCATTGAGCATGATCTTTGTCCTGGTTACGTAAACCGTTCTCACCTGATTCTTTTAAATTGGAGCAAAATGTTTTGGCTTATTTTATGAAATTCTGCTGTTGTGTGTTGACTTTCTAAAGGTGCCAGTATGTTTATGTAAGTAAAACATATAATTACACCGTCTTGTCTGTTGTAATATTAACTATCCTCCATTGCTCAAAAACAAAACCCACATAAAGCTTTTTTTTTTTTTAAATATTTCAACCAAAATAGCTAAGAAAACCCTTCAGCCAGCTCTCAAAGCTCTTTTGACTGATTTCTCGGTTACATTTTCGTCTTTTAATTTTAACGTGGCTTGATTTCTGCATCCTCCACTCGCTCCCTCGGTTTCACACCTGTTGATATATTGGGTTCAGATTTCAAGTCTGAGCAGATGAAGTGACCATGCAGCAGCCCAAAGCAGAAAGGCATGCTGCCTGGACACAAAAAATACTGAGAGGAGACGAGTGTGAGGGGGAAAAAAAACCCAAGATTTCCTTCCTTGGTCTATTTCTGTAATTCTGTGTGCCATTTTTCCTGGGGGTTGTTCGGTTCGGCCTTTTCTGACCATCTCGGCTTGACTTCTTGAGGATTTACATTTTACAGTCAATCTTTATACAGGAGTACTCTTATTTAAGTTTCATTAAAGGCTGTTCCTGCCATAAAGCATGACTTCTAACATAATCAAAAAGCAATTTGCACCAAAAATGCTTGAAACCAGTCCTGATTATTTACCTCAGAGGTCCCATCCCCAGACAAATGAAACTATGACTAAGACTTTTTTTTTTAGGCGTTTTTTTCCCCCTTTTGTCGTGGGCCGCTCCTCAGTCTGACTAATCTTGTACGCTCACCTCGGTGTGCCGTGCCCTGGTGCAAGAATTCACTCTAATCCCTTCGTTGACACCAGGTAGACAGTTGGCATCAGGGTGATGCATCGCCGGCAGGCAGCAGAAACAGCCCCACAGTGGAGAAAACACTGCTGCACGCTCTTTCACGTGGACCTGAGTCCTTGTGTTTACGTGACTGGAGACCAGATATTCAAGCACGTGTCCGACATTTTTAGGTCAAAGTGTCATTTATTCCCGAACGGAGACATTTCTTGGTACATAGACTTCCTTATATGTGGGTACGGAGAAGTGACTGACTGCTTTTGTGGAAACACAATGATTTCTTGAAAAATAACTGCTGCGGATATAAAATTTTCCACAGAGAAACCGAACAAAAAAGGTGCCGTGTGTTGGTGTCTGCTGATGGACAGCCGGATGCAGCTGAGTCATTCTGCGTATCTGGCCTCAGTGCTTCCTCCGTGTTCTCTGGAAGTCCTGGAG
Source organism: Arothron firmamentum (assembly GCA_016586285.1). NCBI lineage: Eukaryota > Metazoa > Chordata > Actinopteri > Tetraodontiformes > Tetraodontidae > Arothron > Arothron firmamentum. Next base: position 173,990 of record BJFM01000018.1, read on the forward strand.
TTTTCCTCCTTTCTGACAAAACAAACCTCATTCATCCGTCTGGAGAGTTAAAAACAAAATGCAAACTTTCTCTGATCACCTACAAATGAAAATTCAATCCGCTGGCGCTGATGCAGAATCAGTTGAAGTGTAGTCTTTTAACAGTCTGGAGCTTTACAATTAGTGGATTGGATGAAACGTTGCTTTCATGATGTAAGATGAAAGCACAAAGCTCCAGGAATGCTGTGGATTTACAATTTTCACTTGGATTTTTATGACGCGTGATTGAATTTCCATGTTGTGGTGAGCTGGTCCTTTAATTCTGGCGCTTGACTTGTTTTACGTGTGATGGCAACCGCTGTCACTTTCCACTCAAGTAAACCTTCAGGTGGCTCAGAGTTCAGTTGACTCGTGATATGAACGAGCGTAAAGGTGAACACAGTACATCAGCACACTGACAACCGACAAGCGCCAATACAGTACGGACAGAAGTCATTACACTGACAACGATGCTGTGCATGCAACCTGGACGAATGTTGCAATCCGGTTTCCTGAAATCAAAACAACGACCGGCCTTGGGAGGACGCGGAGAAGGGTGGGAACATAGTTGCATAGCCAAAAGCAAAGGTAGAGAAGCACTAGAACGCAATTACACCATGTATATCTACACTTGGACCCCACATACAGCACTGAGTCCAACTCTCAGGCAGGTATGTTATGAGTACGTTAGCCGTGTGGTGAAACGCCTGGTGGGGAACAGTTGTGGCTCAGTGTGTCAAGACTTTGGATCTCTGCTACATCTGGACATGTTTAACAGTCACCCTCGTGCCAAGTCAGAAATTCTTTTCAACTACATAAATAAGGTCCCTTGTTTTGCTTTCTGGGCCTCATCCACACATTCCCAGAAAATATATATATGTAACGTCCTTTGGATGAAAACTAGGCTCATGTTAGACTACTGCATACGTATGGATAGTGGGATTATTTCCAAAGTGGTTCACTCAGACTCAGTCAGGAACAAGGAAGGGATAGAAAAAACACTCAATGCAAGGGTACGCGTCTCATAAAAAGGTGCAATCTGTAATAGTCCAAAGTGCTCTCCCTGCTCGGTAATGGTGTGGACCTGTTTCCTGTTTTTATGTGACATACTATTTAAACAAACAAATCCATATAAAGGTGAGATCCCTGCATATTTGTACATATTCAACAAATGAGTGAATAACTGTCTTCCGCAGATAAAGTACCTTTTATGTGTTTTGTCAGGAAGAAAACCAAAACGTACAAACGCAAGTGTGAAAAGTGACATTTTACAGATTACACCTAGTTAATGAAGAATTTTGTTGAAGCAGCAAAATATAACAATACTGTCTTAAGAAGAAGAAAAAAATAATAGAAATCCAGTGACATCCATAGGTTTTTGACCATAGATCTGCACACAGACCTTGGTGCAAGTTTTGTAAAAATAAATACATAAATACATACATGGGTAATCCATCCTTACACATATTGTATCATAAAATAATGGAATTGTAAGACAATTAGAAAATTTACTTATACAAATGCATAGTCCACATGCATCCAAGAATAGACCAAGCAATTTGTCTTTTTCTTTACGTTTTTGTTTGGTTTGTCTTTTCCGAGCGAGTAAAGTGGATTAAAAGGTGTGTGTGCTCTGGTGTGTATGGCACTTTCAGGAACAACAACATGGGTTACACACCAGATCGCTCTGTGCTGTTTCTTCTAGTCTCATGTCTCGAGCCAGTGGGTTATTTGTGTTTGAGTTCACAGGTTAAAAGTTGAGAGGTACATGCCCAGGTGTGTCCGTGGTGCTTAGTGTGCAGGTCCGGAAGAGCTGCGTGAGAGCAAACACTGACGAGATGAGCACGTTGCAGTGTTTCGCGAGCAGCCTGACCCCATCGCTCTCCCCTTCCCCCTGTCCGGACCCAGTCTGCCCAGAAGCTTTAGCCCCAAACCGAGCACCAGTTCCAGCTGCCTCGACTGCTCCAACGAACTCCTTGTACAGACCCACTATCTCCTTTAACTTGTCCATGGGCTCCTGTCTATCCTCGTCCTCAGCTCTGAGGACCGGACTTGTATTTTGGCAGATCTCACACCCGGTGCAGGAGTTTCTTCGCAAACAAGCTTTTGACAGCTGAACCAGAGCGTTGAAGCTGTTGGATAGAGAGCGGAGGGCTTCGTCTGGCGCCCAGCCTACACGTGTCGCTCGCTGACACCCGGAGGCCAATCGCCGAGCCTCCGCCTGGAGAAGAGTCCTCTCTGCCTCTGTCATGGCAGCAGTGCTTGTTCCAGTACAATTCAGGTTGAGCGCTTGATTTGTAGTTTCTTCCGTTCCATTGTGGTTCAGGTCTGTCATATCCTGCTTTGATTCCTGGGGTTGTTCAAGGGCCCCTTTCTCTAAAACCAGCAAGAGCTGATCTATATCTTGACGTAAGGAGGCAAATCCTCCTTTCAGTCCACCATAATTCTTGTTTGTGAGCGAACGAAGAGGGCAACCACCTGAAGTTGTGGGTGAAACTGGACACGACACTAGGGGACTGATTTCAGAGGAGGCAGTAGAGAATGTGGAGAGAGGGCGAGGGTTGTCCCTAAGTAACGACAGGAGATTGGGGTTTGGACAGGGCGTTGTAGGAGAAGAAGCAGGCACAGGTCGGGCAGGTTTGGGATTTGTGCGGCGGGAGAACTCGTAAACCGTAAGCTCCTCGTCAAAGCTTACGGAATCCTCGGTGTCGCCGCTGAAACAGTTAGCATAAACAGTGCGGCAGCCACAGGCTTCGCGGTGTTGTTGTGGAGGAGTGCTGTCTGCGTACGAAGAGGTCGGTGAATCACCTCCAATTTGCATACTACACACGCCTCCCAAGCCCACAGCCGAATGGGGCCGTGACTGGGGCTGCTCTGAAGAAACGCTGCCACGGTGGACCACACTATTCTCTCTGGAGCTGAGGTTAGAATGTGAGCTGTTTGTTCCATTAGCCTTTCTCATATGTGTAGTCACCTCTTCGGCATCTTTAATGGTGGCGATAACGACCTCAGCTCCGTCCTCGAAAAAGCTTCCTTTTGCTCCGGATTTAAAGTTTCCGTTCTCTTTTTCCTTCACCGGAGTCTTGTTCAAGTCTGACAAACCACTGGCTACAGACAAACCGGAACCAAATCCTGATGTGTCTCCATTGATGGAGCTCGAGGAAGGGTAGTCCAAATTCCCCAGAATTTCCTGAGAACGAGTCATGTACCAGGGCAGCGCTTGGATCCTCCCTCGCAGGGAAGAGGCAGGCAGTCTGCCTCCGAGACTCGATGAGCTGGTCCTCAGGTCTGACCCTGAACCAGAACGTCCACTTTCTTTGCCTTCAAGACACCCGACGCCTTTGGAATTGGTGGAGATGAGAGAGGTGGTAAGAGAGGGAGGCGCATCCGTGGTTTTTGGCGAGAGGCTTTCATGGCTGAGAGAAACCCTCCTGGCCCCAGACTGAACACTGCCATTGCGACTGCTCCAAGGGTGGATCCCATTTGGTGGGCTGACGCTCTCCTTAAAGATCCCTTTGTTTGGATCAGTTGGGGAGACTGGAGAGCTGGCAGGTAGTGATAAGGGGTGGAAATTTGTTGCAGCGGTAGGTTTTGGGGGCACTGGTGGAGGAATGGCTAGCTTTGCACCAGAATTACTTCGAGGAATTGCAGGTGGGTCCTGTGGTTTTTTTGCGGTAAGGGCAGTTTCATTACCTTTCTGGTCTTTACAGGCTTCCTCATCATCAGCCCCACACGGTTTGTTAAAGGACGTCGCGTGTGTGTCGATTTTATCTTTACTCTGTTTTGCGACAGTTTCTTGTTTCTTTGCGTGTTCTTCCGTTGGCGGTGCCTGTGCTGGTTGTAGGTCCTTGGTGCAGCGGACTGCTGTGATCAGGTTTGACGACAGAGCAAGTCCACCTCCTCCAGCGGTGACGGATTTAAACTCCATGGTGTCTGGCTCCATTTCCAGGAGGTCAGATGACAGTCGTCCAGAGGCATTCCCATTGCAGTGCGCGTATGACCTCCCATGCTTGGGAGATTTGGGAGGGACAATCTGAGGTTTGGGAGGCAACTGGGGCTTTGGCGCTAAAGGTGGTTTTACCTTAACTTCAGGTTTTGGAGATGCTTTTGATGGACTACATTGCTGCTTCGTAGGCTCATTTGTGTGGTCTTTTCTCTTCCCACTTTCTTTCTTTATAATAGATCCATGAGTGTTATTGTGAAGGGGTGAGGATGGCTCTTTTATTGAGAGGCTAGGAAGACCGTTCCAGGCTCCAGTCAAACGATTAGCATTGCATTGATCAGCCAACTCAGCATCTGTGACAGAGAAAACAAAAGAGTAGGGGGAAAAAAACAGGCATTAGTGGTTTAACATGAATCCTTCTTCACTCTCTCTGATCAAACTGATGAGGCAGGTGTGCCGAAAGAAGGCCATGACGAATAAAGAAGAATAAACAGACCACATTAGAGAAAGAAACTTGATCAATATATAAGAGATACCAACCTGATAGATCTGGAACTGGGGGTGTAAATCTCTCCTGTGCATCATAAAACTCATCTTCAGATTCAGAGACAGTATCTTTGAGAAAGACAGTTGATTTAGGGTTGGGAGAAGGTGTCAAAAAGAGACCATCTTCATCCTTGGAAAGACGCTGTTCTAGCTGTCCTGCTTTGTTGCTGGGAATGGAGCTTGTCCTCAGAGGAACTTTAGGAGGAATCTTTTTCTTTCTTCTCACTGGTGATCTTTCAAAGGGAATGCTGTCAATCATTCGCAGATCTCTTGAACTGGGGATCTTGGAAATGCGTCTGAGTTTCCCCACATCGTGGTCCTCTTCCTCCTCCTCCTCATCATTGTCATCATCACTAGTCGCCTCGGATGGGCTGGGGAGAAAATCTGCTTTGGAGAGGTCAGCAAAGCAAATGCAGTTATCGTTTCCGCGGTAATTGAGGTTGGTCGGCCGTAGGGGCCCTTGGTGGCGTTTTGGATCTAGGAGGTAGGGTTGATGGACATCCAAGCTAGGACCATCCTCACTTGATTGTTGTCCACAGCGGTTTGGGGCTTTGGCTGTCCCATTGCTGTCCTCTAGGACGGCACTCAAGGAGCCACTTGACAAACTGGAGAAGCTGCTAGTGACTCGTGGGTCTGTGTGGTACCAGGTCCTCTCTTTATTCATTTCACCATCCAGATGGCAAAATTTACGCATGCAACTTCCTGTCGCCCCTCCTTCCTCTTCGATTTCACTGTCAACACCTTCCGTTGTCACTATAATTTTCACTTCCTGTTTGCCTTCGTGCTCCTCTCTTTCTTTTCTTTCTTCCTCTCTCCTTTTTTCTCCCTCTTGTCTCCTCCTTTCTTCCCAGTCCTGACTTGCTGGGTCTATACATTTGTAATTCTGAGAATCCATTGGGTCATCTTCATCTGACGAGTCATCTGAGTCACTACAGCAGCGAGACACATAACCTAAAATACCAGGAAAGCACATCATCACCAACAAACATCACACCCTAAAACGGTAGTCCATTATGAAAGTAGCATAAAATGTATATCATTGGTGATAAAACTTTTTTTAACTTTCTTATATGCACTTAAATGAAATCGATTTTGAAAATACTGTCTATCAAATAGCCAAAGCTAGAAAATGACCATTTGAAGTGAAACAATATTTGCTCACTTGATAGGGATTCATAGCACACGCCCTCTATTACGCCGAACCTCCCACACACACCTTCTTCAGCAGGAATCCGGTGCACCCTCACTTTTGGGCGCCCCAGACGGAAGACACTGACAGTGGGATCCACCAGGAGTTTGTAGTAACCTCCCAGCAGACACCCTAAGTCTTTGGCTGCCAGAGAGTCCATCAGTAAGGCAAATGGCTGAGAGGTGGGAGGATAAAGAAAGAGTTGGCAACGAGGTAATGATTAAAGCCAGAAAGTAAAGAAGAAAAGGGAATGGAGTGAGAGAGAGGAAGTCACCTTTGAATTAGCATTATATAGCTCCAATGCAGCCCCTTAGGCTGAGCATTCTTTATGTACTGGAAGTGAACTGACCTATATCTACTCAAGCATAAACTTATGGGCAAATGTGATGGCAGTGACTGTCCATTTTTGCTGTCCATGTCAGTGTATAAATGCCAGCATGTTTAATAAATAATAGAGTATCGTGAGGATCATGCACGTATAGATCCAAGACCTTCCGTACCTTCATGTCGTGCAGTGAGATGCGCAGCAGGCTGACTTTATCTGACTCTGACAGCAACTCCACCCGGCTGACGCTGCTGAACTCCACCAGCGTAGAGATCACGTTGAGTTTGTGGTTGATGACTTGACTCATCCCGTACTTAGCTCCCACCAGCAGGCTGACTAACACCTCCCTGTCCTGAAGCTGAGTGGAAAAAGAAAGAGTGCAGAAGGGCAAAAAAGGGGAAAGGGAAGGGACGCCATTGTCGGATAAACTGGCGATACAAAGCAGCTTCAGCCAGAGTACGTCTGCTTGCACCCTTACCATCATTGTAGCCGTGTATGATCGTCCCCCGTATGAGATAAGCTCTCCCAGTTGAGTGAGGTAGGCCAACCGAGCTTGTGTTGCAGAAATTACCTACAACGTAAGATGTGGAAGAAGGGAGAAGAAAATTGAAGTAGCAATTAATTACCTCTAACTGAACCAGAAGGATAAAATCAGAACAAACCATCACGAAACAGTGTGTGTCTACCTTCTGCCGTGGTTCTAGCAGGGACTGAATCTTCTTAAGGTGGTAACTGATGGCTTTCCTCAGGTCCTTCTCCCTCATGTTGCTCAGTAGTGTTGGAGAGATGAAACTCTCAAGGCCGAACTCCTTCCTGTCATCGCCACACATGAGGAGAGTTTGATAAAGAAAAGTCAACAGTCTGACATCCCTCTAAACTTGTTATAAAAGATGAATGGCGTATTATTGTTTTACTGCAGCGTTTCTGGGAACACAGCCAGGCTTGTGCACATCACACACATACTGTTGGACTTACGTGATACTCTTGATCGAGGTCCTGGTGTGTCCACAACTGTCTAATCTCTCATGCATGTGCAGTGCTGCCAGGCGTAGCGCAGTGTTGCACTTCATTTCTACCGCAAAGCGTTCCTGCAGCACATCCCCGACACTCTGGAACCACACACAGTCATGGCATAATACATGAAAACATCACCAGAGCACACGTCTGACTTTAACAAGCACTGACAGACATCGGCAAAACATAGCCGGACTGAGATTTGAAGGTAAGGTAGATTTTTTTCTTCTCTAACCTGAAGAAACAGATACTCAAAGGCAGTGCGATCATCCTGCAGCAGGTCTGTGGGGTCTCTGGGGATGAATGACACTCTGAACAGGCATCTGTAATCATGGGAGTCTTTTTTCTGCACCACCTGATCAAGACAGAAAGGTGTACTGCAATGACTGCAAATATTATAATATTATATATTGAATATATCTTTGTATATCTATGGTTTCTGTAACCTTCTGTATGAGCTCGTCTTCATGCAGCAGCAGCAGTTTAGTGATGCTGTACTGTTGCTCCAGCACCAGGGCAAAGTACTCGATGGCCCGGATGGAGAGTTTATCCTTCAGAGTTAAAACAATATCCTGGAATGGAGAAAAAGCCAACCGATCAGACCCTCCTGGACACATTTTATTCTAGTCTGCTGATGGTTGATGGTCACATAAAATTCTGTACCTAGTTTCCTTCAACCTAATATACAGGTAAAACGTGCTCAAACATTCTTACTTTTACTAAAACATTTACTTTGACTGTAAAATACATCATTCACATGTGCACGTTATTTAGTTTTTGTCCCATGTAAAAGACAAAATGTAGGAGAAAATACAGCATTTGCATGAAATAAACTGAAAACAACCTTTTCCCTGCAGTATCTGCACTTTTTTCATATTGTATTATTTAGAATAATCATGGTATAGATTTTGCATAAAATGAAAATGAACAAATGTGATATATAGTGTCATCAGAGAAATAATTCTCATATTTTGACCTTATGTGACATGATGTTTTGTATTATAAACATTCACATCATTTAGAAATGTTCACTTTTTCCAAAAGAGATCAATAACACGTACCTTGACAGTTGTGGTGTTGTCAAACTTGAAGGCTTTCGTCTGCCCGTTTTCCAAATACACTTTCAAGACATTGGGCAGAAAGAGAAGAGAGTTTCCCTGGTGGGGCAATGTGACAGGTGTGATTGTGGTTAGACGAGGATTAAAATAAATAAGAAGGACTTGTGTCTTCTTGGAAAACACACAAAAAATTAAAACGTCCTTATGAATCTGAGAGATCCAGAAATGACAATCATTCATCAGAAGCTCACAACACCTGAGCGTGCCCGTTGACCACCACCTCCTCCGCAAAGCGCACTTTAACTGGATTACTCCTCAGACGAGCCCTCTTCTCTGCCGACATGATGGATGATTTGGGATTCTGCAACATGGGGACATCGGCGAGATCTATTATGCACATGTCTTTCGGACCGGTTTAAGCACGCACAAAAACAATAACTCGAGAGGCACGCGCGCACGTTTGTTTGAACATCACAAGTAGCCAGTGTGAACGCAGTTAATCCTGTCAGAACATGCAAGCTCAGAGTCACATGTGCTTGTACAGCAACGAAATGATGGACGGTGTCAGCACTCAAACGTGTGTGTGGATCATCAGTATCTCGTTGTACTCACTGTCATGTGTCGCAGGATCGTCACATTGATGCAATCCTCCAAGTCCCTGGATGTAAAAAAAACACATAAAAAGCAATTCACCTAGGCAGATGCCACTGGGAACATGCAAGGGAAGCCACCCTTCGCAAGATGGCGGGAGACCAATAAATAAATGAGATTTAAATGTTTTGGGTGTAATTGCATAAGTCCACAGAGAGATTCTGTAAATCTCACCTTAAGATGTTTTCCACCTGCTCTTTGCTCAAATCCTCCAGAACTGTGTCATTAATCTGCAGCACCTGGTCCCCTGGAAACAGAATCCCATCTGCAGGACTCCCTGGTGCACGTGTAAAGACACACACACACACACACACACACACACACACACACACACACACACAGAGTGTATAATGTTAAATCTGTTCAGTTATGTAAATATACCGACTCATGCATGAACGAGATGATGCATGCTGGGTAGTGAACATCAGCTGACTCAACAGTGTCCAGCTGGGTGTCATCCAGTCAGGCTCCTCTCTGCTCTCTCTGGTTATTTATACTCATTCTTCTCCAGGCGTGACCGAGTCGTGCTAGTTTCATCTTCCTCTGACACGCACGCACTTTATCCGCCTGGCAAAGCCTCATCGGCTCGTGGTTTTTGACCCACTGACGGTGCCCTTGCTGCATTGTAAGTACACACAGGCTACACTTTCACACATTCTCCACCCCCCATCAACCCCGCCCCTCTGCTCTGCCAATAAAACAGCCCTCGTTGTTTGTGTTCCCATTGTTTCCTTTTTTGATCCTTTCTCGTCCACCGGATTGCCCTCATGTTCGTCTCAGACCCCGCTGAGAGCTCCCACGGCCACAATCACATCCTCCCCACCCCCACCCCCCCTCCCCCCAGAATGCTCACTGGTAATTGTTTTCTTCATTATCCTGATAGAATCCTCTCTTAAATAGTTGTGTCTTTCAGGCAATCAGGTAGTCAACTGGAAATAAACCACGTGGACACGATATCAGAGTACAGCGCACGGACCCGTACCTGTGGCGACATCCCTGACCAGCAGGGGTCCGTTTGTGGTGAGGCTGAAGCCATGTCCAGTGCTTCTGTCCAGGACCGGGTCCCTGGTGATCTGCAGTGTAAGCTTGGCCTGGAAGTACTGGTTGGACACACTGTTGGAGCGTTGTGATCTCCCATCACCTAGCAACCGCTCTCTGAGAAGGTCAAACAAAGCCACATTTTACCAGATATCATTATGTGAGCTTAAAAAGAAACATCTGGGGAAAAGCATTTACAGTAAAACAAATATCTTGAAAGCTGAATTAAAAAGGACAATACTGGCTGAATTTAATAATATACAAGGAATTTTCAGCCTCAGGAGATTTATGTCGGCGCATGCAGCAAAGTCTCCCAAATTCTACTGTGACACATCACATAGACATGAAGCAATTTCAAAAAAGTCAAAACTTTGTGGTGGCATGAAAAAAAGAAGTGCCTTCGGGGCTTTGTGGGTATGTGTAATAAACTTTATGAGAATCAGTCCTGTACTTTTCGCGATTTTTCAGTCTGGGCTGAACTTGTTCTCAGAGCAACAGCCAGGGCAACAAGTGTGCAGACACAAAGAAATCTACAGAAACAGTCAGCGCAGGAGCCAGGGGTCACAGTCACACACTCTGTCTTAAGGCATCAGCTACATGGCACACTGGCATCTTCTGTCTGAGGTCAACTGTTGCAACATCACACAACCCCTCCCCCTCCACCCGGAACATTAACAGGGACTTCACTGGGTTTCTTCTCTGCACCAATGAGAAGAAAAAGCCACTCAATCAGAGAACGCAGCATTCTTGAGAGCATACTTGTGGTTCCCTCTGGGGAGTGTTCGCCTGCTAGACAAAGACGTTCAGCTTTCCAAATGTACTCTGTTATTTGCTGTGTGTTAATGTGTGGTGAGGATCAAGTGTTTAAGGATTGGCCTTTCCTCAGTCGTCTACCCATGGAAGAGTGTATTTTAAAAACACACAACAGTATGCATAACTGTATAGTTACTGTATGTAACTGGATTCCACATTACACAGAGATGTGACAAAAATCTGATCACCAGATTTTCACTTTAAGAACTGTGTCCTGAACTTTGTAAAGTGTGTTTTCCCTGACCCCCGACCCACGCTATATCTGTACCTGCTCAGCGATTCTCTGGTGCGACGTATGATTGTTCCCACCACCTGCTGCACCCGACTGGTCCCCCGAGCTGGAGACCTGCTCCGACATCGCTCCTTCTCCTCCATTTATCTGAATAGACCAAAAAAAGAACATAGATGTAAACGAGATCTGCAAGAAAGGAGATTATCATGTGACTGAAAGCCTTCTGGAGGAGGCTCAGATCTTTTTATCCTCAGAACACAATGCTCGCCGCGAATAAGATGAACAATCAGGGAAGAGGAGAGCATCCTCAGCGGCGCTGCCTTCACACGTGCGCTCAGAAACACGATGGCATTCTCTGACACAGACGGGCCTCCAGCCATCTGCGGCCTTTTCGCCACACAGATTCCATGAGGCGGTATTGTGGCGGGGGTTTAAATGTGTGTATTTCTGGAGCAGACGTGGAGCCTGTTTTGCGTCGCTGGTCAATGCTTCCCTGCTGTGCGGTGACACATTTTATCTGCTGTTCGCAGCCGTATTGGATTGTTTGACCTCGGCAGGCAGAATAAAGGGAGGAGGATTTTGGCAGCGTGAGGAAGAATGGCAGCCCAGATGTGATCTATAAAGCTATCAATGAAGAATACCTTCCTGAAGCTAACAGTCTATACCTCTCCTTTTCCCCTAGACTATACTGAATTGAATTCCATAAGGAAATCGCGCTCCAGGCCTGATAGTGCCTTGCTCTGGAAGTGATGGCAGCTTTCCTTCAGTAATAGTAAAGCTTGTGGTGTAGTTCTGTCCTTTAAGAGGATTAAAGACCATTTATTCTACACGAGCCCATAGTGTTCAGGGTGTCACTTTAGCACCTCTCTCTGATCCGGATTGAGAAAGTTTGCTGTGCCTGAGTGATTCCGGGCAGATGATCCGCACGAGGACGCGTGTGACGATGGTGGGAAATATAAAATCACAGGTCAAGCCGTCGGAGGGGGGACGTGCTACGCGATTTGGCTCCCGATAATGTGCTGTATGCTGCAGCAATCTGTGCTGACTGGGGTGTTTTTTGGTTTGCCTTCATTTGCCGTCTTTTTGCTGCCCTCGCCCTCCAGCCAGCCGAGTCAGACGGTCTTCTCAGATGACAGCGTCAGCGGGCAGAAACAGCCAGTCATTTTTCACACATCCTCAGCATCTGACCAGGGGTTTTGCTTCCCTCCCTCCTTGCACCTTTACTCGACTCACTGCTGTAATTTATGAATCCGTTACGAGCACATTCCACTCATAATCATAAACAAATATTTTGTGTTTTAAAATATCTTAAAAATGGAGAAAATGGTTTGTTGTTGTCAGAGTTCCAATAAAATCAGGAGATTTTCTGCACATTTCAAGAAATCAGCAGCAGGCTTAAAATAACAGCCACGAGCTTGTGACTCACCGTGATGTGGGCTGTCTCTTCAGGACTCCAGAACACAAATACTCTCTCGCCTTCTGAGACATCAGCTCTGCAGCCCCTCCAGGATTGCCTAAAAAGAGGTGGAGAGGGGTCCTAGTGATCATCGGGGCTCCGAATCTGGAGCAGCAACCTATGCGGAGCAGAGCAATGATATCAGAGTCGCCTGTCAAAACCTATAGGGGGGATAGAAAGGCTTAAAACTGGAGCCAAAACAACAATCAAGTCTGACGGAAATGTGTCAGGCACGCTGGACTGTATTTGGAAGTATCGCAACTGATTTCAGAGGGAACGAGCAAGTGTGTCAAGCAAAGCAGATGTGGGTTCAGACTCTGTGGTTTTGGTTTTCCAAGAGGCCCTTCCTCTGGTCCCCAAGGCTTTCTTGCTCTCATTCTCTCTCTCTCTCTCTCTCTCTCTCTCTCTCTCTCTCTCTCTCTCTCTCTCTCTCTCTCTCTCTCTCTCTCTCTCTCTCTCTCTCTCTCTCTCTCTCTCTCCCCGGCACCCTCACAACACATGCCAAGAAACCGACCAGGCACTCCATCTCCATCAAGTTGTCTAAATTAAAATTTCATACCACCCAGTTCGGTTAACAGTTCCTACTGGCCGCACTCTAAAAGCAAAGAGGACAGTCTTTGAATTCTGGTGTGGCAGAGAGCGCTGAAAACGCGCTGCCAGGCAGACGGAGATCTTGGCCGATAATAAAAGAGGACAAGCCTTTAAGATCTACATCAGGGCAGATTTGACCAAAATCTTAGTTAGCCTCCTGTCTTTGCAGTGAAAAACACTGTGTAGGAGAGAATAAACCACAGCTCTTGATTTTGTTGAGGAAAGGCCTCATTTTAGCCATGAGTGTTGATCTACAACCTCTCTGTGTTGCTCCTAAAAGGTGACAAAGGAAATCAAGAAATTAGCAGTCCCATCTGTGCAGCTCCTCCGTCAGGCCCTGTGCAGAGCTCGTTCACGAGGCCCATGTGTCCCAGTGAACAGCCAGCAAAAAAGCCATGCCGACTGCAGGGCACATGAATAATGCATGTGGCTAATGCAGCTAGCTGGGCCTTCCGACCGCCTCCTTCTGCCACTGTGCCAAGACAGGCGAGAGAAGAACGGAGCACAGAAGAGGAGCGACACAGGAGAACAAGATGTATGGGGGCGGCAGGATTGAGAAAGGGTGGGAAAGAGGAGGGGGCGAGAAAAGGGGGACGGGATACAGAGAAGAGAACTGGTCAGGAGAAAGAAAAGGGAGAAAGGACAGGATATTGTTGGGGGAAGCAGAGGGGGAGAATTTTAAAAAGGGTGAAGAGGGCAACGGCAAAAAAAAGCACTCAAACAGGCTTCGTTCCATTTCTCAAAAGACAGAAGATGCAGATTAACAACATCTTCTGGTTAAATAAACAAACATCTTTCAGGGCAGATAGCTCCGATTCCTGCGCATTCATTTAAGTGGATTTTACTTGGGGAAAATGTCTTGTTATGTTAAAAGAGCAGCCTTGGCTCCTCTGCACAAAAACAGTCGTCTCTCATCAGCGTACGGTGACATCAGCAAACACACTGCTGCCGCTGTCTAATCATGTGACAGTGTTTTCATTAGAAGCAAGCCAGTAAAGCCTGTGTGTTTGTGAGCAGATGAGTTCGCTCCTAATCTGGTTCTGAATCAATGATAATCAAGAATCCTGTCCTGCAATAAGATGTCCTTTAAGTCCCCAAGCCGCCCTCGGAGACCTCATCAGTGGCTTGCGCTGCCCGTCTGACCTCGCATTCCATCTCCCCTTTCTCGTCTCTTAAGTTTTTGACTCTGTCAAATAGCCGGACACTGAGGAGATCCCACCAAAGCCTGTCTCAGCCCTCCTGTTTTGATGTCTATCTCATTTCCCTGAGACAATGCCCCCACCAGTCTCTCTACTCGTTTTCTGCACAATGTCTCCCTGTGTCTGATAAAAGAGTCCGTTATTCACTCCTGTTGCCTGTTCTGAGCACATGGGCTCTATAGAAATGCTCCTTTCTTCTCTTTGGGGCTTTAACTGCAGAGCTGAAGCGTCAGCTTCAGTACAACCATCTGGAGGGAAAAACGGCTGACGTTGTGGCACCGCCAGGTCACAACGCGTCGCATCAACCTGGACGAGGCTGCGAAGCTGCATTTGGGTATTTGGGGAAAGTTGCTGCTCCGCCAAATAGCATAATCCAAGCTAATGGTTGTGGCAGGATGACTTTCTCTGTAGTTAAACTCTTATCAGTCTGGTGTTTTCACTATTAAGTAAAGGCTGGATGCACACACACACACACACACACACACACACACACACCTAAATATGAGACAGCAAACACAATCGCATGAGGCACGAGGTAGAGCAGCAGCAGCAAAGGCTGCTTGAGCAAAACCACAATTCACTCCCAGTCGCGACACCGAGCTTACAGGACAGTCAGTCCAACAGCTGCACACTTGGCAGAAAAAACCCTTTTGTGCGTCTGGATGACTCTGGGTTATTCTGGGTCTCTAGCACGGCAGCTGGATCGCAACATATGTCACAAAGTTTTTAATGTGAGAGGCCAAACGGTTGACCTAGCATCATCCAAAGACTCGTTATCTTCAGTCAAACAGAGCACAATTTGACACTTTTATGAAGGGGCAGAAGTAGACCCAGGCAAAAATCCTCGTAATGATGCGTCTGCTCATCCGTAAAGAGGGAGAGGAAGCTGCAAACTCCAACACAAATATGTTCTAAAATCTTTCAAAGGACATTTCCAGAGGCCTTATTTTACTTAATGTGCAACTTCCGGATCACAAGGCGCGGGGGGGCCGAAAGTTGCAACAATGCAAGCTTTTATGACACATATACATACATAAGCATAAACAAGCATACATATGTATGCTCATTTATGACATTCATAAGATTGTTATTAGACATAACATGTGTAAGCAATATGTGACGAGATTTGTTACCCCTAAACGATTAAAGCAAACAAAACGATCAAACTTTCAACTTATTAAGATTTTTTTTTAATATATATTTATGCGCATAAAATCTGTATCCAGTCATAGACACAATTCAACAGCTTTGACATTCTATATCTGCTCCTTCCTTCACTGCAGCTGGGGATTTACCTCCCCGGCCAGAGCCTGACCTCCAGAGCAACAAGGGTGAGCGCCAACTCTGGAGTATGGAGAGGAAGAGCTTATTCGCCATGTCAAACCAACCCTGGGACTGCATTTCATCTTTCCTGGATGTTTGTGTTCTTTGGTAAATTTCCGAGACAAGAGGAAAATCCCGAGCCAGGGCTGTCAGCACTGAGGCACTGGAGGGTGAGATTTCATCACATGGACACCATAAAAATGAAGACTTTTGAGCTGATTAGGAATAATAAAATACAGGGTAGACAATAGTATTTGTAAGCGACGAAATAAACGTCACCTTGACTAAAACTATTCCTGCGTTTCCTCTGGTGCAAACAGTCAACCCAGCATGATATACTGTAAATACTGGTTTGAAAGGACGCCTGTTGTAGCTCTATGGTCTACAGCTGTCAGTTGTTGGATAATTTCTTTAACACATTTTCAGAAATAATCG